>CM067371.1:128253950-128829060 GCA_034401795.1 Chaetoderma sp. LZ-2023a | reverse complement strand
GCATGACACGTGTGTTTGGAGCACCAGTGATAAACTCCAAGACGGAATCAGTGGAGGATTCCTTGGTCTTAGATTGCCCATGCCTTTAATTAATACATTTAATGTACTTACTTCATCACTCCCCCTATTAGCCAAGCAAGGAATAACAGTCATTAAAGCTGACTTATAACCAGCAATAGAGTTAGGCTTGAGGCTATAGGCATCATATAGGTGACAGAGGAAATCAGCCACTACCTGAATAGATGATTCCATTGGATCAATACATCTTTTTGAGCACCATTCTGCAAATCTGTTGATTTTATAATTATATGCTCTGGAGGTTGACCCCCTCCTGGCTTTGGCCATAAACATGGCCGCTTGCTCAGAAAAGCCCTCCTTAATTCTAGATTCCTTGACAACATCCACGCAGTCAATCGGAACATTGACGGATTGTCGTGAAGGGCCTTGCCCTGGAAGATAAGGTTGTCCATCAGAGGCAGCGGAACCGGATTGCAGACCAGAAGGTCCAGCAGATCCGTATACCACGATCGGCTTGGCCAATCCGGGGCGATCAGAAGCACTTGGCACTCCTGCTGCCTGATTTTCTGAAGCACCTTTGGAATCAGGATTGCTGGGGGGAATGCGTATGCATACATTCCCTCCCAGCTGATAGCTAACGCATCTGTTGCGAAAGCGCTTGGGTCTGGAATCGGAGAGACGTACGTTGTCATCTTCGCATTCTTCTTCATTGCGAACAAATCTATGTTGGGTTTCCCCCAATGGTCGAACAGACGATCCGCCACACATTGATTTAGTTGCCATTCCGTGGGTAAAACACTCATCCTTCGGCTCAATGAGTCTGCTAGCAGATTTAACCTCCCCGGAATATGAACTGCTTTCAAGGTGATCCCATGATCCAGGCACCAACAAAGCAGTCCCCATGTCATCATACAGAGACTGGGCGACTTCGTTCCGCCCTGGCGGTTTATGTAAGTCACTACTGTTGAGTTGTCTGAACGAATTAGAACAATCTTGCCCTGAACTTTCTGTAAATATGTTCCTTGGACTGATCCAGATCCCAAAGCCCTGATACTGTGGACTCTTCCAGACAAGCTCCCCACCCCTCCATCGATGCATCTGTATACACAGTCACCTGAGGGTGGGGAGGGGTTAGCAAAACCCCCAGCAAGAGATTCTCTGTATTCAACCACCATTGCAGGTGGTGAATCAGAGGCGCCAACACCGGCACGTTCGAGTCCAGCGAACCTGAACTCTGGGTCCACTGTGTCATGAGAAACAACTGGATCGGACGCCTGCGCAAGGCGGCCTGTGGAATGACTGGTTCCAAAGAAACCATCAAGCCCAGCATTCTCAAGTAAACCCGTGCCAGGACATGACGACTGTCGCACACCGACTGAATTACCGAGATGAGTACTTGAACCCTCTCCTGAGTGGGGTACACATACCCCGTCTCCAGATCGAAGAACATGCCCAGGTAAACAAACTTCTGGGATGGAGTTAGCTCTGATTTCGGGAAATTGATTATCCAGCCCAAGTCCGAGAGAGTTTTCAAAACAATCTCCAGATTGGCTGACAACGATTCCCGGGTGTGTGCTTTCAATAGCCAGTCGTCTATGTACGTGTGGACTGCTATGCTTCTCCTGCGGAGGTATGCAGTGATCGCGAGAACCACACGGGTGAAGACCCGAGGAGCCGTGGAAATTCCGAAGGGTAACACCCTGAATTCCCACCGCCGGCCCTGAAATGCAAATCTCAGGAATCGACGGAAACTCCTCTCTATGGGAATGTGGAAATAAGCATCCTTCAAATCTATCGACGCTGTCCACATCCCTCGCTCTAACCCCGCCAACACCGAGCGCACAGTCTCCATCTTGAAACTGGGTGTCTCGATGAACTTGTTCAACGGCTTGAGGTTGAGAATCGGCCTCCACCCTCCGGTGTTTTTTGTTACTAAGAACAGGGTTGAATAGAAGCCCGGGCACCTCTGTGCCGGCTGAATGGCTTCTTTTAGTATGAGGGAATTTATTTCCTCCTCTATACACAACCTCTGATCCGGATCCCGTGGAATGGGAGTCCAGATCGGCGCGAGAGACAGTCGCGATGGCGGGCCTGTCACCCAGTCGGGACGATACCCGACCGAAAGCCATCGCAAGACTAAACGGTCCTGAGTCAACCGCTTCCACTCTGGCAAGCGGGCGGCCAAACGGCCGCCCACCGGTCCACCTAGGGATAGAGGTGGACATAAGGAGGGCCAGAGTGGCACTGTTCTCTCGGCCTGCAACACCGGAGTGGTTCCCACCGCGGTAACCAGGCCATCAGGCCCGATTACCGCGACCAGATCCCCGCGCGCCCCGCCCAGCGCCGCGCGCACCACGGTGCGCGGGCTGCTGTCTGGCTGGGTGCGGCTGGGGAGCCTGCGCCCCCCTCACTGCTGGCCGAATCGCCCGTGGCCTAGGCCTACGTTGCGACGGTGGCTGGCCCCTGACCTGGCCAGCACCACCTCGAGCCTGCAGAGGACGATACGCAGGGGGTGCCGCGCGAACACGCTCCCGCCGGAGCACCTCAAATTGTTCCCGCAGCGCCCTCTGGTTATTAACCAGAGTGACCGTCTCCTGGAGGTGCCTGCATCCCTCACCTCCAAAGAGACCAGGACCTGTCATAGGCGTCCGCAGCAGCCTATTATACAGGTCCTGGGACGGGCACAGATTGTCAAGCGCAAACGTGCGCCTCGCCCGGACACTTCTGGTTACCGCCCGCGTCAAACAGTCCAAAGCCAGGTTGATACCATCCTGAATGGCTCTCTGGACTGTCACCGGGCTAGGTTGGCGTGATGCGGAAGCCGCTACCACCCCTTGTAGCAGCTGGGAAACGTGGGATAGAGCGGCAATCGACGCTCTCCCACTCTCCTCCGCATCCCGCAGCGCGGCATTTGCCGAACGCAACGCGTTCGAGCACAAGACTCCCGTGTCAGAACGGGAGCCCGGCCGCGCATCTTCGCCCAAAGCCGCGCGATCATCAACGCTCGGCTTTGGCACCACACCGTACCGCTGGTAATCCAGGGGCACGATGCGGCACCGCTTCGCCACCCTCGCGAGGGGCCTTCGCGAGACGTCCATTCACCTTAATGGACGCCTCTGCCGCTTCGAACATGTCCACGACATGCTCAGCAAGCGGCAGAGATGGCATAGCGGTAGCCGCCGGCCTACCAGCTAACCACGGCCTATGGTCACGCTGGCTAGCCGGCAGCTCCACGGGTAGATCTGGCCGAACACTTACCAGCCACTGGCAAGCGTCCGACCAATCCTCCTCCGTGGCTAACTGCGAGCGCTCTACTAGACGAGGGCCTTCGTCTTCCTCCAGAGCACTCGCAGTTGATGTCGACGGCGGGTAAGCTGATACCCCTGGCAAGCCTGGAAAAGCATGCGGGCCCGAGAGAGCAGGCATGCTAAAATCCGCGGCTTGACCAGGAGCAGGCGCCGTGGCAGAGCGCGGGGTAAACACCGCTCTACCACGGGTCTGACCAGCACCAGCCATACCATCGGCAAGCCGAGGTATGCGGTATCCGTGGTCAACAGCACCGCCCGGGGACACCCTCTGGACCGTGAAATCTACTCCTGCGTGAGTAGAACCATGGAACACGTCGCCTGCATTCCCCGCGAGGGGTGCACAGACGTCGTATTCCATGGCCACGTCCTCAGAAGGCGACCCCAGCAGGAGATCCTCTTCTTCCTGGCCAGAAAGATTAGACTCCGGGTCAGCAAAGAAAGCTAACCCGGACTGGCCAGGAAAGGTGCCATAGGAGGGTTTGGCACCTTCGGCGCGCGGATACCCGGGGTCTGATGAGCAGACCGCGGGTCCCAGCAACAACCGTTGTCCACGGCCCCTCGGCGCGGCGCCATGCCTGCTGCCAGGGCCTTGGACTGCCCCCAACAAAGGGGCCACCTCTGAATCCACAACCGGACCGGACCTAAAGAGACCGGATTCAGAGGCGGGGATCACCTGCTCGTAAGCAGATGCCGAGGACAACAAAGGAGCTGGCCCAGGGAGCATGCCACGAAGCAACTCTGGGACCAGATCCTTTATTGTCCTCTGCATCTCTTGCAACATTTCGGACCTGAAGGCCTCCATATCCACCGCGGATGAGGCCTTCTTCTTACCCTTCTTACACACTTTCTCCTTCTTCTTCCTCTCTTCCTCCATTACCTTCTCCCTTGCCTGCAATGCGAGAAAATCAGACATTAATTCGCCCCCCCACAGCTTACATACGTCGCACTTCAGCAACGGTCCACAGGGACTGCAGCTGAAGCACAAGTGCGGGACGAAGCGGCTTTTCAGAAACCTCCCGCAGGACGGGCAACCAGGTCTCTGAAACAGGACAAAGGACAGGGACAATGAGCAAGATAGTTAAGGTTAGCAAACTCAAAACCAACTAAAAAGAGAGGACAGGATCATCAAGATCAGAAATCAAGAAGAACCAGCCATGGACAAAACGTTAATTGTTAATAAAAAGGCCAAGGCCGATTATGACGTCATCACTCTCGTGACCAAATTAATCGATCCGCAACAAGCACCAAGAGCAAGAACGAATTGTATAAGTAAAACGGAACATTTCCGTTGAATTGGCATTTCGAGTACACAACAATCAGATATACAGAGATAACTCCTTCCAATTCTAGTATTGGCAAAAAGGGAAATTATCTCCCCTTTTGTTTACATTATAATTAGATACCTGATCCTTGTATAGACAAACCATCCAACGTGATGAACCGGAGAACTCCACCATAGTACGCCTCTACATTCTCTCCACCTCAGGGGAAGGAATTGGAGCAAGAGGGCAAAGTGAGAAGACCTTTATAACAGGCCTCCAACTCACTGAACATAGATCTTTTGGTTAGATAACCTAACAGTATTAGTAGGAAATGGAACCGTGGTGGAGAGAAAACATATCCTCTTGTGCCGAAAAGTCCACCAAAGCTTCTATGCGATACCTGTGGACAAAACACAAAGAGAAATGAGACATATGAAGCACCATGTTGTAAAAACCCAACATAATCAGGCGCTAATCACGGTAAGCGCGAGTCCCGGAAATACATTAAACCGGGACAAAACACGCTAGCATATCAAAGAATTCACCTGATAAAGCGATCCCGCTCCTTCTAGAGGCGAATCCTCCCTTTCCGACATGCTTCCACCAAAAATAAACGTCAAACGTGAGCGAAAAACAAGGCAACGCGCAGAAAAGTATGAAAATCACAAAACCGCATGTAACCCTTTGAGGAAGTAGTAGTCGGCGCATGCGCGGTGGTGGGGCGAGCATCCGCCGGACTACCTCTGACTCCCTGCCCAGTAGGGGCACCTAACTGTTTTTAATCTGAGTGTTTTATTGAGTGAAAGCCGATATTTAGCAATATCAAAAGTATTAGGGAGGTAAGTATACTCTTGATGTGAAAAGCTAATTGCTACGAGATTATCTTAGACCGTCAAGGGTCAGAATTGGGTATAAAGTCCATTTTCCCGACAGGAGAATATTTTAGTAATGCCCATCTCTAGTAGTCCAGGAGCTAAAGCTAGGTCAGAATCGTGATGTAGCACACCCAGTATTCGGAAAGTCTGACACCTGCTGTGGCTTGGGGGACATGTCCCACAAATTGTGGTAGCACTAATTAGTTATCCTGATTTCTTTGCATAGGGGGTCTAGGCTTTGGCTGTATCCACAGTGCACAACGATATAAGCATGATCGTGTCATAACTCAAAGTAATATCGTATTAGATTCACCATATATGATATTTAGATGGATATCGACCTAACATATATCCAACATACATTTTGCATGCATATACCAAAGGCGAGGGTGAAATGTGAAGGTTATATTTTATGTATGTATACTAACTCCATCATAGAATCTGTATATCCAGCTGTACCACTGTTGACAAAGCACCCAGGTAATGGTGGTTGGAATGAGACAGATGGATGTGGTGGTAATCGGTGCGGAAAAACAAATTAAAATGAATACTACACCTCACATCGCTCTCATTGTCATTGTCTACATATAATTGAAAGTTTAATTCACTCATTTTCTCAAATACAAATCTTTTTTTGAAAAGCAAATAAGAATGCAAGTGGCATTTTATGAATTTGTATTCATGAGAAAGGTTGTTAATACATGCCTTGATTAATAAAGCCTAGTATTGATTCAATCAAGTGTGGACAGATATGGCCTTAGAGCAATCGATTAATTTGGATTCCAAAAAGCGAGGTGGTATTATTGGAATAACACAAAAGCCAGGAGCTCCGGAGAGGTGGTTTTTAACTAGCCACGAGAGGGCAGCCATAACAACGGTCACAAAGCAAATGTGTGGGTTACAAGATAGTCACATGTTTGGAGTACATAAGGAAATGGGGACTAATCGAATGAACAGGGATGAAACCGATGTGCAGAAGATACTTTCGATGTTCTCATCAGATATAATGACCAATCCCTTTAATATTGCGGAAAACGACGACAGCGAGTGTCTTCCACTTGTAAACATTGCAACTGGCGTGGTATTGCCTAGTGAAATCACCAAGAGACTTGTTTCCGCCTGTGACATTGGTAAGGAGATTATGGAAAATTTTGTTCAGGAGCGGCTGGACACTAACACGAGAAGCTTTTGGGACACGTTGCTACACTTAAAACTTAAAACATTTGCCAGCCTAGCAGAAGAAAAAACTCAAAACAAATGATGAAAAAATTAAATGTGAGATCTGACCGCGAACTATTTGGTCGATTAATTATTGCCGCAAGGTCCAGAGATGTTGATTTAAAACTAGTGATGACGTATGAACTGTCTGCTGTTCCACTATCATTGTCACATACGGATGGGACTCTAAGAAAGAATGTGAAAAGTGTTTTGTTAAGTGAACTAGAAAAGGAAGTAAATGTTGATGGACAGCTTCCACCTGTTGACAAGAGAGGTGCAACAGCTTATGTAGTAGATGGAATGGCAATTGTGCAAATGGTTAAAACTGGAGGTACGTCTACATTTGGAGAATTGGCTGATAAATACTGGCACATCTTTACAGTTCCACTGAATCAAGAAGACTGCGCAACAGAGTAGATATAGTTTTTGACACATATGATAGACTGGAATCTCTGAAAGCGGAAGAGCGGCTAAAACGTGGGTCATCAACAGCATTGGAAGTAAAGATTGCTGGAGAAAATACTCCCGTTCCAAAGCAATGGGCCAAGTACATCAGCAATCCAAGCAACAAAAGTAACCTGGTTGCATTTCTCAGCAAGCGGTGGCGTGATACTGGTCCAAATATGCCATCTGCCGACAATTGCGTCATTCTTGCTGGTGGCTTTAACGATGGAATGGATGTTGTTGTCATTTCAGCGAACAATTCGTCGTATTTGGAAGAACTTCGATCAGATCACGAGGAAGCAGATACGCGTATGATGTTGCACGCGCTACACGCTTCAAAAGACCACATGCGTGTTGTTATACAGTCTCCTGATACAGACGTGGCAGTACTTAGTATATATACGTATCGTTCGCTTCACTGTTCTGAACTATGGTTCCGTACGGGCATAAAGGACAAATTGCGATACATACCAATACATACAGTTGCTCAAGTACTGGGCCCAGCTATCTGTCTGTCTTTGCCTGGGTTTCATTCTCTCACAGGTTGTGATAGCACTAGTGCATTATTTGGAGTCGCTAAGAGAAAAGCATTCAATCTCTTAAAGTCATCTGAATGTCATCAGCTTAGCTTAGCCCAACTCAGCGAACATGTTGACTTATCACCGAATACTGCAATTCTATGTGAGAAATTTGTCTGAGTTGTATACCACCAGGGATGTGGGAAAGACAGCTGATGAAACCCGTTATTGGCTCTTTTGTCAAAAGAGACAAAGAAATGAAAATCTTCCACCTACATCGAATAGTCTAAAGCATCACACCGAAAGGGCCAATTTTCAAGCTCTTGTTTGGAGACGTTCATTGCAAGCTGTTCAGAATCTTCCATCTCCAAATGGACATGGCTGGAGTATAGTGGATGGTCTACTCAAGCCTGTTCTAATGTCAAAGGATCCTGCTCCATTTGGATTAATTGAACTCACATCATGTAGATGTCAAAAGTCTGCCTGCAAAAGAACAGATCTCTGTCAATGCAAGGCTAACAATCTACTCTGCACTGAAGCATGCCTTTGTATGGGAGGTGAAATGTGTGACAATGTTCAGCATACAATTGTCGAAGATGACTCTGACACGGATGAGTAACATTCTCTCATTTGCTCACGTGATAAATATGTCCTGCCAGCTTGTGTAGACATGCACTGCATGTCAGTTAAAAGTTTAATTATGAAAAATGTAGAAAACATGGGCATTGTTGTAGCTAAGGTATTGCTAGTCACAAGAAGACCTAAGTGCCCCAATATGTACAAAGCAACATACGGGTGTCTTAAGCGAGGTTGATTATGTATAAATCTGCGATATACGATCACTCCTTTCCATTTTGGTTAAGATTGTATTGATATAACATGCGCTTAAGTTTGTGAAAAATTTACCATTGTGAAAATTGTTTGAGAGCTACATTCAACACCTATTGTAAATGGGCTTCTCACGGGTTAGTGATACCACAATTTTCTTGTACAACACGGCTCAGAATATACCCAAGACATCGGTCTAGCATAATATAGAGACAAACCTTCTGAATACTGGGTGTGCTACGAAACCATTCTTCTAGACCCCTTTTGAAAATTGGCTCCCGGACTATAGCTAAGCTCCACCTATGCCCTAACTATCAATTTCCTGAAAACTATAGAGGCAAGTTGTTGAATATTTTGCAACTAATTTGACATGGAGCTGTTGCTGCCTGTGGAGCTGTTGACATGGAGCTGTTACTGCCCATGGCAGCAACAACGCCCAGTCAAATTAGTTTCAAAATATTCAACAGAATCCTTATTAAATAGTAAAGACATACAATTTGTACAACAATGCGTAGCCCGTCTTCAAATATGCATTCGTGACGTACTTATCGACATCATTCATGACGTCCTTCATTATGATGTCATTCTACACGTCACGGAGTTGATTATGATGTCATAGGATGGAATGATAAAGTGGGAAGGTATATTTTCATAATTGCAATCGTTTTAGATATTAAATAATCGTGATTATTTGATTAAACGTAGATGTGCTACTAGGAGGGTTGGGGGTGTATAAAGCTGCCAAACTCGCTAATATTGGCAATATCTGAAAAGATCAACAACCTTTACTTCAAACAGGAATTGCTAAGTAAACATAACGCTAAAAGAAGGAAATTTGGTATCGCAGATCAGACGACTAAAACGCCTCTAGTCTCTTTGTCAGTCACTCAGAAATCACAATTAATATGTTCTTATAAACATTAGAGTACAATTTCTTAACACATGTAGTGATACAAATCTGGCGAGACTTGAACGGACCAAGAGAAATGAAAATTCAGCTAGATGTGGCGCAGTGATTTTCCCGTGGCACACTAGGTTCTAAAATGTTGGTGCAGTGATTTTTTAAAGTAACAAATTTCTTTAACTGGTCAAACCCTTATGCAATAAACCAAAATAACAGCAACAAATCTACATTGTGCGATTTCTTATGCTTAGCAAAAAGTATCTAGTTTGAAAAACATTGGTATTCTGAAATCCCATAGGGTCATACCAAACAAGATTGTCTGAAATCGGCCAAGTGGTTACTAAGCCATCCAAGTGGTTAATGAGTAGTTTTTTAAAACAAAAGGTGATGGATGGACACACGATGGTCACCTGTAGCATAAGCTCCCTTAGGTCAAGTTCGACTCCTAACCATAGTTAGCTATAGCTAACTAGAGTACCAGTCGAACTTCAAATAGTTAACTAGCTAGTCAACTATAGTCAACCGAGCACCCTACCTCGGTTCAGATGGTTAGTCCGATATTTGCGAGTTTCAAAATGGCTGACACCGATCGCTTGCCACGAAGAAATGCATATAAAAGTGTAAATATTTCACTAAATAAGTTAGGTTTGATGAAGTTATGCTTTCTCATTGTATGTCTACGTTCCCAAGCCCATATTCCTTCCCACTTTATACCATATGGACGCTTTTTGACGTCTTAGCGGACAAAAATAACCCATTTCTGTAGCACATTAAAACAGACGACAGAAAGGGTTAATGGAGACTGGTACCCGGCTCCAAGTTTTCTGCAATGGTAATTGAATAGGGAACCGGGTACCAGCAAACTATAGTCGACTAGAATCAAGTTCGACTGGGCATAGCAACTGCGCATGATCAGTAAACAATGAAACTGCCTGTGGTTAGCGAGTCGAACTTGACCTTGGTCTCTCAGGCCAGGTGAGCTAGTAATGACAACAATAACACTCACTCTAATAAACTGTCCTTCAAGCTTTTAATTTTATCTGTGATTCGGAAGAAGTCACCAAACACACGTAGCTCTTCACATGCGATTGACAGCCATAGTGGATTGGAGGAGGAATGCTTTGATAACAGCAATATCATCTGGTCCATATCGAGTCGCTTATTATATCTATTCAGCACGTCTTGGACAATGTCCTTCAAAGAAACAAGCAAATACACGTCTAATAACTATCTACAATAGGACCCTCTCTATGATAAGACCCATTCAGTCCCATAGATACAAATGTAGGCTATGGATAAGGGGAGGAAGAGAAAATCTTTAACCCTTCAATGGTCCAGATTTTTCAAGAAAATTTAGTTTTGCTGGGTGAATGTTCATTTACATACCAAGAGAAGAGCATCTCTCCAAAATTTACCATTGGAATGAATAGCTTGGTTATCGAGCCAGTCATTCCAGTGATAAAATTTTCACATAATAGTCTTCTCTTGGCCTGCACAGGAATCTCGGATAGATATTATTAAACTATTTTTGTCAGAATGTAACAGAAGCCATTTTCAGCAACGTTGTAACAGTCAAGCAGCTGTTTATGTCCAGGGCCAGAATTCCGGCCTATTTGTTATATGGACTTTTTCACTGAGGCCGGATATCTGGCCTTTCAGGTTCAAAGGGGTAAAATATAAAGCAATTTTCTCCATCAAAATAGATCAAATAAAACTCCAATATGGCCGCCAAATGCTACATTTTTATTGACTCATGGTGGCCATGGGTATTTTTATGTATAAACTTCCCTTCAACGAACTTTAATGGCCCTTAGTGCTTAATCATACGTCATAAATTTTGGTCTTATTTGTTCAACCAATCAGGTTCTCTCAAACAAACTTCTTTCAGCCCTTCGCCTAGATGAAGTTTCTTGAGTTTCAAATCAGTCGGCCAAGAGGCGAGATTTTTAAACATGTTTCCAAACATATTTCATAAAATCCAAGATGGCATCACTCAAATGGACCAATCAGCCTCCTTTGAACAATCTTGGATCTAGATGTCACAAGGAGGCTTCTTGATAAATTTGGTTGAAATATGTGTAATGGTTCTTGAGATGTTTAATGGATAAGTTGATGATGGACAACAGACAAAGGACAGACGGATGGATGATGGATGTCGTCATGGCATAAGCTGACTTAGCCTTTCAGGTCAGTTGGGCTAAAAACTGTTACCTGTGAATTGTACATACCTTTCTGGCTGACAGATCGAGTGGTGTAAGTTGTAGCATCAGTGGCTCATTATGTAGATCTCGCTCTAACAACACTTTTTGTGGCTTACTGTCTGTGATCATCGACAGAATACATCGAACATTGGGTGATAGTTGGCGTGGCAACCATGTCAACATTTCTGCTGACCTTTCTTTATGGAACTAAATAAAACATAAATCGGCTGGATTTTGTACTTTTTGTAATGACAGAGGTCAGAAAATATAACAAGAAATAAGATTGCAATGTAACCATGAAGCTCGTCTAACATATTCTAGCTGTGAGGGCTATTTAGTGAATGCTAACTATTAGCTTCTCAATAAACAGCAAACTCAAGTATTATACATCCCCCAAATGCCCCCATGGGCTCCAGTACAATAGGTTTCCAATGGCAATAAGGCTGGCATTTAATAATAACTATAAATATGAGAACACACGTATAAATCTGTGTATGCAGCATGGTCACTCAATGGAGGAATCCAGTTTTAGCCAATCTCTAGCTAAACTCCACCTACGCTTTGGCCATGTTGGGATTGATTGATCCCTACACTCCCAGAACCTTGATTTCCAGAAAACTATACAGGTAAGCTGCAATTCTTAGAGTAAAGACATACAATTTGTACAACTTCATAGACTATTAAGCATTTATGACGGACTAAATCAAGTCATTCATGACATAATTGATTATGATGTCAGCCTAGACATGCGATGCAGTTGATTATGATGTCATATGATTGATCGATTAACTAGTTTCGTTAATTTCGAAAGGAGGGTTCTTCACCATCTTGAATGGTAGGTTGTGCTTGAGCAAAAACCTGCTGGCTTCTGAGTTAAAATTCAAGGTCATAAACAAAGTTGTGTTGGTGAGCTTATTATTCTCTGAAGATGTATTTATTTACAGTAATTTATTTGTAGAAATAGGTAAATCCCTGATATAATAGCTCCTAGATATAATATGTGACAGGCGGATTATCTAAATTTATCATATAAGCAAAGGCTTTCAGCCAATGCAATATTAACACCATTAATCCAGTTAATAATACAGTGGAGTAATTTCATTGGTTGTCCCACAGAAAGTAATTTTACATTGACCAATCAGAATATGGTCAATCTTGTGGCATTGGATACCACTGTGGTATAATAATAATAATAATAATAATAATAATAATAATAATAATAATAATAATAATAATAATAATAATCTTTATTTATCAAGGGTATATCATCAGTAAACTGATCTTCCTGAGGCCCTCCCAAACACAATAAACTATATACAGTTAAATAAGCAGCAAACACATACATACAAACACACTCATAAATGCACTTATACACATACGCACACACTGACTCAGTCAGTCACTCACTCCTTCACTCACTCACTCACTCATGACTCACTCACTCATGACTCACTCACTCACACATTTTATATTACATATATACATTAATATGAACAAGTTTCCATTAACTCACTGGATATGTCCAGGGAAGAAATGACTTTCAAAATATAATTTTCAACAGTTATCTCCCTTGAATCCATAATACTGAGTATTCAGTTATTTAGTATATTAACCATTTTATGACGAAGCCGACCCAAACTGATCCCTGCAGTGGTCTTGAGAAATGTGCAGACTATTTCCGAAAATTTACCACTGGAATGACTGACTCGGTAACCGAACCAGCCATTCCAGGAGTCAATTTTCAGAAACAGTCTTCATCCGACCTGCAAATAGACAGTCACGATTTATTTTGACAAAATTTTTCATTAAAGGGTTAATGTGAATTCATATACTTCTGAATATTATGATAGAATGATGATAGAGTCGGAGATTGTGTAATGCTTTGAGGTAATGCGTTCCAGAGTTGAACTGCTTTATATGTGTAACTCTTTTTTCCATAGCAAGATTTAAATTTTGGAAGATGTAGATGACCAAAGGTTTTTGAACGTAAATTAAGGGAATGTGTATCTTCTACATATTTGAACAAGTTCTTAATATAACTTGGAGTAAGGTCATTTAAGGCTTTATAAGTCATGCTATTTGTTTTGAAGTTTATTCTCTTAGCCAATGTAGTCCAATTCAATTGTTTATACAGTTGTTCAGTTGGTTCTCTAAAAGGGGCATCTAGTATTATATGAGCTGCTCTCTTTTGTAGTTTTTCCAGCTGGTATACTAATGTATCAGTTGAATGATAGTAGATGAGAGAGCAGTAATCTCTATGTGAAAGGATGTAAGCTTTATAGAATAGATTCCTTTGTTCAACATTCATATAATTCTTGTTCTTTTTCAACATGTATATTAAGGAAGAGACTTTTTTACAGATTTTACTTATGTGTTCTTGACATGAGAGTGTACTATCAATGTGTAGGCCAAGGAGTTTATCCGATTTTACAGTATTTAAGTTTCCATTTTCAGTAGGTATTACAATATCTGTTGTTATGCTCTTCAATTTGTGATTAGTGCCAAGCATCATCAGTTTAGTTTTATCCTCATTAAGCAACATTTTGTTATTTAAACACCATTTCTGTACAGATTTCATATCTTTTGTTAACTGTTCTTGTATTTCAGAGGTGCTTCGGCTGTTAACATGCAAAGTAGTATCATCAGCATACATATCTATATTATTAGATGTACAGAGTGGAAGGGCGTTAATATATATGATAAATAAGAGTGGACCTAATAGTATGAGCGCTAGTGACGTATGTCATGAACAGCAATGACATAACAATACAGCTTGTGACATCACCGTGTATATACAAAATTTTGTCAATGCATATTGTTCATATTGTTAGCTATGTAAATAAATAGACTTTGTTTAGCGCAAATGTTAATCTAGTTAAAACTACAAGTATTATATTTTTCGGCGTAATATGTACAATAATATGTGTTAGTTGTCAGGGTGTGATTTACTGCCCTTGATCATAAACTAATGGAAGATCTAAACTCAGGTTTCAGGGATCAACGTTATTGGGAAATATGCAAGAATTTCAGTTTATATGATAAATAGCATCTCAAACTCAGTCTCATTTAATATCACTATAATCAACCTAGTCGAATATTATCACTTTGCACTCGCTAAAGCTTGTGCAGTGATAATTTTTCAACACAGTTGATAATAGCGATACTAAGTGCGACCTCGTTTAAAATCCTCTATATACATATTATGATGAGGTATATGAACACAGCTCACCTGGTTAACAGCATCGATGAAGAGAATGACAGGTTTACTGTTAGAATTAGCCAGGCTACTTGAACATAACTGTGCCAGCTCCTCCACATCTTTAGGCATTGTACTCTCCTGAAAACATTGGCACTTAGCATACTCTAAAGATCATAAATAACTTAACATGTTTCCAAAGCAAGAACATATATACGCTTTAGTTAGTGCGATTTTAAACACGATGTAAGAAATGTACTGTTGAATATTTTGGACTTAATTTTATTGGAAGCCATTGCTGCCTTATGCGCATAATCCAAGATTTCCAATCTCCAAGCTAGTTGTTTTTCAAAAGTAGTCAGCTTACATTGTCCTGTGATTCTAGCTAATGTGACTGTGCAAACTGGCTGCAAATACTGCGTTATATCTATATATATTACTGATTTTGTGACTTATTGATGAAAAAACATCACACTGTTGAAATCCGCTATTGGTTATTTTCAAATGACGTGTTCAGAGCCCTCAACCTCATGAAACTCGAACTTGGTCTGTAATTTCTCATAACAAAGCAACGTATCAATTCTAAGTTGACTATCTTGAAAGACTGCGAAAAAAAGTGCGGAAAACTAATATTTTTCGTATTTCCTAAGTCAAAAGGGACATTACTCCATTTGAAAAACACGAACTTGTTTGTAATTCCTTAAATACAAAATTGATGTACCAGTTTTCGCTTAAATATCTTGAAGAAGTGCGAAGAAAAGTGCGGAAAGGTGATATTTTTCGTATTTCTTAAGTCGAAAGGGGGCATAACTCCATAAAAATTGACGCATACGCCTGAAACTCGAACTTGGTCTGTAACTTCTCAGACCAAAGCAATGTACCAATTCTCAGTTTGAATACCTTGAAGGACTGTGGAAAAGTACGGAAAACCAACGGCGACAGAGAGACAGACAGAGACAGACAGACGGAGTGCAAACCTATAGTCCCCCCCAGTTTTACCGGTAGGGGACTAACAACTGGATAGGCCGCATTCGCAAGGCTGCTGTGGAATGACTGGCTCTAGAGAGACCATGAATCACAGCATTCTCAAGCAAACCTGTGCCAGTACAAAGCGACTGGTGCACAGGCTGACTGACGGAGATGAGTACTTCTACTCTCTCCTGAGATGGGTAAACATGCCCCATCTCCATATGCAGACTGCAAAATGCAGATGTGATGTAATTATTTTAGTTAATAACATCTATGTTTGACCAAAATGTAGACAAGCTGGTTAGAGAAATACGTTGCTTTAGAAAACCACCGCACCACACTATTACTATTAGAAACCAGTACGCTACAGGAAAACCACTGCGTTACACCTTCCTTAGTTGTCACTTCTCTTGGACCGTTCAGGTCTGATTGTATCAATATTATGTTCAGAAATTGTACTCTATTGTTTATAAGAGCAAATTCATTGTGATTTCTGAACGCTTATTACCGTTTGAAGTAAAGTTGGCAGTTATTTTGAGATATTGCCAATAAAAGTGGGTTTGAAATAAATATATTTACCCAACCCACCTACATCTGCGATTAACCCTTTAACCCTTGAATTTGTTCAAGAAAATTTTAATTTTCTCATAGAAAAAGTCCATTTGCAGACCAAGAAAAGACTATTTTTGAAAATTTACAACTGAATCAAAAAAAGCATCCACTTTTGTTTCTACGAGAATTGATAATACTTACCAGATGTACTATTATGATATTGTCTATTATCTAGTCTAGCTCAAAATAAACAATAAAAACTCCGCACTCTCCATGGTCCTGCCCATACTGTCCGGGAATTACCATAGCCTCCAGGTACCGAGTCAATTCCCAACAACAGTCAGATTCATCTTATATTTGTCTTCACAAACTGTGAAAGCAGCTCAACCTCACCTCAGCAGTGTGGCTGAGTTGGGCCATAGTACATCTGGTAAGTATTATCAATTCTCGTAGAAACAAAAGCGGATGCTTTTTTTATTCTACTTCGAATAATGCTTACCAGATGTACTATTATGATAAACTCTGGATTTCGACAGCCAAGAAACTCCGGTAGAAGGAGGTGAGTCTCGAAACAGCTCTCAACTACCATCCGACAGAGAAGGTTGTGAAGAGACTGGAACTCCAGCATACGCTTGGGTCCCGCCATCTGACTCATAGAGGAAACACCTACCAGGCCTGTATCAGCCCTAAGTCTCAGCTAAGGCAGTCCAGGAGAATGCAAAGAAGCCACTACAACTTCTAATTTTGAAAAAACTATCAGTATAGTGATTAGATTTTCAAATTTGAAACAGTCTATTGTCTGTTGCAATGAATAAGACACTTTTGAACCAGACTTTTACGTAATCAATCCGGGAATTCGACTGTAACTAAATTAAAATTAGTCACTTAAACTAAGAAAACACTCACCAGTCAGAGTGCTTGGTCTTTCTTGATCATCGCAGGCGCTTCACCAAATCCACAGTCATTCATGGGTCGTGCATCACCAGTGCCAGTGCCTGTGGATGAACCCTACGATGTATGTGTAAACAGTGGTCGGATGTGGCTTTAAGAGAGATTCGATAAATTGGCGACGGCTACTGGATTAAGTGCGCTGAAGATATCTCGAAGGTAGAAATCAGAAAATGACGACTCAGCGTAGCATTGTGCTACAGACATCACCTCCTCTAAAGAGACACCCTTATAAAGGGCCGATGCTGCTGCTAGTGCTCGGAGTTGATGGGAGTTCGTACAATCAATCTGCTTTCCTGTTGCGATTTTATGCGACATCTGAATAGCATCGACTATCAAACGAGAAATGGTGTCTTTCGAGGCACGAAGATGAGGAGCTTTGAGACATAACCACAGAGATTTCAGGCCATCTCTCCACTCCTCAGTACGTTTCTTACACATCTTCAGACATCTGACAGGACACAAAGCAGAAGACCTTGGGTCGTGTCTAATTAAACTTGGCAAATTGATCGGCTGTCCTGAATATTTAAGTGACTGATTCTTTGCCAGGAAACAGACGTGGTAATAGTCTTAGACCTTAGACCGACAGCGGCCAGACTGGGAGCGACTGAAGCTAATGCAGACTTATATACTAGGGTTGAAGGTACAAGTTTGTCAACCGCGTATAAATGACAGATAAAATCTGCTAGGTGTTGAACAGATGCAAAAAAGGGATTAACATCTTTTCCCTTACACCACTCTGCAAATTTGTTGATTCTATAATTATATGTTCTGGTGGTTGACCCCCTTCTGGCTGAAGCGATAAATTTCGCTTCTTGCTCAGAAAAGCCACCCTCAATTGCATGCTGCTTCATAACATCCATGCAGTCAATTGGAACATTTCCGGTCTGTCGTGAAGATACAGACCTTTGTTCTGAAAAATCAGATCCCTTCTGTCCGGAGGAGGAATTGGATTGCAAACCAGAAAGTTCAGCAGATCCGTAAACCATGATCGGCCTGGCCAATGAGGAGCGATCAGTAGTATTTGGCATATGCCCTCTCTTATCTTAGCCAGAACTTTTGGGATGAGAATCGTTGGAAGATACGCATACCCGTATATTCCTTTCTAACTTATCGCCAGAGTATCCACTGCTAGAGCTAGTGGGTCTGGGATCGGTGACCATCTTTGCATTTCCTTTCATCACAAATAGATCCACATTTGGCTTGCCCCAATGTTTGAATAGAACCTCTGCTACCGATTGGTTGAGCTGCCAGCCATTCCGTCGGATGACAAACCGTCCTTCGACAGAGTATCCGCTAGGGTGTCCAATCTTCTTGGAATGTGTGCTGCCGGAAGAATAACATTCCTCTCTTGGCACCACAGCAGAAGATTCCATATCATCATACACAACTCCGGTGATCTCATCACGCCTTGGTGGTTCAGATAAGACACCACTGTGGAGTTGTCTGTCCTTATTAGGACAATCTTGTCTCGGATTTGAGTCTCAAATTTTCGAAGTGCTGATGCCACCGCTAATAAATCGAGAACATTTATATGTTTCTGCGCTTTGGTCAATAGTACTTCCCAACCTGTCGTCGATGCATCTGTGAAGATGAGCATCTGTGGTTGAGGAGGTTGCAGAGGATCACCTCGCAGGAGATTCTGTTCTGATAACCACCACTGAAGATGGAATATCAATGGCTCTTTTACTGGAATCCTCAGAGACAACGGATCCATTCTCTGAGACCAGAGCAGCATTAAGTACATCTGAATCGGCCTGCACCTTCTCCAGATACTAGTAAACCCGGTATTCTGAGAAATTGATGAGCCGTCAGATAGGCTCCTAGAGAAATTGACCCCAGAACTGCAATCAAGCGCTTGACTCTGCTTTCCGCCGGATAAGCCACACCATCTCTGAGATTGAAAAGAATTCCCAGATACACAAACTCCTGGGATGGAGCCAATTCTGATTTCTCTAGATTCACAATCCATCCTAGGTCCTTTAGTAAGGCCAGGACTACCTGAAGATTGTTGCGCAGTGACTGGATTCCCCTATGTAAGTATGAACAGCTATGTTTCTCCTGTGAAGATAAGAAGTCATGGCGAGAACCACTTTGGTGAAGACCCTCCGGGCTGTGGTCAGACCGAATGGTAACGCATTGAATTCCCAGACCTTCTGAAAAGGAATTGACATTGGAATATGAAAATATGCATCCTTCAGATCTATCGATACTGCCCACATGTCTTTTCTTCTGCCACAATCTCCATCTGAAATTTGGTGAAAGAATAAACTTGTTCAGCGGTTTGAGGTTGAGAATCGGTCTCCAACCTCCGGTGCGTTTCGGAATTAGGAAAATTATCGAATAGAAGCCCAAGGGGAATGGATTGCGGACTAAATGAATCACATTCCTTTGTTGAAGAGCTTCGATTTCTGAGCAAATGACCTCCAGACGATCGGATTCCCTTGAACGGGAGTCCACACGGGAGTCGACGTTAACGGCAGTCCGGTTCATAGCCGTTTCTTAACTAATGACAGACTAAACAATCTTGCATGACCTGTTCCCACTGGTTTGAGAACAGCTGAAATCTACCTCCGATGGAAGGAATCTGCACACACCTCACGGTCAATGTTGTGCGATAAGATTTTAATTGGTTTTGGTCAAGATTAACGACTCCCTGCATTCCTGGCACCACCGGTACGGGTCTCACCACAAGCCCGTAAGGACCGTCCCCCCACAGCCACCTCGCGGCTTCTTGGAATATGATGGCGCGGAACTGCTACAACGGCTATCCTTACGGTAGCCGCTGCATCCCAAGCCACCACCCTTCCTATTGTCTTCATATAGCCTCTTATTAGAGGGCTTATATGATGACGAACGGTCAGGTCCCTGAGAACCACATGCCTGATGGGCATCATGGCCAGATGGACGGAAGGGCGATCTTTGTCACTGCCTCTGCTTCTCCTGATGGTACTGCTTATAGGACTGCCGCGGCTGAGTCAATTTCATCGACTTCCACAACTTGCCAATGACTTCCTGCTCTGCGACCTTGGATGCAACCTTGGAGAGAGTTTGTCTTGCCGAGCCACCAAACAAACCCGGACCAATGAAGAGCACAGAAGACAAAGCAGCCCTCATCTCTGGTCCTAGTTCTACACAATCGAGAACCATTCTCCTCCGCTCAACCAATGATCTTGTGATAACCCTTGCCAGGCAATCTTGGGATAAGCGCATGGTGTCCTGGATAACTCCAGGAGCATCCTCTGGCACTTCCCTACCTTCCGCCACGCAGGTCAGCATCACCTGCAAGATGGTACAGCCATGGGAAAGAGCAGCCATAGCTGCTCTCGCCCCATCCTCAACAACTGTTAGCTCATTGAAGGCATCTTTATTAGTCTGAGAAACCAAGGGTTGAGAACGACCCTTTGATTTCCCAGCTAATGGCCTATTCAGTGCTTCACGTTCTCTGACTGAAAGCCAAGGAACACGGGCACACTGATGATATGGAAAGTGGACCCTACTCCTAATCGCCTTAGGGGCTTTGGGTAACGTGTATTCTGGCTGAACCAGACAGTATGCCACGACTTCCAACATGTCAGAAGTCTGAGTGTACAAGGGTAGAGTTGGCATGGCTGAAGAGCCACTCGACAGAGCGCTAGCTGCACGCTGACATCCGCTCCATCGCCGGATCGTGCTGAGACCCTTGGTCAGATGTCAACCCGAGATGGTCGGACATCCATCCAAGAACCTGCACCCATTCAGCTTTGGTGCATAATGATGATTCGTCCATTAAAGGACTACCATTTTCATCCTCGTTCTCACCCTTGGATGAGGTCACCGACGACCCACGCTGAGAACTACGGACTAAACCTCCAATTTGAAGCGGGTCCATGGCTCGACTACTTGCAGCTCCGGTATCTAGCGAATCACCAGATACGGAATCACCTCAATTCATCGTCTCCAGCATGGAAGCCGGGACTGTGGCCGCTAACACGGCAGGACATAGGACTCTGAGAGGAGCCGCCATACCCGCATCCGTAAAAGACGGCTCTGACAGCATTCTTGAAAGCGCGAACTCCAGATGGAAGATGCCCGATGGGACGTAGACATCTCCACCTGGCTGACTTATTCGAACAAACTCTCCACCAAGTCCGATGACCACTTTACACATACATCACAGGGACTTTCACCATTGCACTTGGCACATGCAACACAGGGGTGCCCTGCAAACTTCCGCTTCATGAAGCGATTGCAATGGGAACATCATGTATCCGGCGGGGATTAAGAAAATTTATCACATTTATTTTTCACGAGTGAGATGACATACTTACCTCCCTAACACTCTTGAAATACTAGTATATCGGCTCTAAATTCAATAATATTCAGAATTATAAAAAGTTAGGTGCCCCTAATGGGCAGGGTGATGTACAGAGTCATGCACATGACAGACCCCCACCTACTGCGCGCATGCGCATACTGGTACTTCCGTTTTCTAATATATTGGCGTACATGCAACAATTGGAAAACTTTTCAAGTTATTTTTTGGGAATTTTCTTTATATTAATCATCCATTTCCATAAATGGCTGATGCTAAGATGCCAGAGGAGTCATCCTCATCATCCATTAAGGTGATATTGTTCCATATATTAATTAAGACTTGTGACTTTTATATGTTACCGGTTTTCATTCGTGGCCGACCTGGCATTAGCGCGTTTTTGGCACTGGGAATCCTTGTTAAATTCTCCCAGCACCTAGGTCTACTAATCCCTTGTGTCTTTGTGTCCACAGGATCATCTATGAATGGTAAGAGCTCCTGTTCTTCACTCGGTTGATCACGTCTCTTTTTCTGACTTATCATTATGATATGTCTTAGGGTCGGAGATATAAAACAAAAAATATCTTCCTCCTTTTGTCCCATCCCTTTTATCAGACTCTACAGACTCAACAGATGGATGGACGCGTTTCCTCTGCACAAGAGGATGGTTTGCCTGTGCTTAGGATAAGGGAGTTTATTAGTTATGGCACCTAATTATTTGAAAATATTTAGCAATTTTTGCTGCCATCTTTATTGCACTGTATTCTCTCTTGTGTGTGCATGGATTCTCGGTTATATAATTTAATATTATACTATTCTTGAGTAATGAATGTATATATCAAGAGTGTTAGGGAGGTAAGTATGTTCTCATGATGTGAAATTTCCGTGTTCTACGAACACAGAATAAGAATTAAAACGCTGCACATGATAATATGATGATGAGCAACACGCACAATTTACTTGATTGTAATTTAAAATTACTTTTAAAACATTAACTTTCTCTTAGATTAATGATAATTAAGTTCCAGGCAGGAAATATTTGAAAATTTTTAGAGTGAAAATTTTATAAACACGACTTAGTAATTAACTAACGTTAAAATAGTCAAGAAATTAAAACCGAACGCTACAAACACCCTCGACAATGAAGCAAGAGCTAAAAATCGGCATAAAACAGAGTGCATAGATACGCCAAGCCAAAACGAAACATTAATCATGGGTACCACCATCTTGGCTAAGGGCGCATACATCTTGGAAGGAACCGAATCGCAAGAGAAATTAACCGAGTACCCGGATAAGATTAAACAGTTAACGAGTACCGGAGCGACCCCAACAATGGCTACCATTTCAAAAAAATGTGCCAATTTAAGGAGCATTCAAACAGTCATTATGGCACGAATGTATAAATTCTAGATTGATACAAATTGCTCCTGTGATGATTTTCCTTTTCCTTCCATAGTTGCACGAGAAAAAACTTGAAAAGATCACTCAATTCGCAAAAATTGACTCAAATTTGAGAGCTAAAAAACGTGACCTCTTTCAAATGCAAAATAGACGGATCTGACTGTTGTTGGGAATTGACTTGGTACCTGGAGGTTATGGTATTTCCCGGACACAGTATGGGCATGACCATGGAGAGTGCGGAGTTTTAATTGTTTATTTTGCGCTAGACTAGATAATAGACATTATCATAATAGTACATCTGGTAAGTATTATTCGAAGAAGAAATGACTGGATCGGTTATCGAGCCTACCGAGCCAGTCATTCCAGTGGTAAAATTTAAAAAAATAGTCTTCCCTTGCTCTGCAAATGGACATTTCTCAAGACCACTGCAGAAGACGTTTCTGGCTGATATGAGTGACAAAGGGCTAATTGAATAATCGTGATTATCTAAAATGATCATGATCATGTACAGATTGCATAATCTTGCACGCCTCAATCATACTTACAGTAACAACTTGTAGCTCCAATAGAAGTCTTCTTAAAGCTTGTTCCAGAAATGATGAACCAGGCACAGCTCCAACAAAATGATAGAATATATGCCTTTTGCTGGAACTGAAACAGAATACATGGACCAATTCAATGCTTGAATTTTGTGAAAACAATGGAGTTTTATGATTGATATACTCAGAGAGATATTAGTCAATTGTGATAAGTTCCCCGTATGTAGGTCCAGAATGTAGGTACGGTTAACAATCCAGTTTAGTGATGCGAGTCTAGTGGTCACCGGAACTCAACTAAACTTGCAGGCGGAATGTTGCGTGGCTAGATTTCGTGTTTGTTGACATTTTATAACAAAATGGCCATAGGAACCATTATAATTGCTGATATTTTAATTCTCCATACTTTTTCCATAGCGGTAATACAAAATATCATGGAATTTATGAACATTTTTATCAAGTTACTTATGACTTAATGATAGTCTATACATAAAACTACTAGCCTCGGGTAATCGGGTGAGCATTAATTTCTACCCCTGTACCTGTTGTTTGTATTCTGGAGTATACTCTGCATCGTAGCATCAGCAGCTTTAGCCATAAGTGATGTCTTCCCTGTACCCGCGCCTCCATGCAATAACAGGGGTACATTGTTGTTATTGCTGACATTATCATTCACGTAGTTAAATACCTGGAAAGAAAGACGAAAACTAGAGAAATGACAGTGTCACAGTGCAGTCAAATCTGCACCAAAAGGCCGCCATTAATGTCAATGAATGAATCTGATCTATCGATCAAGTATATGACATCATATGTAGGCTGATGTCACAATCATAATTGACAGAAATACTCTGCCATGAAGCTGGAATAGTCCCTTAAGTGTAGGAATTGTATGTCTTTGATTGGTTTACTATTTAATAAACAATTCTGTAGAAAATTTTGAAACTAATTTCACTCGGCGCTGTTGTACCTAGTCAAAACAGTTTCAAAATATTCAACAGCTTACCTGTATAGTTACCTTGATATTAGGACCATGGGAATTCAGGGTTCGATCAATCCCAATATAGGTACTGTTTTTATTCGAGGAAGGATGCTAGCATGTATTGGACGCAGGCTAAACTTTGGCCCAAATCCTCCACAAAAATCCTTATACTCATGGAAAGGACGCATAGAGAAATTGAAATCCATTCTCTAAAATAGAACATACCACGAAAATTGAAGGCAATTTCCATACGCATGCTTACCGCCATACCGCTATGTTCAATGTACGCCTCAAAAATATCATCGTGGAAATGAAATTATTAATGGGACAGCTTGAATATCGCGTATCTTCAATAAAGATTGTTTATTACATTAAAATCAATGCTACTTTTGACATAAAATGTCGCCTTGAAAATATGGAAATCATGTGATATTAGGAATGCGGTCAGATCAGCAGTTGTGTTTACTAGAATTCTTCTAATATCTGCCATTCTCTATTTTCATTGGCTTGTACGGGAGAATTTATCCAATCAGAATAAAAAAATAACATTTCTCTTCCGTAAAAATTAATAATAGAACAGTGTTTACTCTTGTATTGCGCATTAATTTTGTAATGCTGACCAACATTAAATGATCCAAAATGAGAACCAGAATTAAAATAATCGCGATCATACGATTAATCATGAACTATATTAACTACATCAATGCTGCTTAGAGGACGTTATTATGCTACTGCTGATTGTAAGATTACGGGTTAGGCACATGGGTATACATACATGGACAGAATACGCCAGTTGCTGATTGCAAACAAAGGAATGTATCAAGATTTTTCTAGACGGAAAATGGAAGGTACCGTATTTCATGTAATTGTAGCCTATGCTCTAATAGAAGCCGACCCCCTAACTTTGACATATGAGCTCCAATGATTTCTTAGCAGTTTCAAAACGGCAAAACTCTGTATTAGAATCCCACCCCACCTAACTCAGCAGATTGTATAGGAAAATTTGTAAGAATAGCGTGTATAATAATAACAATCATGTCACAGGGTGTGTCTAGTTCAGACCTATCTCTGCCCTGATACATTTCCAGCCCCTCTAGAAGTCAATACACGCCTCGGATTTGTAAATCTCGACCAACTATTAGATTAATACTAATAGTAGGCCACGTATGTTCAAGACATAATAAAGTTTATCCCACACTTTTGTAGTCAAAATGCGCTTAAAACAGTCTTGGCGTGATTAAATAGCTTCCTTATAAATATATTTTAAGACCAAATTTATGTACCAAACAAGTACGGGAGAATATGTGCGTCAATTTTGTAACACCGATCAACATTAAATGATCCAAATTGAATTATTATGAATGACAATATAGCCAGCTTCTTAAGTTGGCGAGCCAGCAGCTCTTTTGCGATGGGAGGCGGCGTGTTCTCGCGAGATATTATACGCTAACGGGAGTTTATCAAACGGGAACCCGTTATTCAGATCAGTATAATACTCAGTTCCTATCACGCAATGATAATATATAGAAATTCTCGAGTTCGGAGTCCCCGATTCCAAAATGTTTATATCCGAGTATTCGCTCTAAAATAAACTTCAATTGGAGGTGAATCACGTGATTTGTATTTTTTTCATGACGCCATTTTATATCAAATTGCGGATTAATTTTGATGTAATAAACGACCTTTATTAAGGGATACGCAATATTTAGGCGCTCAAATGAAATAATTTCACTTCCCCGGTGATGTTTTGAGGTATACATTAAACATAGGTGTAGGCGGTGAGAATTTTTACGGGAGAAAATGCATTGAATTTCCGTGTTATCAGTTTAGATCTTTTTTGGGAAAACCGTTAGCGCATAGCTATTCAGAGAATGGGGAATGCGGGATAAGCGTGTGTGATTACAACAACAATGATAAATAGTGAACAAGTGAACAATCTTTATTCATCTAAAACTAATCATGAGTCAATACAAACAAATCAGTTATTTATTTAGTTATATTTAATCATTCACGCATTCGGCTGATAGCCGGATGTTTGTTTCCATGATGGGTAACGTGAGCAGAGTTTCACAAGCGTAAAAGTGTCTTGACAAAAATTTCAACATGGCGATTATACGATTATTTCATTTTATAATCGTCCACGATCATTTTGAATTATATAATCACGATTAATCGAATAATCGAAAAATCGTACAACCCTAATAAGGCGGCGAGAATTTGTACCGTTGAACTTCCATGGTATCATTAATTTTTATTACGAAAGTTGACAAAAAAAATGTGCTCAAAGACTGTACTTGATTATAGGATGCACCCCATTCCTAGAAGATGTAATATGACAAAAAAAACTGCATCCTTTAGTCAAATTTTAATGGTAACTCATGGGCGGAGATTAGGTAGAAATGGGCGGGGCATATCTAGAATCTGATCCCTCCATTATCATGAGAAATTAGTTCTGGGGCCACAAGGTGGTTAACCTTTTAACCTCTACAAACGAGAAATGATGAATTCTTATATGATGTAAGGAATATTATGTTGAATATTTTGAACCTAATTTGTTTCAAATTATTCAACCGTTTGCTTGTATACGTCATGAATCCAGTTTCTCAGTCAATCAAATGACATCATAATCAACTATCAGTGTAGGCTGATGTCATAATCACTTACATCATGAATGACTCGAGTTAGTCCATTATAAATGTTTAATAGCCGTCAAGTTGTACAAATTGTATTTCTTTACTATTTCATAAACCTTCTGTAGAATGTTTTGAAACTAATTTGACTGGGCACTGTTGCAGCACCGAGTCAAATTAGTTATGAAACATTCACCAGCTTACCTGTATAGTTTTCTGGAAATTGAGATTGAGAAAGTGCAGGGATCGATCAATCCCAACATGGGCAAGGGGTTGGTGGAGCTTAGTTAGAGATGGGCAGGGCATAGCTAAAACTGGATTCCTCCATTGTTTTAAGATTGAGACACTGGAGTTTCCAAGGATTAAAGTGTCACCGACATAGACAAATATTTAGCCACCTCTTCATGAATGCGACGCACTCAGCTCTTCTAAGTAGGTGCAAGCAGTTAGGCGGGTGTGTAACTTAGGCACTCTTCATGAATGCGACGCACTCGGCTCCTCTAAATAGGTGCAAGCAGTTAGGCGGGTGTGTAACTTAGGCACTCTTCGCGAATAAGGCCCCTGGGAGTTATCGAATCATAATTGCTGGGCCCCCCAAAAAAACAGATGGTAAATATTTATTTAGAGCACATCATGTTAACCCTTTCACCGATGAATTCCCATTATCTCATTTTTAAGGCAACCATACAGGAACTGTTAAATATTTGGAAATTAATTTGAATGGAAGCTGCTATAGAATTTTAACTATTTACATAGCAAAGTATGGTAATAGAAAGTCTTCTAACGCCCCTTAACAATTTAATGGTCAAGCCGGCCATAACCGGCCTTTGCAGTGGTTTTGAGGAATGTCCATTTGCTGGCCAACAGAATGCTACTTCTGAAAATTTATCTCTGGAATTATTATCGAGCCAGTCATTCCAGTGGTAAATTTTCAAAAATAGTCTGTTGGCTTACAAATGGACTTTCAACAAGAGGGCCAAGGGGCCTGTGTCGCTCACCTGGAGCACCATCAATTTTTATCAAAATTGTTGGTGGGTGGGTTAGCAGTCTTTTAAATGAGTTTGTAGACATTTTTGCAAGTGCAATATGGCCGCCAAACACACTACATTTTGATTGGCCCACGGCGCCCATGTTTTTTTAATGGATCAACTTCCCTTGAACAAATCTTAATGGCTCAAATTTCGGCCTGATCCCTTCAGCGGTTCTGGAGGTCATTTTCGTGAAAACTAGGTCATCCAAGATGGTCGTCGACCCATTTGGTCAATCAAGTCCTCTTGAACAAACTTGGCTTACCTTTTGGCCTAGATGAAGAATCCCCAAGTGGTTTCGGAGAAGATTTTTAAAGACATTTCCTGAAATCAGCCAAAATCCAAAATGGCCACTGGGCAAATTGGCTGATCGAGTTCATTTGAAGAAACTTGGATCCTTATGCCCAAAGGATGCTTCCTGCCAAATATTATTGAAATCGGCCCGGTAGTTCTCGAGAACACATTTTAAATTTCCTATTGCTTTAGCATGGGAGCTTTTGATGAGAAAATTATCCAAGATGGCTGCCAAACCGTTTATCCAACAGTTTCGAAAATTCCAAATTTTAGCTCAGAATACCCAAAAACATATATAGAACCAATTTTGGCCCCAAAACCAATCAAAAAAAAAATCCAATATGTCCACCAAACATTCTACATTTTCATTGGCCATGTTTCTTGATGGAGCAACTTCCCTTGAACAAACATTAATGACCCTTATTCCCTAATCATATCTCCCAAATCTCGACCTGATCCATTCAGCGGTTCTGGAGAAGTTGTTTTCGGGAAAACTAGGTCATCCAAGATGGCCACCGAACCATCAAGTCATCTTGAACAAACTTGGCTTACATCTTTGCCTAGATGAGGTTTCATAAGCTTTGAATCGATTCCCCAAGCCATTTTGGAGAACAAGATTTTTAAAGACATTTCCTAAAATGGGCCAAAATCCAAGATGGCCACCGGTCATATTAGCCGATCGGCTTCATTTGAGCAAACTTGGTTCCTAAGCCATAAGGATGTTTCCTGCCAAATATAATTGAAATCGGCCTAGTAGTTCTCCAGAAGATCCCATTTTCAATTTCCCATTGTTTAGTATGGGCACCTTTGCCGGGAAAATAATCCAAAATGGTCGCCAAACCATTTATCCGACAGTTTCGAAAATGGAAAATTTGAGAATACCCAAAAAACACATATAACACCAATTTCGATCTCAAAATCCATCAAATAAAAAATCCAATATGGCCGCCAAACAGGCTATATTTTGATTGGCCCACAGCGACCATGTATTTTTACGGTTCAACTTCCCTTGAACAAACTTTATTGGCCCTAATCTCTAATCATATCTGCCAAATTTCGACCCGATCCGTTCAGCGGTTCTGGAGAAGTCGTTTCCGCTAAAACTAGGTCAACCAAGATGGCCGCCGATCCATTTGACCAATCAAGTTCCCTTGAACAAACTTGGTTCAGCTCTTGCGCTAGATCATATTTCATGAGTTTTGCATCAATCTCCATAACGGTTTCGGAGAAGATTTTTAAAGATGTTTTCTAAAATCGGCCGAAATCCAAGATGGCCACCGGCTAAATTGGTCGATCGGCTTCATTTGAACAAACTTGAATCCCTATGCCCTAAGGATGCTTCCTGCCAAATATAATTGAAATCAGCTTAGTGGTTCTTGAGAAGAAGTCGTTTAAAGGAAAAGTTGATGGACGAACGGATGGATGGACGGACGGATGACGGACACACGACGGATGGTCGCCATGGCATAAGCTCACTTGGCCTTTCCGGCCAGGTGAGTTAATAAGGAATAATTTAGATTTTCTTGACCAATCTTGATCTTTAAAGGGGTACGCTCTCTATCTATATTGGAGTTTGCATAGGATTGCCACGAATGACTGTCACAAAATGTTTCAGGCATTGGTAGCACAATAAGGGTGCGTGATGAGATGCCACATTTCCATAAAATATAACATCTCCCTATTTTTTAGGTTACTTCTGTGTCTGTACTTCGCTTGTTAATGTCAACTCTGGCATTTTTATTTCCTGCACAGAGATTCAATAATTCTCCTAAACATTCTGAAAAATAGCTTCAAAATATGGCAATGTTACTCAGGCAACATTCTCTCCCAGTTGTGTTTCTCTACTGTTCTAAGCACCATAATTGTCATTTTCTTCCCACTGCTTATTATCTATCACAATTCCATGTTTTTTCTGTCTGGTGGCTTGCATGAGATAGACAGTTAAATGAACACTGATGAACGTTTACACATGCTGATGTAAAGTATAACTGTTTTGGCAGTAAGAGGACTAGACATTCAATGGACAAGGTGGCCAAAATTGGTCTCTGTTAAGTGTTCAGCTATGTCCATTTGCAGGCAAAGAGAAGACCAGTTTAAAAATTTTACCACTAGAATGACTGTCTCGAAAAGTGAGCCAGTCATTCTAGTGGTAAATTTTAAAAGATTCCCTCCACTTGGCCTGCAAATGGATATTGACTAAGGAGATTTTTAAATTTTCGTGACAAATCTTGATGATTTAAGGCCTACTATTGCACTGACCTGTTCCAAAATATCCCTTCTACCGATAACTTGCTCCGCTCTCTGTTTCATGAATGCTTCATGAGCCTCACGGTCCTTCTGATACATATTAACAGTTACCTCTTCTAATGGGTACTGATGTGCGATGCGTTGTTTGAAGAACTCAAACACCTGAAAGGTAATCATATTTACCACATCACTAATATTAATGATCTTGAGGATTGTCCATTTGCAGACCAAGCGAATGCTATTTTTGAAAATTTACCAGTTAAATGACTTGGTCAGTACACAAGTCAGTCATTGCAGTGCTAAATTTTAAAAAGTACTCCTCACTTGGCTTGCAACTGGATACCGACTAAGCAAAAATTTTTACTCTCTTGACCGCTGACCCTTTAATCATCCAACCGGTCAAAACCACCACACCATTTTTGTCAATTCCAGTGGTCAATTTACAGTCTTCTTTTAGCCAGCAAATATAATATAGATTCAGAGTAAAAAACCGACTGTGACAGAATGTCTAATTTGGCAAAAGCGTGTGAATTTATGATGGTATGCCATCGACTGCATTCTTACATGTATTTTGACACATTCCAATATTTATATCACAATCATTTGCTCTCCTTAATATTTAATCATGGATGCCACAAATTTGTTTCCATATGTGAATAGTAGTTCTGTACTGCAAGAAAGCATATGGGGGTTACCAATCTGCGTGATTTATACCACGTGGATCCATAGTATGTAGTTAGTGGATCCAGTAAGCTTCACCGCCCTTCCTGGAAGCGGTGGCTTCCTCACTGTCAGGGTCGTGACATAGTATCTCGATGATTCTGTAGCTGATGTGTGTGGGTTTCTGGTTTGGGAGGTTGAAATGGTTTGCAACAGGATTATCTTTGTGGTTTTTCGACATCTCTGAAATGTTCTTTAATCCTTGTTTGGAATTCACATGTTGTTTCTCTGTTTCTGCATAGTTTACATGTTAGTAGATAGACCACATTGCAGGTGTTGTAGTGGCCTTTGATTTTGCATCTGTGTTTGAGATGTGTGTGTTAGTTCTGCTTTTAAAGTCCATGTCAGGCAAGACTGAGTTAAATCAATAAGTACATATGTGAATAGTATATGATATCATCTAGACTCAAATATAACAAATTCTTTTATGATGTAATAACGTTCCTGTTTCAGTCAAATTAATTTCAAAATATTCAACAGCTTAGAAACTAAAATTCACCCATAGGACAATATGACTGCATCTATTTACTGCAACGAGAGGCCTAGTACGTTTTTTCTGATTGGTTGAATCTTAAATCATGAGGTCTTTAAGAGAATATAGAAATGGCCAGCCATTCTGGGCAGGTGAGCTAATAACTGAGCCAGTTACTCAAATGATCAATTTTCAAATGTAATCTTCTCTTGGTCTGCAAATGGATATTTTCTATGAGAAAATTTAAATTTTCTTGAACCAATTAGAGGGTTAAAGGTTTCAATGATTCTGGGACCGTTCTCAGTGAACCACATCACTTGATATATCTATGTGCTTGGATCCAAGGTGTTACATCTTGTCATCTTTAAACCTTTCACTGACAAACACCTGAAAAAGTAAATTCTTTACGCGACATAGTATATTCTGTTGAATGTTTTGAAATTAATATGACTGGGAACCATTACTGGCTAAGTTAGCAATGGCTTCCAGTCATATTAGATTAAAAATATGGAACAGCTTTCCTGTATAGTTGCCCTGAAAGCAAGATACAAGGAATTCAGCAGTGAAAGGGTTACACCGACTAGCCCCCTTGTTCTAGCTACTCTATGTCAAAGATAACATGGGTTACTTTCAAGGCTTAAGACGTGTAAGTATAATATGTAACTATCTAATGAAAATAACAGCGTTCAAACCTTGTATCTCTTAAGACTAACTTGATTTATTTTGACATAAGTGTTGACATAAGTGTGCTTCATCAGGACAATATATTTTTCACCTGATGAAGCACATTTATCTGTGAAAGCTCGTTAAAATAAATTAAGGTTTGTCTTAAAAGGTAGTACCTTTGAACCTTGTTATTATTTATAGACTAACACGATTAACATGACTTTGATAGCGAATCAAACTTGAGCTAAAATACCATCTATATAGTTTATTACAGAGATAACTTTAACCCTGTCATTGTCAAGCAAGCCAAAACCGGCCTTTCTAGTGGTTTTGACGAATGTCCATTTTCAGGACAAGAGAAGACAATTTTTTGAAAATTTACCACTAGAATGCAGGAAATGTCAATTTCCCTTTCTCCGAGATCTAACAATACTCACCATTCTGTTACTTCTGATATACAGCTGGCCCTGACAGCGGCTCTAGGATTATAGACTTAGAAAGCTTTACCGACTCCTGGGAACCGGGTACTCGGCTCCCAACTGCCGAGTACCCGTTTACCATAGAGCTCATATTGTTTGCATAGCCACCAAACAAGAGAAAACTATGGCTTGCCTCCGTGGGGCTGGGAGGCTGGGTCTGTAACAGAATGGTGAGTATTGTTAGATCTCGGAGAAAGGGAAATTGACATTTCCTGCATTCTCCTTCGATCAATACTCACCATTCTGTTACTTCTGATATACACCAGATTTGATCAGTAACCTGGTGGGAAGGGGCAAGCCATAAATGCTAATTTTGCCCCTTGGAGAAAGATTTTAGACTTCAAACTTGACTAACGGAGACCTAAAAGGACCGTCAAGTTCACGGAACCGAATCACATTCGCGTCACAGCCCCCCCACCCCCCTTTTTCCTCCTAAGAAAATGGAGAGAACTAACGAACATGTATCTCGCCTGAAAACACAAATATGCCAAGAGGGTTAACTACTCCCTGCATACTCCATGTATTAGCCTGGGAATGAGCATGAATATATAAGATGAATGAACATGATACATATGCATAATACAAAAAACTCTCACTTATTGAATTACCTTATGATATTTGGACTTCAGACGTACTGCCTCCAACCATTCACTGGTTCGGCAATCAGTGACACAATCTGGTTGACATCCTCTCGCCTGACCATGCCTGCTATAGGTTCCTTTCTTACCAAAGTGAAAAAAGGGTGAAGAGCAGCGTGGTCACTAACTATCGTTTCAAAACAGCTAAAGCGAGTGGATTGGCTGAGTCTGACACATCCCTCATATAGTAATCCGTGAATGAGGACTCACAGTGCCATTGTGCAATGGCCATGATGTCCTCTAACGGAACACCATTGTAAAGGGCGGTCGAGGCACCTATTCCTCTGACATCGTGTGCCCTTACGCCTTGCACCTGGTGCCCAGTCGCCATCTCGTGAGTAGTCTGAATGCATTCGACCACCCAACGAGAGATAGTATCCATGGATGCGGTGCCATAAGGCTTCTTATGGCAGATCCACAGATGTCTATCGTTCGACCGTAACGAGTCAGTCCGTTTCTTGTACTTAGTCAAAGCACGGACCGGGCACCAGACACTGGCATCACGATCAAACCTAGTTAACTTCGGTATAATGATCGGTTTGCCGGGATATCTCAAAGATTGGTTCTTTGACATAAACTCTGCTCTTGGCAGAAGACGCAGACCTTCTCCAGAAACAATAAATCGGTTCCTCTCTGCCGAAAGCGCATGGATCTCAATGCGCCTTCTAGCTGAGGAAGCTGCCAATAGAAAGACCGCCTTTAGAGTCAAATGCTTTAGACTAGCCGAACGCAACAGTTCGAAAGGGTGCTTGGCCAGTACATTAAGCACTAAAGATAGACTCCAGGCTGGAATGACTACCGGTTGTCTCGGGCGGAGATTGCTCATTCCCTTCAACATCACATTTAACTGGGCCACCTCTGGACTATCCCTGTTGGCTAGACAAGGGATAACTGATGCCAAAGCTGACTTGTATCCAGCAACTGTGACGGGAGCTAGTCCTGAAAAGAACAGCTCACAGAGAAAGTCTGCTATTTGCTGAATAGTGGATTGAAAGGTATCAATACCCTTTTCTTCACACCAGTCTGCAAATCTGTTAACCTTGTTGTTATATGACTTGAAGGTTGACCTCCTTCTCGCAGCCGCGATGAAATCAGCAGCCTGTCGAGAAAAGCCTTCCGACGTGGAACGTTGTTTGACAACATCCACGCAGTCAATTTGAACATTTCGGGATGCTCGTGTAGGAAGCGTCCCTTGGCCTGGGAGATTATGTTCGGAATCTTGGGCAACTGCACAGGATTTTCCACCAGCAGATCTAGAAGATCCGTGAACCACGCCCTGCTCGGCCAATACGGCGCTATTAGCAGGACCAGACACGGTTCCTCCCTGACCTTCACCAATACCTTCGGTAGAAGAATGGTGGGTGGGTACGCGTAAGCGTGCATCCCTCTCCAGCTTATCGCCAGAGCATCTGTATCGACGGCATTTGGATCTGGAATCGGCGAGACATATGTCATGATTTGAGCATTTTCCTTTGTGGCGAACAAGTCCACGTTGGGTTTGCCCCAATGCTCGAAGATCCGTCGCAGAACCGGAGGGTTGAGGGACCATTCTGTTGGCAAGATTCTCTGTCTGCGAGACAAAGCATCCGCCAGAATGTTCAATCGGCCAGGAATATGAACTGCTTTCAAAACAACCGAGTAATTCCTGCACCATTGAATCAAGTGCCACACCCTGATACACAGAGTTGGCGAACTGGTCCCGCCTTGGCGATTTATATATGATACTACTGTCGAATCGACCGACCGTATCAATATCACCCTGCCCCTGATCATCGGAAGGAACTCTTCCAACGCCAGTTCCACTGCCATCATTTCCAACAGATTGATATGCAGCTGACTCTCTGGGAGAGTCCATGTGCCCGAGACCTGGTGTTCTCCCAGGCAGGCACCCCACCCTTCCAGTGATGCATCCGTGTAGACGGACAGCTGGGGGTGGGGTAGGTGCAACGAAACCCCTAATAGGAGATTCTGACGCTGTTTCCACCATAGAAGATGCGATATTATCGGCTCCAAAACTGGCACCAGTTTTGACAGGGGTTCTGTTCTCTGTTTCCACAGAGACATCAGATACAACTGGATAGGCCTTCGCATTAGAGCAGCGTACGGGATAACCTGCTCCATGGAGACCATCATGCCCAGCATCTGAAGGAACCGCCTCGCCTGAATGTGGTTTCCCACTCGAAAACTCTTGAGGATGGCTAACAGAGACACCACTCTGGGCTCTGACGGGTAAACCCTGCCCTCCTCGAGGTCGAATCGCATCCCCAAATAAACGAAATGTTGAGTGTGCATCAACTCGGATTTCTCCTCATTGACTATCCAGCCTAGATCTGAAAGTAACTTCAGAGTCAGAGCAGTATCCACGTTCAACCTGGCTGCCGAGTCTGCCTTGAGCAGCCAGTCGTCTATGTAGGTGTGTAGCGCCACGTTCTCTTTTCTGAGAAACGCTGTCACCGCAAGGACCACTCTTGTGAAAACCCTCGGAGCTGTCGACAGGCCAAACGGGAGAACTGTAAACTCCCATACTTGATTCTGAAACGCAAATCTCAGAAACCTGTGCCAACTCCGATTCATAGGAATGTGGAAATATGCATCTTTCAGATCGATCGATACACACCACATTCCTTTCCTCAATCCCGCCATTACCGACCTCGGCGTTTCCATCTGGAATCGAGGCGTATGGATAAACCGATTTATGGCCTGAGATTGAGTATGGGTCTCCATCCCCCTGTGCTCTTGGGGACAAGGAACATGTTTGAATAGAAGCCTGGAGTGTTCCGGTTTGCTGGTTTTATTGCTCCCTTCAGAAACAAACCCGACACTTCCTTTTGAACGGCTTCTAACTTGTCTGGCTCCCTTGGTACGGGTGTCCAGACAGGTGCCAAAGACAGATTTTGTGGTGGAAAGTCCCACCACTCCGGCATGTAACCCTGGGATAACCATCCCAGGACCAGACTGTCTGACGTCACACCTCGCCAGGCCTCGACGAAACGCATGAGCCTTCCACCCACCATAGACGCCTCGACGTCTAACGGGGTTGTCCGGCTCGCAGTCCGCCCCCCCCCCCCCTTACTTAACGAGAGAGAGTGAGAACCATTTCGTTCTAGGCACGACGGGTATAACTGGCACCGCTGTTCCTGTCGCACAGGCGCGGTCCAGGCGGATATGAAGGGAGCTTTCGTACCCTCAGGTACGCTTCGGCCCCTTCTGTCCGCCCTTTGAGGCCTTAGCCTTACCCTTCCCCTTGCCCTTCCCGCCCCTAGGGCGGTCAGGAGCAACATTGGGGAGGGTAGGCGCCTCTACAACCTTCCTGGGCTTCTTCGCCGGCGGCGGCTCCGAAAACCCAGCTGAAGCAGAAGTCGCAACAGGCTTAGCTTTCGCCTTGCCCTTATGCTTCTCCTGCTTCTTTGAAGGTTGTCCCGCTAGCGGTTTCCCCACAGCCCCTAGTGCGTGCGCTTGCCGCACTAGCTCTAGCTGTAGGTTTACCGCTAACCGATTCTGCGCGATACTGGGGGTTTCCTCTAAGATGGCCCGCGCTTGGCCACCGAAGATGCTAGGCCCTGTCAGGGGCGTCCCAAGAAGACGCTCCCTGACTGCCGTAGCCGGACGCATATGGTCAATGACAATTTTCCTCCTGGATTTCGTCTCGCGCTTGCACCCTTGCCAATGCGTCCATCGACAGCACCAGGCCGTCATTGACACATGAAAGCGCCACAGGTGGCACAGGGTGGCCTGCCCCCGCTTCAGCCCACACCGACTGAAGGAGACGATAAGAATGGTTGACAGCGCTCATCGCTGCCCTCACACCCTCATCGCATAGGGACAGGACTTCTTCCTGGTGTACTTGAGACTTGTCCACTAGTGCCGGACCGGGGCCACCCGACTCGGCACTCTGGACGCCCAGTACCCATCGGTCATCCTCCGTGACCGACGGGACTACACCATACCTGTCGTATTGCCCCCGCGGAATACGACATCTTGCCCGCACCTCCCTGGAGGCCGCAGGGAGCTGACCCTTGGTCATCAGTTGTTTGCTATAAATAGCATCCAACAAATCTATGAACCGTGGATCCAGTCCCACTGACTGGATCCGGGCCGCGGGCAAAATCCCCGCCCTAATCGACGCAACCGACGGACGGGGCGCATCTTCATCGGCCGTGGCCGAAACCACCGACGGGTCAAACCTGGCTAGCCACGCCAGAGCATCTGACCAATCTACCTCCGACGAAGACACCCCGCAAACACGTCACCCATTGACGTGCTCACGGGTCTGCCAGCCACGGCCTCCCGGCAAGGAGCCACGGCTGACACGCCAGGCACTCCGCTACCACACGGTTCCGCCGCCACCCCATGAAACACTCCGGTCCATGGGGTAGGTCCGCACGGAAAACCGTACGGACCCGTAGCAGTCGCGGAACCATAGCCGGACACGGGCGCCAACGGCACCCCACGTCCGACTGCCGGACCAGGCGAGATAGGTGAGTACCACGCCTGGCCCGGCACACCCGTTCCCGTGACGGCTGGTGACAAACCAAGCCGCACGGAACCGGTGCACGGTAACGGATTGGCCTCAGCCACAGGCGGAGCCGCTGACCTGGCTTGCGCCAAACCAGACAAATGGAGGCCGGTTCCATCCAGGACGGAATCAACCTCCATATTCTCCACCTGCGGCTTCACGGGCCGCAGCAACCTCTCCTCCTTGGCCTCCTCGTCTTCAGACTCCGAAGAGTCGTCACTAGACGAGTCAACCGTGGAGCCGTCCTGGCGGACGGCTCCCACACCTAACGGACCGGCCACCGCTACTGGACCACCCGGAGGTGGCCGCAGAGAAACAGAACCCATCTGGCCGAACCCAGACGGGACTGCCAGGGGGGCGTACGAGACGGCCCCCTCGGTAACCAGTCCAGAATCCTGTCCCAGGACAGGATCCGTACCAGGCATGGGGAGAAACTGCCCCCCAACCTTTGGTAGCAGGGACGACACCAGCGTGGGCAGAACGCTATGCAGAAAACCCTGCATAGCCGGACCAAACCACGCCGGCGGTGCCATCTCCGCCACCTCCAGCTGGGGACGTGGAGCACCCCCACCGGCCGAACCGGGCGCTCCACGATTTCCTCTCGGACCGCCTGACCCCGCGTCAGACCCAGCCAAGCCCTTCTGGGCAAGGAACTTAACCATCATCTCAACGGACCACACTGCACAAACATTACACCTATGATCAATATTACACAGGGAACACCTAAAACAAGCATGGTCCTTGAACACGACACGGACAAACTTATGGCATTCGTCACATGATGGCGGGGCTGGCTTGGCCTATAACATAAGCACAAACCTACAATAAACAAGCGGAACGAGACCCGGATGGAAGGCAGACAATTAATTTTCAAATAATTTTGACTCATAAATTAACCGTAACCTCCCGCACCCCACCCCGCCACGTTACAACAACGATCGCATTGATTATGACGACAAGAACGAGGCGGGCATTAAACACACCCATATTAGATCCTCCAGGATGTGTAATGGCTCCAGGAATCATATCGCATAGCATTCGGGGTATATTTACTAATCACTATAAATTATACTCCTAACGAAAGCAGCACGATATGTGATGAAAACAACAAAATGTATAACAAACTGCTGTATCACACGGTAAAACCGCAGACCACGCATTTACTCAAGAATTTTGAAACCACCGATCATTGCAAACCGATCGTGATCGCACATAAACTTGATCATTCTAAAGTTTCCGGTACCATTTTTAGTACGCAGCACCCAGAACAAGATGCGCGAATTAATGAAAAATTTGTCTTCACATAAACATCCGAGCGACCGGGTGTGACGTCACCCGCTCGGATCCTACGGAGAACGACGTCAGCCGATATTCGTGTTAGAAATACCGTAGCAAACACCTATTTTCATATCTGCCGATCGCCTGTTGGGGGTTAAAGAAGGCGATCGTCTGGCATATATCGTTGTTAGCACACGTCCCAGATTCTATGGGGTCAGAAATTGGAACATGCGACACAACGAAATTCAGAGACCTAAGTCTTTTAACCATGGATAATAAAGAACGATACAACCTGGTTATCTTCGGCGGTATTCTCCATAGTCCTTAGTTAATCCTTTCACGAACACACAAACTATCACAGATTAAAGACTTAGATTTTCTTTCACAAAAAAACCACTAAAATCCTCAATGCAGAAAGCATGTATTGCTCTTGTTGCTATGCAAACAAGAATGAGCTCTATGGTAAACAGGTACTCGGCAGTTGGGAGCCGAGTACCCGGTTCCCAGGAGTCGGTAAAGCTTTCTAAGTCTATAATCCTAGAGCCGCTGTCAGGGCCAGCTGTATATCAGAAGTAACAGAATGGTGAGTATTGATCGAAGGAGAATGACTGGCTCGATAAGCGAGCCAGTCATTCCAGTGGTAAATTTTCTAAAATAGTCCTGCAAATGGACATTCAATAAGCAAATATTTTGAATTTTTTTAAAGCTCTGACTGTTAAGGGGTTAATCGGTTTGCAGAATTGGATGGAATTGAGCAATCTATGGTTATAATACATCTCTGTGATAAAACCTCACATGATCAGTATTTCAGTAGCTCCACCTTTATGATAAATACATATATACTTACACTTTGCTGAAATACTGGATCTAAGTTCAATTCAGCTATTCCAGATTTGGCATCAAGACCAGAATACTGACAGCCATATGTTATAATCCTCTTAGCCTACAAACAGTAAATAAACATAAAATTACATGCATAATACATACATGAATTCTGCAAAATTAAATGTTCCGCCTGTCCTCCTTATTGCAGATAACCAAGATACTTGACTGTATGTTCTAATAGGTTTAACTAATCTTGAAATATAAGGCAAAGCTATACGCCTAACCACAAAACTGACGTGTGGTCGTCATCGTTACAGTAACAATACCTATGTCTCACTTCAGCTCACATGCAATGCTTCGCAGGGCTTGTCCATCTTAAAGCTTACGTAATGGATCTGTCACTCAAGTATATGATATCAATTAGGTCACATGTAGGCAAATGTCATAATCAAAATGCGTAATGAATGACATAGCTAGGTCTGCCATGAACATTTATGTCTGTCATGTATATGAATTGTATGTCTTTAATAACTTAATAACTATTCTTTTGGATATTTTGAAACTAATTTGACTGGGTGAGCGCTGATTGTCAGAGATGGACAGGCAGTTGGATGGACAGACATTCTGGACAGATGGGTGGATGTACAAATTGTACATGCAGTTGGATAGCACAGCTACATCTTCAGCTGGTAATAATAACACTTGTCCAATTTCAAAAGAATCACAACTAAACTGTAGTAGTTATATTGACAAGTAATGATTGGCGGTGATACAGGCACACAGATGGATGGACATTCTGGACAGATGGGTGGATGTACAAGCATCCGGACAGCACTTGTACATCTTCAGGTGGTAATGATTAGCTTCATCAAGTTTTAAAAGAATTGTAACTAAACTGTAAGAGGAGGGGTTCACAAGAGGTAGACAGAGAGAGGCAGACACACATTCTGTCACTATATCTCCTGTCTGCTAGACCGGAGGGATAAAATGATATCAAAACTTACCAATATAATATCCCTCTCAAGTTTAACGATATCCATCTCTCAGTAGTGTAAGAGTAGTGATTAGTCAGATGGACAGACACATGGATGGATGGATGGATGGATGAATGGAGGTGATTACAAGATTCCTGCCATTATTTCAAAATGTGTGGGGATAATGACTGTTTTTGTGATAAAATGTACTGAGTACACAGTAAAATGAAAATTGAGGAAAACATGTGTTAGAGATAAGATGGTAACTTACTGGAAATTTATCACTGATCATCTTTCTTAGCTTGGCCAGTTTTGCTGGAGCAATAGGGTTCTCATCAATAAAGACATCTTTCTGTTCTTCAGGCATGGAGTTCAAGAAGGAATCATCACGTATTAGAAAAAGGGCTGCAAGTCAAATATAATGTACTGAATTTAACTTTTTAATGGTCAAATTTGTTCAAGAAAATTTTAATATTTCCTTATTGAATGTCCATTTGCCGGACACAAGAAGACTATTTTTAAATATTTACCACTGCAATGACTGACTCAGTTATCGAGCCAGGCATTCCAGTGGTAAATTTTCAAAAATAGTCTTCTCTTGGTCTGCAAATGGACATTCCTCAAGACCTCTACAGAGGTCGGTTTTAGCCAGCTTGACCATTAAAGAGTAAAGCATAAGCAAATCCTCAAAATTATAAAGAGTAAGAGCAATGCATCTCACCTGAATCAGGTGGCTATAGAAAGTGACCAGAAGGAACAAGTGTCCAGACTCAACGGAACCTAATGCCTGAGTCTAAAGTAACGCCTACAGAAGTACAGACATAAAATTTTACCATGTATTGGAGCAATGGCTGGATGCTTAACCCTTATCACTCTTTAAATTTTCAAATTAAATTAACAGATGAACTGATGTTCATTTTTCAAGAAATTTGGTGGAAGATGTTGCTGTCGTAGACAGCAACATCGTCCACCAAAATTGTTGAAAAATATTCACCAGTTTCTTCGCTATTGACGCAGTTAAAGATAGAATATTGACATCGGCGTGGTATGGGTTAAAATGCAGTATTTACAATGCAATATATATCCATCCAGATGACAACATTATCCATTGATTTCACTAATCATATAAGTTCAGGAAAAGAGTTCCATAGACTAACAGAAATTCCATAGTGATTTCCCAAAAACTAGTTTGTGGTAAAATAGTCAAACATGGTATTGAATACAATCGATCGACAGATTTAGAAGTCCAAAACGTGGAATCATAAAAGACTACTATTATTTGTCATATGTTCCTTGAAATCAGAATGTTTATTCAAATCTAAATTCACCAAAGACATACAATTCAAAACTTCAGACGCTTACTTTCTGACCGTTACAAATTCTGTGTCGGACCTATGCCACTTGATTGTGACATCAGCTAACAAGTGATGTATTTTGACTATGACATCAGATAATGGCCCTTTCCAATGTATCCATCCATCATATGATGTCATAATCAACTATGTGACTAGGCTGACGTCATAATCATTATGTTATGAATGGCTCGGTTTAGTCTGTCTTAAACTCTTAATAGTGTGAATATTTTGAAACTAATTTGACTGGGCATTGTTGCTGCCATGGGCAAGCGACAGCAAAGGACCCAGTCAAATTAGTTTCAAAATATTCAACAGCTTACATGTACCTGTATAGTTTTCTGGAAATTGATAGTCATAGTTCAGGGTTCGATTGATCCCAACATGAGCACAGGTGTGGGTTGAACTTATCTAGTGATGGGTGGAGCATAGCTAAAATTGGAAAGGTCCATTGAGTGACGAATTCCTCGATTTGGCTGGTGTGGTGGTGGATGGACTAAAGATGGACAAAGGAGTAACTACACAGAGAGAATCAATGAATGGCCAGGCCTAGAAGCATCAAGAAAGTTATTGTCTATTCTGGAACTTGTAATCATAATAATACTAGACTAAATGACTTACAGTTAGGGTTATCTTTACGGTATGCGCCATGAACAATTTCCATCTCCGTCATTGACAGACCAAAAACCCAGCGATACTCTTCCACAAGGTTCTGTGGCACATCGCCAGGCATGGGAATCCAGCCAATCCGTTCACTGAAGGGTGAAGATATACACACACAGTAAAATGTGGACTATTGATCATATATAATTATAATGCAGGACTTCTGGAAGCTGGTTGCTGACATTGAGTCATTAGCTTGGCTACAGAATCACTCATTATGGACATGAATCAGACGCTTCATTAACCCTTTAAACCATCGAATTTGTCATAAAACTTTCAATTTTCTCATGAAAATGTCCATTTCAGACCAAGAGTAGAAGACTATTTTTGGAAATTTACCACTGGAATAACTGGCATGGTTATCGAGCCAGTTATTCCAGTGGAAAATTGTCAAAAAAGCCTTCTTTTGGTTTGCAAATTGATATTTCTCAAGACCATTGTAGAAGACATTTTTGGCTGGTACGAGTGTCAAAGGGCCAAATCAGCAACATTGCCACAACCTGATGCAAATGGGTTTTTTGTGGCTAGACCATACAGTAGTGAAAATAATTAGACAATGAACTTTGAACTCTAAGACCCATATATAAAGCAATCGCATACGGTGTAGGAAATATTCTGTTAACTCGGATGGCTCTTGCAGATGGAAGAAACAGGTATCAATCATGTTACTTTCAAAAACTTACCTCAGGTATGATTGTCCTGAGATGTATGTCCATGCTCACATACCAGGGTTTGTACACCTTTGAGTATTTGAAATTCCATGACTTTTCCATGACTTTCCATGACTAAAATTAAGAAATTCCATGACCTCCAAGAATCAATAGCTAGGTTAAAGGCAATCAAATTTGTTTCAAAATGTTCAACAGCATATAGTGAATCATATGGAATTCACTTTATCTAGGGCAAAGGGTCAACATGTGAGAATATCCGGTACATTTTTAATAAAATCTGAGGTTTTCACATACAAAATTGATGAATAAAAATTCTGAATGGAAGTTCTAGAGCCTATGATCATACATGTAGTATCCTTTCAGCCTAACATGGTTGAAATCGGTCAAAATGGTAAGAAGCAATATGGCCATTTCTAGTAAAGATTTTGACCCAAAAAATTGTCTATTAACCCTTTAACACTCATATCAGCCAAAGCCGGCTTCTGTCACGCGTGGTCTTGAGAGATGTCCATTTGCAGACCAAGAGAAGACTATTGTTGAACATTTTTTATAAAATAGTCTTCACTTGGTCTGCAAATTGACATTTTTTTTAAAATTAAAGCTTAGGCTTCTATTTGGACAAGGTGTTCAAGAACAAATTTAAATCCAATCCCTAAAATTGTTACTTTCGCAAATATGTTGCGCACTAATAGATAACACGCATGGGAAAATTTGACAAAATATGAGCCAAAAAAGCCTTATACATGCAATCAGAGTTTAGAAATATTGCAAAACATATTTTTCAGACGAACGAAAATTGGTAACTTTACCGCTAGATTCAAAATAATAATAATCCTTTATCGGCTAAATATCTTGTTATTCTTTTAATATTACCAAGTTTATTTCATACTTTAACCGTAATAGAATGCATAAAACCATCTTTGAGCAAGAAATACGTTCAATATACAGGGGAATCTCCATACACTAGCGAGACCGAGATATCACCGCCATCTAATTATCATAATGTAACCAATTCGGCCGGGACGAAATCGCCCAATTGAACAAAAATCTTGCCACTAAATATACTGCCGAATGCATACGCTGAGTAGGAAATAGTGAATTTATTGCTCAAATTGTTTTAAAAACATTCTCTTCTGTACATATTTATTATTAATTTGGGATATTCGCATTCGCGGCGTTACAAAACCCGTTTTTATTTGGGAGGCCTCCTTCCAGTCCAGATATAGTTTCAGTGGAATGTCTCCAATCACAAAAGAGTATAATATGGCCTACCAACATAAGAAGGGATTTAATCTCATTTTATTTCTTACGTTGTTTAAACGAAATCTAGGATTTCTTTTTTCACGAGAGAGTTGATACTTACCTCCCTAATACTTTTGATATTGCTAAATATTGGCTTTCACTCAATAAACACTCAGATTTAAAACAGTTAGGTGCCCCTACTGGGCAGGGAGTCAGAGCGTAGTCTGGCGGATGCCAGCCCCACCACCGCGCATGCGCAGACTAGCACTTCCTCTGACTAGATTATTGGCTGACACACATGCAACTATTAAGAGCCTGAAGACCGAGCCTCTGTGGGGTGGAGAGGCCGGGTCCGTATCTAGGGAGGTAAGTATCAACTCTCTCGTGAAAAAAGAAATCCTAGATTTCGTTTATTTCACTTCAAGAGTATACTTACCTCCCTAATACTTTTGATATTGCCAGAATTCGAAAGTGAATCTGGCGGGAGGGAGGCGAGGTCAAAAGACCAGCTCATCCCAATACGCTTTTCTGCGTTTAAGGCACTTAAACTTCTGAAACTGTAAGAAAAAACAGTCAGGATTTGACTAACCATCGGATAACACGACCGATGTATGAGAGATGACCGAATGTCATATGCGCTCCCCCCCCCTCCTTCCTGGGAGGAAGAGTCGACTGACCTCAATGTCCTATACGCTCTCTACGTACAAGTGCCATGTACTACAGGACAGAGACGAAAAAGCTCCATTTTCGTAACTCTCAACAATGAACCACACAAATACACAAACCATCACCATATTAATAACGGGTAATCGTGACAATACAATCAACAACGGACAACACATGAACAAGACTGACCTTGTTGAAAATGGCTGCTGACATCATCTTCCCATCGGTAAAGACTGATGCAGGCCCAAAAAAGTGGGTGTTTCCATAAATTAATTGTGATATATATAAGTAATGAGGAAATCACCTCAAAAAATATAAACCGATTTATTTTTTCAAAACCGACAAGGCGAGAGGATTAGAGGTGTCACGGAGATAATGGTCTGTAAAACTTGACTCACAGTGCCACTGAGCCACCGACATAATATCATCCACAGGGACCCCATTAAATAGGGCCGTGGATGTCACTACGCCGCGGACACTGTGAGCCTTGGCCACGTCAACCTGCTTCCCGGTGGCGGATTTATGGCAAAACTGAATGCACTCCACAATCCACCTGGAAATGGTGTCCTTAGAAGCCCTCCCATGGGGTTCAATATATGACAACCATAACGCTGACTGGTCGGTGCGCCATGCCGCCGTACGTTGTTTGTACCGGCGCAGCGCCCGGACGGGACACCATGCTTTAGAATTAGGATCATATCTAGTTAAAGCAGGCAAAATAATAGGTTGACCTGGATATTTCAACGACTGATTTTTAGCCAAGAAATTAATCCTAGGTAGCAGCTTAAGGCCTTCCCCTGAAACCACAAAACGGTCATCCTCGGCTGATAAGGCATGAATCTCACTCCTACGCCTAGCCGAGGCCGCAGCAATTAAAAACACAGTCTTCAGTGTTAATAGTTTCATAGAAATGGAACTAAGTGGTTCAAAAGGCTTATCACCTAGTACTTGAAGCACTAGCGATAAACTCCAAGACGGAATCACAGGAGGATTCCTTGGTCTTAGATTGCCCATGCCTTTAATTAATACATTCAATGTATTTACTTCATCACTTCCCCTCTTAGCCAAGCAAGGAATAACAGACATTAATGCTGATTTATAACCAGCAATAGAGTTAGGCTTGAGGCTATAGGCATCATAGAGGTGACAGAGGAAATCAGCTACTACTTGAATAGATGAATCCATTGGATCAATACATCTTTTTGAGCACCATTCTGCAAATCTGTTGATTTTATAATTATATGCTCTGGAGGTTGACCCCCTCCTGGCTTTGGCCATAAACATGGCTGCTTGCTCAGAAAAGCCCTCCTTAATTCTAGATTCCTTGACAACATCCACGCAGTCAATCTGAACATTGACGGATTGTTGTGAAGGGCCTTGCCCTGGAAGATAATATCGTCCATCAGAGGCAGAGGAACCGGATTGCAGACCAGAAGGTCCAGCAGATCCGTATACCATGATCGGCTTGGCCAATCCGGGGCGATCAGAAGCACTTGGCATTCCTCTTGTCTGATTTTCTGAAGAATTTTTGGAATCAGGATTGCTGGAGGGAATGCGTATGCATACATTCTCCCCCAGCTGATAGCTAACGCATCTGTTGCGAAAGCGCTTGGATCCGGAATCGGAGAGACGTACGTCGTCATCTTCGCATTCTTGCTCGTTGCGAACAAATCGATGTTGGGTTTCCCCCAATGGTCGAACAGACGATCCGCCACACATTGATTTAGTTGCCATTCCGTGGGTAAAACACTCATCCTTCGGCTCAATGAGTCTGCAAGCAGGTTTAACCTTCCCGGAATATGAACTGCTTTCAAGGTAATCTGGTGATCCAGACACCAACATAGCAGTTTCCATGTCATCATACAGAGACTGGGCGACTTCGTTCCGCCCTGGCGGTTTATGTAAGTCACAACTGTTGAGTTGTCTGAACGAATAAGAACAATCTTGCCCTGAACTTTCTGTAAGAAATGTTCCAGGCCCAGGACTACTGCTCTTAGCTCCAGTAGATTTATATGTTCCTGTGACTGTTCCAGATTCCAAAGCCCTGATATCGTGGATTCTTCCAGGCAAGCTCCCCAGCCCTCCATCGATGCATCTGTATACACAGTCACCTGAGGGTGGGGAGGGGTTAGCAAAACCCCCGGTAAGAGATTCTCTGTATTCAACCACCATTGCAGGTGGTGAATCAGAGGCGCCAACACTGACACATTCGAGTCCAGCGAACCTGTACTCTGGGTCCATTGTGTCATGAGAAACAACTGGATCGGCCGCCTGCGTAAGGCGGCCTGAGGAATGACTGGTTCCAACGAAACCATCAACCCCAGCATTCTCAAGTAAACCCGTGCCAGGACATGACGACTGTCGCACACTGACTGAATCAACGAGATGAGTATTTGAACCCTCTCCTGAGTAGGATAAACATATCCTGTCTCCAGATCGAAGAACATCCCCAGGTAAACAAACTTCTGGGATGGAGTCAGCTCTGATTTTGGGAAATTGATCATCCAGCCCAAGTCTGTGAGAATTTTCAAAACAATCTCCAGATTGGCGGACAAACTTTCCCGGGTGTGCGCTTTCAACAGCCAGTCGTCTATGTACGTGTGGACTGCTATGCTTCTCCTGCGGAGGTATGCTGTGATCGCAAGAACCACACGGGTGAAAACCCGAGGAGCCGTGGAAATTCCGAAGGGCAACACCCTGAATTCCCACTGTCTGCCCTGGAATGCAAATCTCAGGAAGCGACAGAAACTCCTGTGGATGGGGATGTGGAAATAAGCGTCCTTCAAATCTATCGACGCCGTCCACATCCCCCTCTCCAACCCCGCCAACACCGAGCGCACCGTTTCCATCTTGAAACTGGGCGTCTCGATGAACTTGTTCAATGGCTTGAGGTTGAGAATCGGTCTCCACCCACCGGTGCGTTTTGTTACCAAGAACAGGGTTGAATAGAAGCCCGGACACCTCTGTGCCGGCTGAATAGCTCCTTTTTGTACGAGGGAATTTATCTCCTCCTCGATACACAACCTTTGATCTGGATCTCTCGGAACGGGAGTCCAGATTGGCACCAGAGACAGTCGCGACGGCGGGCCTGTCATCCACTCTGGATGATACCCCACGGAAAGCCATCGCAAGACTAAACGGTCCTGAGTTAACCGTTCCCACTCTTGCATGTGGTCGGCAAGCCGGCCTCCCACCGGTCCACCTAGGGACCGCGGTGGACACAAGGCATGCAAGAGCGGCACTGTCTCCGTCGCCATACACACCGGCGTGGTCCTTACCGCGGTAAGCGCCCTGTCAGGAACGATAACCACGCCCAGATCCTCGCGCGACCCGCCCCGCCCCGCGCGCACCTCGGTGCACGGGCGGCTGCCTGGCTGACGGCGGCTGAGGAGCCTGCGCCCCCCTCACTGCTGGCCGAATCGCACGCGGCCGAGGCCGGCGCTGCGACGGCGGCTGGCCTCTGACTTGGCCAGCACCACCTCGAGCCTGCAGGGGACGATACGCAGGGGCCGCGGCGCGAACGTTAGCACGACGCAGTACCTCAAACTGTTCGCGCAGCGCCCTCTGGTTATTCACCAGGGTGACCGTCTCCTGGAGGTGGCGACATCCCTCACCTCCAAAAAGACCAGGACCCGTCATAGGCGTACGGAGTAGCCTATTATACAGGTCCTGAGACGGGCACAAATTGTCCAGGGCAAATGTGCGTCTTGCCCTGACACTCCTGGTCACCGCCCGCGTCATACAGTCCAGCGCCAGGTTAATACCATCCTGGATGGTACGCTGGACCGCGAGCGGGCCTGGCTGGCGCGATGCGGATGCCGTTACTACCCCCTGTAACAGCTGGGAGACGTGGGACAGAGCGGCAATCGAAGCCCGCCCACTCTCCTCCGCATCACGCAACGCGGTATTCGCCGAACGCAACGCGTTCGCGCACAAGACCCCCGCGTCAGAACGGGATCCTGGCCGCGTATCCTCACCCAAAGCCGCGCGGTCATCCACGCTGGGCTTGGGTACCACACCGTACCGCTGGTAGTCCAGGGGCACGATGCGACAACGCTTGGCCACCTCGCGAGGGGCCTTCGCGAGACGTCCACTCGTGTTAATGGACGCCTCCGCCGCCTTGAACATGTCAACGACATGCTCCGCCAGCGGCAGAGAAGGCATAGCGTTAGCAGTTGGTTTCCCAGCTAACCACGGCGTGTGAACACGGTGGCTAGCCGACTGCTCCACGGGCAGATCAGGCCTAACGCTCACCAACCACTGGCAAGCGTCATACCAATCCTCCTCCGTGGCTAACTGCGAGCGCTCTACAAGACGGGGTCCTTCGTCTTCCTCCTGAGCGCAAGCAGTACTTGACGGCGGGTACGCTGATACACCTGGCAAGCCAGGGAAAACATGCGGGCCTGTCAGCACCGGCATGAGAATATCACTGGTTTGACCAGGAGCAGGCACCGCGGTAGAGCGCGGGGTATATATAGCTCTACCACGGGCCCGGCCAGCACCAGCTACACTCTCGGCAAGCCGAGGTATGCGGTACCGCTGGCCATCAGCAGCGCCCTGGGCCACCACCTGAACCGCGGACCTTACTCCAGGGTGAGTAATACCGTGGAAAAAAGCGCCTGTATTCCCCGCGAGGGGTGCACAAACGTCTTCATCCATGTCCACGTCGTCAGACGGCGACCCTAGCAGGTAATCCTCATCACCCTGGTCAGAAAGATTAGACCCCGGGTCAGCAAAGAGAGCTAACCCGGGCTGACCAGGAACGGTGCCATAGGAGGTACTGGCCACCGCGGCGTGCGGATACCCCTGGACTGATAAGCAGCCAGCGGGTTCCAGCGACAACCGTCCACGGTCCCCTATCGGCGCGGCAATAAGCCTGCTGCCAGGGCCGTGGAACGCCCCCTCTAATGGGGCCACCTCTGAATCGTCGGACAACGGAAGCGGACTAAGGAAAATCGATCCAGAGGCGGGGATTACCTGCTCCGAAGCCGATGATGAGGACAATAAAGGATCTGGTCCAGGAAGCATGCCACGAAGCAACCCTGGAACCAAATCTTTTATTGTCCTCCTCATCTCTCCCAACATCTCGGTCCGGAAGGTCTCCATATCCACCGCGGACGAGACCTTCCCCTTACCCTTCTCACTTACAACCTCTCGTTTCCGCTTCTTCTTCTTCTCCACCACTACCACCTTGTCCGTCGCCTGTAAGCAGCACAAGAATTCGGACATTAACACGCCCCCCCAGTGCTTACATATGTCACAATTAATCAATGGACCACAAGGGCTACATCGATAACACAGATGCGGCCAGAACTTCACATGCATAAAACGTCCACAGGACGCGCAACCCGGTCCCTGAAACAGGGCAAAGGACAAGGAGTATGAGCAACTAGTTAAGCTTAGAAACTCAATCCAACTCAAGGAGAAGGAAAAACGATCATAAAGATCAATATACATCAAAAACCAGCCTAGCGCTTGAATTGCTAATAAATACATAGCCAGCTGATTATGACGTCATTAATCCCGTGACAGGAAAAATTCGATCCCAACAAAACATCCAAGTGCAAAGACGAATTGTATGCTGAATGGATAAGTTGACTACACAACCATCAGATACATATAGATAACTCTTTACTGGCAAAAATGTTAATTATCTCCCTTTGATTGTTTACAATAATTAACATCACCACATTATCAATGACTAGATACCTGACACTTTGTATAGACAAACCATCCAACGTGACGAACCGGAAACTCCACCATCTGCACGCCTCTTAACTCTCTCCACCTCATGGGGAAGGAATTGGAACAAGAGGGCAAAGTGAGAAGACCTTTATACCAGGCCTCCAACTCACTGGGCATAATTTTTCATTTGGTTAGATAACCTGACAGTGTTAGTAGGAAATGGAACCATGGTGGAGAGAATACTAATTCTCTGGTACTGTGACGTCACAACCTAGCGTCATACAGACCTGTGGACAGAAACAGAAAGAGAAATTAGTCCTAGGTAGCACCGAGTTGACCTAAACCAACTAACTAAGGCGCTTATCACGGTAAACGCGAGTCCCGGAAACACAATACACCGGGAAGAAAACTCGCTAATTTTACTAGAAGTCACCTGATTTAAAGGTCCTCCGTCCTCCTGTGGCGACGTATTCCTATCCGCCATCCAAAAAAGTGACTAACACTCCAAACAAACACCACTTAAACAGTTTAAGAGAGCGAAAAAGCTATTGAACAAAAAAACATGTGTGATCTCTTTGCCAATAATCTAGCAAAGAGGAAGTGCTAGTCTGCGCATGCGCGGTGGTGGGGCTGGCATCCGCCAGACTACGCTCTGACTCCCTGCCCAGTAGGGGCACCTAACTGTTTTAAATCTGAGTGTTTATTGAGTGAAAGCCAATATTTAGCAATATCAAAAGTATTAGGGAGGTAAGTATACTCTTGAAGTGAAATTGGGTCATTTTATTTTGGTTGGACATATGACTTTGATAATGAATGAAATCATGTGATCGCTGCGATAAAGATATGGAAATGTGTATTTCCGAGCTTTATTTCCCCATTTCACATTTGTATGCCATCAGATTTTATTTTTATTTAGGGAGATTATCATTTTCCATGACTTTTCCATGACTTTTATCAAATTGATAAATTTCCATGACTTTTCCAGGCCTGGAATTTCGATTTTCAAATTCCATGACTTTCCAGGATTTCCATGACCCGTGCGAACCCTGACATACATTTACATATCTTATGAGAGTTTCCATATTTAATTTAGATGGGGACAGTGGCACTTATAATAAATAGTGAGGACCGCGGGAGAGATGTGTCCTTGTCGGACGCTCTTCAGAGGATTTATATACAAGTCTGTACAGAAGAAAATTGATAAAGTAACATGTTTAGGTTAAAGGCATTGGATTTTAATCCCTAATTCAAATTCACAACAAAAAAATTAAATTAATTTATATGGAATGAAATTATCATATATTAGGATTTATTTCGCTTCATAACATTTGTGTACAGAAATTAAGCCTCCAAAAGTATACAATTTTAACAATTTTATTTTCAAGCATTTTGCTCTTTACGGAAAGTTTAAAGCTACTACTATCTTTGAAGCATAATATCCTTATTATCAGAAGAACACGAGATCTGCCACAAACCTGACTAAGCAGATACACATGTGTACATGAGATCAGTATAAGAGTCAGACCACTTGATCATTCTAGAAACTAGGGAATGCATGAAGAAAAAAAATAAGGATTCAATATTTTTATTTCAAAATAAAGATACAGTTTTCTAGTGCATTAACGTTGGCTATAAAATAGATTATCCCATGAACACTTATATCAGCAAAAAACGGCTTCAGCAGCGGTCTTGAGAAATGTGCATTTGCAGAGGAAGAGAAGGCTATTTTTTAAAATTTTACGCCTGGAATGACTGGCTCGATAACCGAGCCAGTCATTCCAGGCATAAATTTTCTAAAATATTCATCTCTTGGTCTGCAAGTGGACATCTTCTAAGAGGAAATTTTAATTTTTTGGACCACAATCGAGAGGTTAAAGGGTTAATTAAGGTGAAAGGTAAGTTTTCATGCAGATGCATAAGCCATAAGGAAATGATGTAATGTATCAATAATTAAGCTTGTACCTTGACATGTTAAGAAAGTATGGCATTATGTTATCCTCATAGCATCGATCAATCTCTCCAAGACACGTTCGTAAGGTCAGTTCTGTCGTACTGTCCTTTGGTATACCCTGACATTCACAGCAAAATATACACATGTGTTAATACCGCTATTAGGATTTACATTATAACTGTTTTGATACTGAGCAACAGATATACATTTTCAAAAAAAAATCATCTGTTGTCCTGTAAATGGCTATTTCTCTGGAGCATTAAACCCATACCACTCTCATGTTAAAATTAAAATATTTCAAAATAAATTGAAAGAGGAAATGGTGTTAATTTTCCAACAAATTTGGTGGAGACAATGACATTGTCCTTTAAAATTGTTGAAAAATGACCAGCAGTTTCCTTACTATTGACACAGTAAGATATAGAACATAGACATCATCAGAGTCGCGAAAGTTGAAGCGCTAATGTTATTTGTTAATAAACCAAATAATGATATGTCGCAGATTTTAAAGCTATAGCAATGTGTTATGGACCAATGCAATATTCTAAGTGATTTCTCTCAGACACGGATGCCAGAATTCACTATTTAAACTGTGAGACCTTGATACACATTCAATTCATTGCAAACTGATGTAGATAATCTAATACATTCATTATTAATGCATAATTCTTAGTCATGATTTGCAACTAGTATAAATCTCTGCCTGCCTGCCAGTCTGTCTGCCTGCTGCCCTGTTGGTTAAATCTTTGACAATTTTGCATTTGCACTTGTTTCAGTAAGAATGGTCGTCATTCTACAATTAAAATGGTTGCTTCCTCCCAAACTTGTTTACCTTGGACAATCACTAAACCATTCCCATAGTCAAACTGAAAGTACACGAAAATGTATACATGAAGTAAAGTGGGTGCCGCAGACTCACAATATATCCTCCTGGTGAAGTATGCAAGTTCCTGCTGAACGGATAGATCTGATCTGTCACTGATGTATATGACGTCATTATCAATTACGTCACATATAGGCTGATGTCACAATCAAAATGCATAATGAATGATGTATTTAACTCCGTCATGAACATTGAATAGTCGGTCAAGTGCATGGTTTGTATGTCTTTGATGGATTTACTATTTAATAACCATTCTGTTGAATGTTTTGAAACTAATTTGACTGAGTGCTGTTGCTGCCATAGGCAGTAACAGCAGCCAGTTAATTTAGTTTCTAATAAAACTAAATTGACTGGCTGCTGTTACTGCCTATGGCAGCAACAGCACTCAGTCAAATTAGTTTCAAAACATTCTACAGCTTACCTGTATAGTTAGCTTAGAAATGGGATTCTGAGAATTCGGGGAGATTCTGAGAATTCGGGGATCAAAGTATATAAATTGATACCACCACGTGCAACCATGGCTGGAGCATAGCTAAAGATGGATCTGTCTATTGATGACTGTGATTAGCTGACAGGTTAAAAGCTCTCAAACATTCAGTAGTAGACAGAGCAGACAAGCGGATTTCATACCATGATGATATGTGTGTATGATTACTGTATTCTGTGGCTGTAGTAGTAGAAACATCCTACAGCTGCAATCAGCCCTTCTTTGCTTTTGACCACTGTGTCTTGTCCTCAGCCAAAGTCTTCCTCAGGTCTATTCGTGATCTGAGTGTACCAAATCTTTTCTTGAGGTCACGTCGCAGCACGCTTAATCGATTTATGCAATGATGTCCTCTCCTGTCTGTATATTTACTGGCTAACAGTACAGCAAATTCCAAGGCTCTGTGCGGGTGTGTCTTCTGGAATTCTTAGCTTCTGGCCAAATATGGTGCCCATGTTTCGCATGTGTTGGTATTGATTTATATACTGTGAACCCAGATGATATGACAGAGGGCATTAATATTATAAATTGACTGCATTAAAAAATGTGTGTAAACACAGCAATTTTCTGTCTGCTAATGGCAGGCGTCTAGGGACCTACTAAGGAGAGTGGATCGTGACATGACCGATCTCCAAAGTGCTGTTTTCTGTGTAACAGTTTATAAAACATGCATATATAATTGTAATGTTGCTTACCCATCTGAGGTCACATTCCACCAGGTGCAATCGTCTTTTCTCACACCACGCTCTCAAATCTGGAAATACCTGAAAACATGGGAGAATTTGGCTGCACAAAGGAATATCACCAGTCCATAACTATCGTAAGCTGTACATGTAGGAGTAGTGAACATGGGGGTGTACCCGACACACATTACTCACTGCCACTGCAGCATAGTCAGTGTGAAAGTATGAAATTTGGTCATGAAATGTTATCAATGGCAGATGATCACAAAAATATCTCAACACTGAATCATACCTCTTTTCCGAAACAATATGCCCCTAACTATCAGTATTTAATCTGAGAATGAACCAGTAAATGAAATCTATATTGAATAATTGTTACACTCTTAAAATATTCTATATCAGGAATGTATTATATTATATACACCTGTGCAAAAGTTAAGCACCAGCAAAAACAATAGAACGTAGAAACATGATGGTACAACTAGGCTGCCATACTTTTTGTCCCCGCGTTAGCTGACATAATTCCAAGTACGAAATGCACATGCATGCATGACTTCACGCCGCTTGATGTCCGTGCGTGGCGGGAAACAGCACACGTGTTCAGTTATGTAAAAGTCCAGTTTGAGGTGTAGAACATTACATATAGATTTAGGCGACAAGATTAGGAATTTTGTGTTCATGACCGTGGTTTATTTGTACAGAGAGAATTAGCTCTTGATTGTGAACCGCTATGGCAAGACGAAGGTTAAGTGATCGTGTGAAATGGCAAATCATAGGCATGCATACCACTGGTATGTCATGCAGAGAGATTGGCAGACAGCTGAACATTAACCACACTGTAATCAGTCGTTTGATTGCAAAACATGGGCAAACTAACGAGGTGAAGGACAGGCCTAGATCTGGAAGACCGAAGAAGACTACTGCCCGTGATGATCGAGCCCTAGTACGCCTTGTTAGGAGATCTCCATTCACCAACAGCAGAGTGCTCAGCCAGCAATGGGAAACGCGCAATAGAGTGTCAATGTCTACCGTCAAAAGGAGACTGTATGCTGCTGGCATGAAAGCTAGGAGACCTGTCAGACGTCCTCTCCTCACTGCACACCACAAAGAGGAGTGTCTGAGGTGGTGCAACGAAAGAACACACTGGAACATGAGATCCTGGAGACGGGTACACTGGTCCGATGAAAGTCAGTTCCTGCTTCATGCCACAGATGGTCGAACTCGTGTATGGAGGTCCAGACGCACGGCGTACGACCAACGTAACATCATGGAAGAAGTTCCATTTGGTGGAGGTTCCGTTATGATATTGGGGTGCATCTCATTTGATTGTAAGCTGGATCTGTTGACTGTACCTGGAACACTAAATGGACAAAGATATCAAGATTCCATACTGGATAGAGTTGTGGTCCCTCATTTTGTAAATCATGCACCTGGAACCCACCCTATATTCATGGATGACAACGCCCGACCACATCGTGCTAGAGCTGTGCATGAATACCTCCGCCAGAATGCCATCAAAACCCTACCATGGCCAGCAAGGAGCCCTGACATGAACCCTATTGAGCATATCTGGGACATTCTGGGAAACATGGTGAGAAGGAGGGATCCTCCTGTGCAGAACCTACAGGAATTAACAGACGCACTCCATCTTGAATGGCAACGAATACCACAATGGCGTATCAGTCGGTTGGTGACCAGCATGAGACGTCGTGTCCAGGCCGTCATCCAGGCACAAGGTGGATATACCCGGTATTAATAATGACAGTCTCAAACTCGTGCACAGATGTTAAACTTCGTTTTCAGACACCATTAATGACAATCTAGCCACGTGTGTCAACTGTAGGGCAATAGTTGTCAGTTGTGTCAACGTAACCATATTCAGGCCTCGTTTTCAAGTTCAAACAAAAACATACAGTGTTTCCCCACCATCATAATCAGCATTCCTCTAGTTGCATTATTACCTCTTGCACTAAGATGGATGGGTACATAAATGTTTATGCTATTGCTTTCTTTATAGCACATGAATATACCCTCGCATGTGCGTAAAAATAGGGTGGTGCTTAACTTTTGCACAGGTGTATATTATTAAATTATAGATCAGTATAATTCTTACAGGCCAATGATCGCTGGGTAAAATTGATTAATACTTGCAACAAAAGTCTTGAGTATTATTATAAGTTTGTAAGTGGACAGGACTTGGTGGGTCTATGAATAAACTTGTAGCCACAGAAGCAAAAAAACCTGAGAAAATAGCCATTGTCTGAATTTGACAGTGGTGGGGTCGGGTGTGGGGGAGCAGCAACAGTCAAATTAGTTTTAAAATAGTCAACAGCTTTACTGCATAGGTGTCTTGAAGGTGAGACAGTGTAATTTCAAGGGTTAAAGGATTAGTATTAGGGTTAATGTTGAATGATTTTCATTAGTCATTGCTGAGAACGCACTGTCATGTGACTGTCATAAAACTATATCTCTGTTATTACAGTATAGCTAAAAAATAACTTAACATGTTTCCAAAGCAAAATACTTCATACCGTTGAATTATTTTGAGCATAATTGTATTGCAAGACATTCCAATAAAATTATGTTCAAAGTAATACACAGAACATTTCTTACATCGTTTTCAAAATTGTACTAACTATCAGCTATCACATTTCTGTTTTTGTTTTCTCAACTTATTTATGAGCAGCACTGTGTATATACCTACCTCTTTAACAAGTTTGTTTCTTTCTGAGTGGAAATCTCTAAACGTTGAAGACACGAATATTCTGACAGTCTTCCAGCCAGTCCTGTGGACTATGAGGTTAGATGCATCTGTGCTCTGGTACTCAGGCAAATCAAGTGTGCGGCAAACAGCCAGCCAGGTATCCTAAAATAAAAATATTATGAATCATACTAGCCATGAAATACATTGACAAGTGATAAGCTTGGCAGTCTCAACAAGAGCAATCAGATATTCCAAACATTTGCCACACCGTTTTTATCACATTGTAAATACCTTTGGATTTTCCAGATTTTTTACATTGACATAATCAATGTTGTGAAATCCTATGGTCACAAACTTTCTTGCATTACAAAAAGAAATAGATCGAGATCCATAATTTGATCCAAACCCGATCCAAGCTTTTTATCAGGATCACAAAGTCTGGGTAATCGTCATTCATGCTAAGGTTATTTGTTGTGTTAAAATCTGAACCAAGTAGGATCAGGAGTGTTTTTAGATAAACAGCTCCAGGCCCGCATGCACCCACCCACGCACACTCATTGGTTTCAAAATTCAACAGTGATAACGCTGGTGCTTGAAGACAAGTCATCGTCATTTTCACAAGGCAGATATTAGATATCGTTAGGATACAGTTTGACCAGGTTTGGTGTCAATCTGTCAAGAAATAACAAAGTGTGACACTGGTGTTGACAACCCACATATGGATGGATGATTAGACTGATGGCTAACTGTGATTGAGTGTGTGTGTGTGTGCATGCGCGAGTGTGATTGAATGTGCGTGTGTGCATGCGTGCGTGTGACTGAGTGTGCGTGGGCCATTCATGCATGTGTGTGATCACTATCTTATAACAATAATATACAGTACAACCTAGAAATAACTTAACATGTTTCCAAACAGTACAACATTGAACACTTTGTAAAAAACGTTCTGTCGAATAGTTTGGAGCTAATTTGATTGGAAGCTATTGCTGCCTTAGACAGCAATGTTTCCAATCAAATTAAGTCCAAAATATTTAACAGAACTTTTAGTTTGTTTTGGAAACATGTTAAGTTATCTCTGAGCTGTAAGGTATGCACTATTGCTGTGACGTAAAAGTGCTTTAACAAATCAAATTTGATAACAATGAATCCAAAACAGTCGACGGAATGTACCTTTCCAGTTTTAGCTATGCCCCCCCTCCCACCCTATCTCTAGCTAAACACCACGCACACCTTGCTCGTGTTGGGATTGACCCATCCCTGAACTCCCTGACTATCAATTTCCCGAAAACTATACAGGTAAGCTAATAATTATTTTGCAACTAATTTGACTGGGTGCTGTCGAGCCAATATAGTTTCAAAATATTCAACAGATCATGTTTATTAAATAGTAAAGACATACAATCGCACAACAACGCATAGTCTGTCTTCAATTAAGTTTTCGTGACGTACATACTTATTTATGTCATTGATTATGACATCATCCTACACATCACGTAGTTGATTATGACATCATATTATGGATGGATAAACTGGAAATGTCCATTAGTGATCGATGTCTCACTTAGTACTAGACTGTTAACACCAAATATACATTTATATTTAGCTCGCATTTATTCCATACCTCAGTATTTTGCGGGTCATGCCCTAATCCAGTATGGCTTTCCCATTTGTGTCCTCCGCGACGGGATACACCATGGTGCATATTAGCAGCACTGTAATCAGGAAGCAACTCTGAAGCCACGGTACTCTCTTCTGTTTCTACAGCATCGAGGTCCATCTTCGAGCCTGCTTTGGAGGCAAAATCTGTCTGAATAAAGACAGATCTCTGAGAGACTGCATACGGAGGCCTTGTGTGCGCAGAAGTCACAGCAGATGTAGTTGATGGACTGCACCCCATTTGTCTCTTAAGTAACAAGCTCCTGCGCTATGGGGTTATTAAGACGGCATCATGGCAAACACCTACAATAGAATTTGGCATAAAAGTTAATTAACCGTTTAACACTCATATGAGTCAAAAATGGATTCTGCAGTGGTCTTTAGATTGCAGGAAATGTCAATTTCCCTTTCTCCGAGATCTAACAATACTCACCATTCTGTTACTTCTGATATACAGCTGGCCCTGACAGCGGCTCTAGGATTATAGACTTAGAAAGCTTTACCGACTCCTGGGAACCGGGTACTCGGCTCCCAACTGCCGAGTACCCGTTTACCATAGAGCTCATATTGTTTGCATAGCCACCAAACAAGAGAAAACTATGGCTTGCCTCCGTGGGGCTGGGAGGCTGGGTCCGTAACAGAATGGTGAGTATTGTTAGATCTCGGAGAAAGGGAAATTGACATTTCCTGCATTCTCCTTCGATCAATACTCACCATTCTGTTACTTCTGATATACACCAGATTTGATCAGTAACCTGGTGGGAAGGGGCAAGCCATAAATGCTAATTTTGCCCCTTGGAGAAAGATTTTAGACTTCAAACTTGACTAACGGAGACCTAAAAGGACCGTCAAGTTCACGGAACCGAATTACATTCGCGTCACAGTCCTCCCCCCTTTTTCCTCCTAAGAAAAGGGAGAGAACAAACGAACATGTATCTCGCCTGAAAACACAAATATGCCAAGAGGGTTAACTGCTCCCTGCATACTCCATGTATTAGCCTGGGAATGAGCATGAATATATAAGATGAATGAACATGATACATATCCATAATACAAAAAACTCTCACTATTGAATTACCTTATGATAATTGGACTTCAGACGTACCGCCTCCAACCATTCACCGGTTCGGCCATCAGTGACACAATCTGGTTGACATCCTCTCGCCTGACCATGCCTGCTTTAGGTTCTTTTCTTACCGAAGTGAGAAAAGGGTGAAAAGCAGTGTGGTCACTAACTATCGTTTCAAAACAGCTAAAGCGAGTGGATTGGCTGAGTCTGACACATCCCTCATATAGTAATCCGTGAATGAGGACTCACAGTGCCATTGTGCAACGGCCATGATGTCCTATAACGGAACACCATTGTAAAGGGCGGTCGAGGCGGCTATTCCTCTGACATTGTCTGCCCTTACACCTTGCACCTGGTGCCCAGTCGGCATCTCGTGAGTAGTCTGAATGCATTCGACCACCCAACGAGAGATAGTATCCATGGATGCGGCGCCATAAGACTTTTTATGGCAGATCGACAGATGTCTATCGTTCGACCGTAACGAGTCAGTCCGTTTCTTGTACTTAGTCAAAGCACGGACCGGGCACCAGACACTGGCATCACGATCAAACCTAGTTAACTTCGGTATAATGATCGATTTGCCGGGATATCTCAAAGATTGGTTCTTTGACATAACCTCTGCTCTTGGCAGAAGACGCAGACCTTCTCCAGAAACAATAAATCGGTTCCTCTCTGCCGAAAGCGCATGGATCTCACTGCGCCTTCTAGCTGAGGAAGCTGCCAATAGAAAGACCGCCTTTAGAGTCAAATGCTTTAGACTAGCCGAACGCAACGGTTCGAAAGGGTGCTTGGCCAGTACATTAAGCACTAAAGATAGACTCCAGGCTGGAATGACTACCGGTTGTCTCGGTCGGAGATTGCTCATTCCCTTCAACATCACATTTAACTGGGCCACCTCTGGACTATCCCTGTTGGCTAGACAAGGGATAACTGATGCCAAAGCTGACTTGTATCCAGCAACTGTGACGGGAGCTAGTCCTCAAAAGAACAGCTCACAGAGAAAGTCTGCTATTTGCTGATAGTGGATTGAAAGGTATCAATACCCTTTTCTTCACACCAGTCTGCAAATCTGTTAACCTTGTTGTTATATGACTTGAAGGTTGACCTCCTTCTCGCAGCCGCGATGAAATCAGCAGCCTGTCGAGAAAAGCCTTCCGACGTGGAACGTTGTTTGATAACATCCACGCAGTCATTGAACATTTCAGGACACTCGTGTAGGAAGCGTCCCTTGGCCTGGGAGATTATGTTCGGAATCTCGGGCAACTGCACAGGATTTTCCACCAGCAGATCTAGAAGATCCGTGAACCACGCCCTGCTCGGCCAATACGGCGCTATTAGCAGGACCAGACACGGTTCCTCCCTGACATTCACCAAAACCTTCGGTAGAAGAATGGTGGGTGGGTACGCGTAAGCGTGCATCCCTCTCCAGCTTATCGCCAGAGCGTCTGTATCGACGGCATTTGGATCTGTAATCGGCGAGACATATGTCATGATTTGAGCATTTTCCTTTGTGGCGAACAAGTCCACGTTGGGTTTGCCCCAATGCTCGAAGATCCGTCGCAGAACTGGAGGGTTGAGGGACCATTCTGTTGGCAGGATTCTCTGTCTGCGAGACAAAGCATCCGCCAGAATGTTCAATCGGCCAGGAATATGAGCTGCTTTCAAAACAACCGAGTAATTCCTGCACCATTGAATCAAGTGCCACACCCTGATACACAGAGTGGGCGACCTGGTCCCGCCTTGGCGATTTATATATGATACTACTGTCGAATCGACCGACCGTATCAATATCACCCTGCCCCTGATCATCGGAAGGAACTCTTCCAACGCCAGTTCCACTGCCATCATTTCCAACAGATTGATATGCAGCTGACTCTCCGGGAGAGTCCATGTGCCCGAGACCTGGTTCTCCCAGGCAGGCACCCCACCCTTCCAGCGATGCATCCGTGTAGACGGACAGCTGGGGGCGGGGTAGGTGCAGCGAAACCCCTAATAGGAGATTCTGACGCTGTTTCCACCATAGAAGATGCGATATTATCGGCTCCAAAACTGGCAACAGTTTTGACAGGGGTTCTGTTCTCTGTTTCCACAGAGACATCAGATACAACTGGATAGGCCTTCGCATTAGAGCATCGTACGGGATAACCTGCTCCATGGAGACCATCATGCCCAGCATCTGAAGGAACCGCCTCGCCTTGAATGTGGTTTCCCACTCGAAAACTCTTGAGGATGGCTAACAGAGACACCACTCTGGGCTCTGACGGGTAAACCCTGCCCTCCTCAAGGTCGAATCGCATCCCCAAATAAACGAAACGTTGAGTGGGCGTCAACTCGGATTTCTCCTCGTTGACTATGCAGCGTAGATCTGAAAGTAACTTCAGAGTCAGAGCAGTATCCACGTTCAACCTGGCTGCCGAGTCTGCCTTAAGCAGCCAGTCATCTATGTAGGTGTGTAGAGCCACGTTCTCTTTTCTGAGAAACGCTGTCACCGCAAGGACCACTCTTGTGAAAACCCTCGGAGCTGTCGACAGGCCAAACGGGAGACTGTAAACTCCCATACTTGATTCTGAAACGCAAATCTCAGAAACCTGTGCCAACTCCGATTCATAGGAATGTGGAAATATGCATTTTTCAGATCGATCGATACACACCACATTCCTTTCCTCAATCCCGCATTACCGACCTCGGCGTTTCCATCTGGAACCGAGGCGTATGGATAAACCAATTTAATGGCCTGAGATTGAGTATGGGTCTCCATCCCCCTGTGCTCTTGGGGACAAGGAACATGTTTGAATAGAAGCCTGGAGTGTTTCGATTTGCTGGTTTTATTGCTCCCTTCAGAAGCAAACCCGACACTTCCTTTTGAACGGCTTCTAACTTGTCTGGCTCCCTTGGTACGGGTGTCCAGACAGGTGCCAAAGACAGATTTTGTGGTGGAAAGTCCCACCACTCCGGCATGTAACCCTGGGATAACCATCCCAGGACCAGACTGTCTGACGTCACACCTTGCCAGGCCTCGACGAAACGCATGAGCCTTCCACCCACCATAGACGCCTCGACGTCTAACGGGGTTGTCCGGCTCGCAGTCCGCCCCCCCACTCTTTCTTAACGAGAGAGAGAGAGAACCATTTCGTTCTAGGCACGACGGGTATAACTGGCACCGCTGTTCCTGTCGCACAGGCGCGGTCCAGGCAGATATGAAGGGAGCTTTTGTACCCTCAGGTACGCTTCGGCCCCTTCTGTCCGCCCTTTGAGGCCTTACCCTTACCCTTCCCCTTGCCCTTCCCGCCTCTAGGCTGGTCAGGAGCAACATTGGGGAGGGTAGGCGCCTCTACAACCTTCCTGGGCTTCTTCGCCGGCGGCGGCTCTGAAACCCCAGCTGAAGCAGAAGTCGCAACAGGCCTAGCTTTCGCCTTGCCCTTATGCTTCTTCTGCTCCTTTGAAGGTTGTCCCGTTAGCGGTTTCCCCACAGGCCCTAGTGCATGCGCTTGCCGCACTAGCTCTAGCTGTAGGTTTACCGCTAACTGATTCTGCGCGATACTGGCGGTATCCTCTAAGATGGCCCACGCTTGGCCACCGAAGATGCTAGGCCCTGTCAGGGGTGTCCCAAGGAGACGCTCCCTGATTGCCGTAGCCGGACGCATATGGTCAATGACCATTTGCCTCCTGGATTTCGTCACACGCGCTTGCACCCTTGCCAATGCGTCCATCGACAGCACCAGGCCGTCATTGACACATGAAAGCGCCACAGGTGGCACAGGGTGGCCTGCCCCGCTTCAGCCCACACCGACTGAAGGAGACGATAAGAGTGGTTGACAGCGCTCATTGCTGCCCTCACACCCTCATCGCATAGGGACAGGACTTCTTCCTGGTGTACCTGAGACTTGTCCACAAGTGCCGGACCGGGGTGACCCGGCACGGCACTCTGGACGCCCAGTACCCATCGGTCATCCTCCGTGACAGACGGGACTACACCATACCTGTCGTATTCCCCCCGCGGAATACGACATCTTGCCCGCACCTCCCTGGAGGCCGCAGGGAGCTGACCCTTGGTCATCAGTTGTTTGCTATAAATAGCATCCAACCATTCTATGAACCGTGGATCCAGTCCCACTGACTGGATCCGGGCCGCGGGCAAAATCCCCGTCCTGATCGACGCAACCGACGGACGGGGCGCATCTTCATCGGCCGTGGCCGAAACCACAGACGGGTCAACCCTGGCTAGCCACACCAGAGCATCTGACCAATCTACCTCCGATGAAGACACCCCCGCAAACACGTCACCCGTTGACGTGCTCACGGGTCTGCCAGCCACGGCCTCCCAGCAAGGAGCCACGGCTGACACGCCAGGCACTCCGGTACCACACGGTTCCGCCGCCACCCCATGAAACACTCCGGTCCATGGGGTAGGTCCGCACGGAAAACCGTACGGACCCGTAGCAGTCGCGGAACCATAGCCGGACACGGGCGCCCACGGCACCCCACGTCCGACTGCCGGACCAGGCGAGATAGGTGAGTACCACGCCCGGCCCGGCACACCCGTTCCCGTGACGGCTGGTGCCAAACCAAGCCACACGGAACCGGTGCACGGTAACGGATTTGCCTCAGCCACAGGCGGAGCCGCTGACCTGGCTTGCGCCAAACCAGACAAATGGAGGCCGGTTCCGTCTAGGACGGAATCAACCTCCATATTCTCCACCTGCGGCTTCACGGGCCGCAGCAACCTCTCCTCCTCGGCCTCCTCGTCTTCAGACTCCGAAGAGTCGTCACTAGGCGAGTCAACCGTGGAACCATCCTGGCGGACGGCTCCCACACCTGACGGACCGGCCACCGCTACTGGACCACCCGGAGGTGGCCGCAGAGAAACAGAAACCTGTCTGGCCGAAGCCAGACGGGACTGCCAGGGGGCCGTACGAGACGGCCCCCTCGGTAACCAGTCCAGAATCCTGTCCGAGGACAGGATCCGTACCAGGCATGGGGAGAAACTGCCCCCCAACCTTTGGTAGCAGGGACGACACCAGCGTGGTCAGAACGCTATGCAGAAAAACCCTGCAGAGCCGGACCAAACCACGCCGGCGGTGCCATCTCCACCACCTCCAGCTGGGGACGTGGAGCGGCCGAACCGGGCGCTCCACGATTTACTCTCGGACCGCCTGACCCCGCGTCAGACCCAGCCAAGTCCTTCTGGGCAAGGAACTTAACCATCGTTTCGACGGACCACACTGCACAAACATTACACCTATGATCTATATTACACAGGGCACACATAAAACAGACATGGTCCTTGAACATTACACGGACAAACTTATGGCAGTCGTCACATGATGGCGGGGCTGGCTTGGCCTATAAAATAAGCACAAACCTACAATAAACAAGCGGAACGAGACCCGGATGGAAGGCAGACAATTAATTTTCAAATAATTTGACTCATAAATTAACCGTAACCTCCCCGCACCCCACCCCGCCACGTTACAACAACGATCGCATTGATTATGACGACAAGTACGCGGCGGGCACAACACACCCATAATAGATCCTCCAGGATGTGTAACGGCTCCAGGAATCATATCGCATAGCATTCAGGGTATATTTACTAATCAATATAAATTATACTCCTAACGAACGCAGCACGATATGTGAAGAAAACAACAAAATGTATAACAAAACTGCTGTCTCACACGGTAAAACCGCAGACCACACATCTACTCAAGAATTTTGAAACCACCGATCATTGCAAACCGATCGTGATCGCACGTAAACTTGATCATTCTAAAGTTTCCGGTACCATTTTTAGTACGCAGCACCCAGAATAAGGTGCGCGAATTAATGAAAAATTTTTCTTCACATAAACATCCGAGCGACCGGGTGTGACGTCACCCGCTCGGATTCTACGGAGAACGACGTCAGCCGATATTCGTGTTAGAAATACCGTAGCAAACACGTATTTTCATATCTGCCGATCGCCTGTTGGGGTTTAAAGAAGGCGATCGTCTGGCATATATCGTTGTTAGCACACGTCCCAGATTCTATGGGGACAGAAATTGGAACATGCGACACAACGAAATTTAGAGACCTAAGTCTTTTAACTATGGATAATAAAGAACAATACAACCTGGTTGTCTTGGGCGGTATTCTCCATAGTCCTTAGTTAATCCTAATCCTTTCAGAACACACAAACTATCACTGATTAAAGACTTAGATTATTTTAAAACACTAAAATCCTTAATGCAAAAAGCATGTATTGCTCTTGTCGCTATGCAAACAAGAATGAGCTCTATGGTAAACGGGTACTCGGCAGTTGGGAGCCGAGTACCCGGTTCCCAGGAGTCGGTAAAGCTTTCTAAGTCTATAATCCTAGAGCCGCTGTCAGGGCCAGCTGTATATCAGAAGTAACAGAATGGTGAGTATTGATCGAAGGAGAAATGTCCATTTGCAGACCAAGAGATGAATATTTTTAAAAATTTACCACTGGAATGACTGGCTCGATAACCGAGCCAGTCATTCCAGTGGTAAATTAAAAAAAATAGTCCTGTCTTAGTCTACAAATGGACATTTTCTGTGAGAAAATTGAAATTTTCTTGAACAAATTCGATGGCTAAGAGGGTAAATTTAATGTTAACCTAGAACCGTAACCTTTAATCCTTACAGACAAGAAATGAATAATTTTTTATGAAATTACAAATATTCTGCTAAGTATTTAAAATGTAATTTACTGGGAGTTGTTAGCATCAGGTTCCAATAAAGTTAGTTTCAAAATACTCAGTTCAGCTTTCTTGTATAGTCATCTTGAAGTTGAGAACCTAGAATTTCAAAGTTTTTTGTGATATCCCTGTATCCCATGAAAGGCCATTGACTGAAATTCAAGGAACCTATACAGGAACATTATTGAATATGTCAGAAATAATTTTACTGGAAGCTGTTACCGCATTATTTATCAACGGCTTCTAAATAATTTAATTTCAAAAAAATATTTCAAACATGCTGTCAAGGACCAAACTACCCATTATCAAATTAGCCAAATGATAAGACAAGAGGAAGTCAGCTGCAGGCTTACATACCGCAGTACACCTCCCCAAACCCTTCCCAAATAACACCCCTCCCCCACCAACATGAGTACATCACCAACAAGAGGTTTCCCAATACAGTAAACATGCATGCATTATTTGTCTGGATGTTATATTAGACTAGGGAAGTGATGATATGCATGGGGATATGATTTTCGGTGATGGACGGACAGATGTACATACCTACGGATGGAATGAGCAGATGAAAAAAATGTAAAACCAGGCACACCTTTGAGTTGTGTACAATCACCCATTAGGTTTCAAAAATGTATCTCTTAAACTCTAGTTGCAATGACAAGACTTTCGCGGACAGACAGACAGACGTACATGTACCTATAGATGGATGTGATGGACCAATGAAAAGATTTAACATTAGGCACATCTTTGGGGTGGTTAAAATCACCCAGTAAATTTTCAAATAATTCGTTTAAACCATAGGAGTTGCAAGGACAATAATGTACCTACAGACAGATGTGATGAATCGACGACACAATTTTTAACATTTTAGGCACATCTTTAGGTACCGTGTGTACTATCTTACTATCAAATTTCAAACAATTCTCTTCGAATTGTAGGAGATGCTTTGACAAGATGTTCTGGATGTATGCAGTATTACGTATATAAGGATGGACATACATATACATGAACATATGTATGTATGTATGTATGTATGTATGTATGTATGTATGTATGTATGTATGTATGTATGTATGTATGTATGTATGTATGTATGTATGTATGTATGTATGTATGGGTGGGATAAAAACCTAATAACCTCGCAACGCATAGTGTACAACATATAATTAATAATTTGAAAACAAGATTGGCTAAATGTTGATACTGATTAAAATCATCCAGTAGACGAAATCCATGCCACTAGAGAGGGAGTATGCGCATGATGTTGATTTCATCAATGAGGAAAAAGGTCCTATTGATACACTACTTCCAATAGCTGCAGAACAGCTCAAGGCTGCATTTAAGCTCTTTGTGAATGAAGAGAAAGCAATATTCACACACGCATACCTATCAGACACTGCAGAAATTAATGATGACTGCCAACACACACACCCCACACACACACACACCCCCCCCCCCACCCTATCAGACAAGTGAGAAGTGGAGGAAAAGCAGAATCTTGCGGTCCCTCCTCTGCAGCTCTAGTGACACTGCATAACAGGAAATATTGCCTTCCAGTTCTTTTGGAAGCTGTGGATTCGGGGCTCTAAAATCCCCTTGAAAGTCAAGATGCAACTATACAGTATGATAGGATACTACACGTGTTTCCAGAAAACACTAGAAATTGCATTGGTACAAGCAAGACCCAACATGTATTAGGCACGCAAAGCAAACACAGAAAACCACAGATTATGCGCTTTACAAAATTGCTAAAAACGAAGCGAAGGCAAGCATCAGAAAGGCAAAACCTGACACTTGAACGTAAAATGGCAAGTGAAAGCAAAGAGACCTCCCAAGCTATTTAGAACCATGTCAAGAGTAAAATGGTCATATGTGAATCAACAGGTATTGGCACTGACTACAGACAATAAAGAACAAGAGCTCTGCAGATGGCGCATAATACCCCGCCATGATGACAAGCCAATGAATGAGAGCTATCAGAAAGTATTTATTTCTTCCTCAGCCCCATCAGACCAGTCATCCTTATGAAGTGTCAAAGCGATCCGTTAAACGGTCAAGGAAGTATCGTCCGGAAACCAATTTTCAAGATGGCTGCTGCTGACTGGCGGCCGTATTAGATTTTGGATTATCGTGAATTTCGATAAGTTTCTTCACCAGACATATTCCAACGACTGTAGGAAGTGATCCAATAAATGAAATCCAGAAACGAACTTTCACGATAGCAGCCATTTTTTAGTTCGGATCATCGTCAATTTCGATAGGTTTCTTCTCCACACCTAGTCCAATCACACTATGAAGTTTCAAGGGGATCCGATAAATGGTAAGGGAGTTATCATTTGGAAACCAATTTTCAAGATGGCCACCGGTGGCTGGCAGCCATCTTGGAGTTTGTATCATAGTCAATCTCGATAGGTTTCTTCCCCAGAGGTGACTCTTAGATCACCTTAATCCACGCTAGTAGCAATCCGTATTGTCAGATGTTCTGTTTGTGCTATGAGCCATGATTTTCATAAGGGTTGAGTTTTCGTGGCAATTAGTACCAATTTGAAAAAACCATCCTAAGGCCCAATCACCTAGACGATATACCGTAATACCGCAGTATTTTCCCAGATACCGGTACCATTTATCAAAATCCAATATCGCCCAGCTCTATTGATAAGATGAGTTGAGGTGGAATTGGAATTAGAATTAATAAAATGAAATTGACCCCATCCCTGATTATGACGTCAAAAAATTTCCATAAAATGGAAACAGACAGACTAAAAACGAATTGTATTCAAAACACAAGAGCATGATCAATAGTGACTGAAAATAGGAATAGCCTATGATAATGATACAGAGAAACAGCATGACAAAAATATTGGCAGCAAATAATCATAAATATTTTCAAATATTTAACTAGAATATGTGCGTTTTTAGCAAATGCATATTACTATGTCAAACGCCCTTGAAAACTCCACTATAAGTACCACGCCTCTCCACCATAATTATGGTGGGAGGTGGAACCAGAGGGCAGAATGACAAGCTCTTTCTTAAGAGAGCCTATATCATTCTGGGCATAGACTTTTTTCCTAACATTTTTTAGGGAAAAGGTGGAGCAAACCCTCCTAGATGTGCACAAACCTCCTGACAGGAACCTGTGGACACAAACATAAGGGAGATTAGTATTTCATGGCGCCAAATAATAATAAACAAGTTTTCTGGGCGCCTATCATGTGTATACCACGTCACGGAAATAGGTGACACAGCGTAATTAAGACGGAATTAAACAAAATTGTAATAGAGATCACCTGGTAACTTGGTCCTGGCGAAGGTTCATCCATTCCACAATGGTCACACATAACCCACCATGCTCCAAAACAATTCCAAAAGTGATAATTGAACAAAACTGAGCAAGAACTAATTAGTAAACAAGCATGTTTATTAGGCCAATAGTCAAGAATGAGGCAGTGTCAGTCTGCACATGCGCGAGCTTGGGGCTGCTATCCAGCAGACTGACAGCTGACTCCCTGCCCAGTAGGGGCACCTTTCTTTTTAAATATGAGGTTATTGCGTCTAGGTCGATTTTTTAGGAAATATCATACAGTGTTAGGGAGATAAGTATATCTCTTTAAGTGACAAAACATGTCTAAACCAGCGACTTGACGAATATGCGGCCAAAATAATGTCCTTTGGATGTTTCGCCATAACTAATCAAGATCAAGATAAGCTTATTCAATTAAATTCAAATATTTTATATTTTATAGTAGTATTTTTTAAATATATATACTGAACCAAAAAAGTTTAGCAACACTGAGAATATTACTGTATAAATGTTATTTAACAAAAACAATAAATTGATTCAAATATAGTATTTAATTGATAGGTCATTTTCCAATTTGAACAACAGTCTCTTGTTACTGTAATGCTAGCATCGCGCCTTTAACACAGCATCATTCAACGGAAGGGTCCAATTTAAATAATGACACTGAGCTGTCAATACCGGTTGTGACCTCCACGCACATTAACCACCGCCGTACATCGCTTTCTCATGCTTTGAATTAAGCACCTGATGTCACAAAGAGGAATCGCATCCCATTCCTGGAGCAGTGCAGCTTCCAGCTCCCACACGTTGTGAAGATGTGGATGGTTCTCACTCACCATACGGCCAAGAATGTCCCACACGTGTTCGATAGGAGACAGGTCTGGTGATCGCGCTGGCCAGTCCAACACCGGAACATTGTTAGCCTCAAGGAAATCACTGGTGACCCTAGCTGAATGAGGACGGGCATTGTCTTGCTGGAACATAGTCTGCATGATGCTGCATAAAAGGGATGACAGCAGGTGCGACAACTTCTTCACAGTAACGTTGAGCTGTTAAATTTCCGTGAATCACAATAAGATCTGTTTTGCCATTTTCATGGATTCCAGCCCACACCATGACACTGCCGCTACCGAATCTGTCATGCTGAACGATGTTGGCTGCATCATACCGTTCTCCTAAACGTCGCCAAACCCGTTGCCTACCATCCGCCACATCCACACAAAACCTCGACTCATCACTGAACAAAACGTGGCTCCATTGTTGAGCACGCCATCACTGATGAGTTCTTGCCCATGCAAACCGATTCTCAATGTGACGCTCTGTAAGCGGAACAGCAACAAGTGGACGACGGGCATGCAGTCCAGCATCATGGAGTCTGTTTTGCACAGTTTGTGCATGCACTGTAGTGCTGGTAGCGGTGTGCAAATTATGTGACAGCCGCGGCGCAGTCTCAAACCTGTGACGTCGTGATGACGTCACTAAGTAGCGGTCTTCTTGTGGTGCTGTCACTGTGGTGCTGTCTCGGTCTGCCAGATTGTGGTCGGTCATTAACATGTCCAGTTTCCTGCTCACGTTGGCGGAGACATTAAAATGTCGAGTAACAGCGCGAATGCTCTGCCCAGCAGCGAGTCTTCCCATTGCTTCAAGGCGCTGATTTTTGGGTAGCCATGGGCGGCGGCCCATGTTCGGTAGGGTAAACTTTTAAGCGTTTTCTGTTAATCTTCATTATCTGCTATATGGTGAATTTTTGCCTTCGCTACCCGCCAATGTGGGCCAGTGCATGAAAAATGCATTTTCACATGCAGTAAGCGGGCGGCCGAGAAATGCAAGAAATGATTTGCATTTCTTCATGATCAGCGAGACATTACAATGACGAAACATGCCTGACATTGACGAAACATGCCTGCAAATTTGGTTATAAATGGACGCATAGTTTTAATACAACAAACCAAACTTCACTGTTGCTAAACTTTTTTGGCTCAGTATATATATATATATATATATATATATATATATATATATTTTTTTTTTCCACATGCACCCACAGTATCTATATACATTATTTTATAATTTTTAACATTTAGTGCTAGAAGATCTGCAGTTTTAAGTTGCTAGAGGTAATGGAGAGAGGGCTGGGAAGGTGTGTGGGGAAGGGGAGGGGCATTCATCGAGCTTACAAACAGTAATCCAGTATGTGATGTATTATTATTATTATTATTATTATTATTATTATTATTATTATGATGAGCCATAATGCATGATGAGCCATGGTGGTAGTGATGATCTTCCTAAAATTAATGAAATTGGTAAATCCATCAGACTTCCACAGCCATACTCCCTCCTCATGTGTACCCCTAAAGGGGTCTCTACCTATAGGTCATTAACTCGTTCCCTGATGAGTATCCTACAGAGGTATAGGGTGCAGCTAGACGCTATTGTTCTTTTCGTTGGAATGTGGTTTTAACCAATCAAAACGCTCCATTTCAGTCGCTATTGTTTGGAGAACAATGGCGCACAGAACGCCACGCATTCTAGAGAACAATGACGACTATAACGCCACGTTTTCTAGATAACAATGACTCGCAGCCGCACCCGTAGATTCTGCCTCACTCTGGAATGTTCTATTATTTTGAATTAGTTAACCCTTAAAAGTTTAAAAGTTGTGTATTTTACGTTTAAACGTAGTGGCTGCGCTCCCCCCTCCGTGGTTATCTACCGTTGTAAAAATAATAAGAGAGTAATGTAAAATAATAGAGTTTAAGAGGTGGTCTGATAATGGAGGTCGTAGGAGGAGGAGGAGGGAGTATGAGGTTGAGGATGTATGAGGAATTACAGTATTGCTGTATATTTTGAAAATAATTTGACTGTTTCGTCGCTAACGTTATTAGTAAACTGTAGAATATTTAGAGACTGCCTGTAAGCTGTTGCTGTCTTAGTAAGCAACAGCTACCAGACAAATTAGCAACAAAATATTAAAAATAATCTTGTATTAATGGTATGTTCGGTTGGAATGGTAACCAAGACTTGGTGGTGATGGATTGGATTGTATCATGGGTTAAAAAGAAGTTAACCCTTTCACCGATGAATTCCCCATATCTCATTTTCATCGATACCATACAGGAAAACTGTTGAATATTTTGAAAATAATTTGACTGCCTGTGTCAGTTGAGGCGGAATGCTATAGTATTCCTCCTCAGTTGATATTGCTGGATGATTATGAGGGCGATGCTAGTGTACTTGTTTACAAGGTATGCACGATGTACGAATATTTTGATAATTTGTTGCTGAATATTTTGATAATTTGAGTGGTAGCTGAATATTTTGATAATTGGTTGCTGAATATTATGATAATCGGTTGCTGAATATTTTGATTGGTTGCTGAATAAATTGATTGGTTGCTGAATATTTTGAAAACGATTTGACTGTGTAAATTTTAATTTCTTATTAGGCGATGTTAGGTAAGAGAGAGGTGGTCTTATAACGGAGGTCGAAGGAGGAGGGAGGAATGCTATCTAGGACACCCTCTGCTAGGCATTGTTCTCCGCGCATGAGCGCGCCTTTATTCACCTGGTGGTCCTTTAAGAAAATGCAGGTGGTCGCTCAAAGAGGTGTCACGAGGGATGAGGAGGATGGCTGACGTATATGTTAGCGTATTCACCGAGGCCACGTCTTGCGCGATATCTCTGTACGAATATTTTGAAAATAATTGATTGTAAGCCGCTGGCGGTTTAGTCACCATTAACCTCCGCCTTGGTTTAAGTCATTTTAAAAATGGCAGTCATTTAATTATTAAATTTTCAAAATTGTTATGGTCATCGTTGACGATCGATGTTGTATAATATTATATAGATAGTTTTATCTACCATATTTATATCTTTAAAGCGTCAATCATTTAATTATTAAATTTCTAAAAATATGAACAAACTCCCGGTCATTTAATTTTCAAAAAAAATCAGAGCGTTGCGTTACACGGGTTATAGTGATCTACGTTATATATATATATATATATATATATATATATATATATATATATATATATATATATATATTTATATATATATATATAATTTTATCTTACGTATTTAAGGCGATTCTTTAAAGTTGAAGTCATTTAATTATTAAAATTTCAAAAAATGAGCAAAATCTGTTCCCCAGTCATTTAATTTTCAAAAAATCAGACACGTACACAGTAATTTTACCTATGCTATTATATAGATAGTGTTATCTATCGTATTTATGTCTCTAAAATGGCAGTCATTTAATTATTAAATTTTCAAAAATATGGACAAAATGCATTCCTAGTCAATGGCAATGCATTAATCGACCACGAACAATAGCGTACAGATGCCCATTTAGAACAGTAGCGTTGGTATTGATAATAGTAAAATAATAGAGTTTAAGAGGTGGTCTGATAATGGAGGTCGTATGAGTATGAGGTTGAGGATGTATGAGGAATTACAGTATTGATGTATATTTTGAAAATAATTTGACTGTTTTCAGTGCTAACGTTATTAGTAAACTGTAGAATATTTAGAGACTGCCTGTAAGCTGTTACTGTCTTAGCAACAGCTACCAGACAGATTAGTAACAAAATATTAAAAATAATCTTGTACCTTGAGTGTTCAGTTGGAATGGTAACCAAGACTTGGTGGTGATGGATTCTCATGTGTACTTCTAAAGGGATTAATATGGGATTAACACTTTCCCTGTTGAGTATCCTATATCTCGCTTAAGTCCAGAGGCAACAATTTATGAAATTGCACATTACAAATATAAACATATAAATAATAGATGACTTTGGTTACTATAAACATACACAGACATACATCCTTCCATTTACATCTACAGTATTATTATGCAGCTAACAATATGATACCAGTCAGACCAAATTCAAAACACCTACAGAACTAGATGTGTATCATAAGCAATGAACTTTGTCAAGGACTCATCAGCGAAAGGGTTAGTAGGCTTCTATAATAATTGTCTTGAGGTTCTATCTGCATGATTTTTTGGTGATAATCTGTGTGCGGATGTCTGTTTCTGTGTTGTTCCATAGGTGTATTGCCTTTGTTGATGGCTTTTGTCTGGAGGCTTCTGTGTGGCAGAAGGTTGTATGCAGATTTTTTCGTGATCGTGTGTTGAGTGAGTGTATGGCTTCAATATTTTTGAAGAGGTTTAATAATGGGGTTGGTAGATTATTGTTATAGAAGTCTCTGAGGACGGAGTATAGTTGGAGCTTTTCTATGTCTTCAAGGTTTAATAGTTTTTCTGTTTTAAAAACATTTTAACAAGTTGGTTGAGAAAATATCTTTATAGCATATATTTCTGAAGTGTCTTTAATTTTTTTAGTTTTGATGAGTAAGTGTTAGTCCAAATAGTGTTGCAGTATGTGATTTGCGGTAATATTAACGTGCTACATAGCGTTTTTATAAGGTGTTTTGACAAGTAGCTTTTTAGTCAATGCATAATACCAATGTTCTTTGCAACCTTTGCTGCTACAATTTGTATATGTTTCTCCCATGTGAGTTTCTTGTCCAAATAAACACCTAAGAAATTTGCAAATTGTGCCTCACATATTTCTTGATTTTCTACATAAATTTTTCGGGAGATCAGTACTTTTCATTTTTTTTATTTGTGAATAATATGTAATTTATTTTTGCAACATTGAGCGATAATTTGTTAACTTTAAACCAATGAATTACTTTTTCTATTTCTTCATTTATGTTTTTTGTATAAAGTATCAATGTTTGTATGGCTGCAAAAAGCATTGGTATCATCTGCAAAGAGAATTAATGACAATTGTTTGCGAATTGAAGCCTGAGGAACACCACAGACTATTTCTCCACTCTTAGATTGCACTCTATTATACTGGACATATTGTGTTCTACTGGATAGGTAGCTTTTTATCCAGTCCAGTGCAATACCTCGCATCCCGTAGTTTGAGTTTTTCTATTAAAATGTTATGGTCTATTGTATCGAGGTGATAAATAAATCTATAAAATAGATAAATCTATAAAAGATAGATAAATCTATAAAAATTCCAAGAATATGTTCTTTTTTTGTCCAATGTATTTACTATCTTTTCCATCATATCTATAAGAGCTAACATTGTGGGTCAAATTCGACTCGCTAACCATAGTCAGTTTCATGGTTTACTGATCATGCGCAGTTGCTATGCCCCGTCGAACTTGATCGTAGTCGACTATAGTTCGTTGGTACCAGGTTCCCTATTTAATTACTATTACAGAAAATTTGGAGCCAGGTACCAGTCTCCATTAACCCTTTCTGTCATCTGTTCTAATGACCTACGAAAATGGGTTATTTTTGTCCGCTTAGACGTCAAAAAGCGTCCATATGGCATAAAGTGGGAAGGAATATGGGCTTGGGAACATTGACATACAATGGGAAAGCATAATTTCATCAAAACTTTTTGAAATATTTACACTTTTATACGCATTTATTCGTAGCAAGCGATCGGTGTCCGCCATTTTGAAATTTACGCAAATATTGCACTAGCCATCTGAACCGAGGTTGGGTGCTCGGTTGACTATAGTTGACTAGCCAGTTAACTATTTGAAGTTCGGCTGGTACTCTAGTTAGCTATAGCTAACTATGGTTAGGAGTCGAACTTGACCCTGGAGTGTTTTCCCCGAAAACTGTATTGTGACTGGTAATGGATAGTTCTTATTTAAGTAATTGGTTAGCCCGTTATAATAGTCTTTTCAAGAGCTTCGAGAACAGTGGTAGTACTGAGACTGGCCGATAGTTCCCGAATTTTCCGCAACGCCTAATTTCATATTAGAAAAAGAAATAAACCAATGTTACCAGTTTTCGTGACAAGATAGATTGACACGTTTTTGTTAACGCAGATATGTATCCATCTACTTCTTCTGTTGTGCTTTAGCCTATGCATAAAAACTATTCCTCTCTCACCAAACATCTTAGACGAGAGCAATCACCACGGTAAACAAACAAATGTCATGTTCGAATTTCTGTTTGCTTGTTTTTGTTAAATGTTGTGTAGATCCCGCATCTCTATCATCATCATCATCATCATTTTATGAGGCCTTGTTATTTTGTTGGAATTGTATAAGCTACCTCGGAGTTACGGCGTCGCAAAGAATTATGGGTAATGTCAAAGCTCAAAGCACATAAACAAATCTCTCGAGTCTGACAGCTCTGCGGTTATGAATGCTACGCTGCGAGTTTTCCTCCTCATACATGCGTGTTTTATGGTGTTCTTATGTGTGAACTTCTTAGCGACAGCTTGATATGGAATCATATCAAGATATTTATGCAGCAGAATTAGAAAATCAAATAATATTTACGCAACTGGAGGCGGAAAACAACGTGGTCAAACGCATTCGCACCGGTGCCAATTCGGCCCTTTAACTCGCTGTTCCGATTAGAAGTGGATTCACACTAGTGTATTTTGCATAAATTCAATAAATAAATGTAGTTATTATATGTATTTTAGAAGTGCAATTACAATATGCTTATTTTTAAGTCTACATAATGTCAGCGATTACGTGAGACTGACAGTGTAGGCCTACACACATACACCAGCTTCATAGTTAGGCCTATATAGTTTGTGTGTATGGTACTACGCAAACGTGGGTCTTACAGTTTCATTGTTCTAATATTCCCAATTTAACACTATATAATTCTCTAGTCTCATAAAGGCACTATTAGGCTACCTAATGTAATCATTCAATGTGATACGTGCGCGTAGATTGCGCTATTCATTGATAAACGAACAGAGTATAATTTTGTTTATCATATTATCCATAAATAAACATCAGTCGGGCAGGACCGGGGCACTATGTAATATTACCCCCAATCAGGCAGCCATAGCAGGGCAAGCAATCAGGCAGCAAGGGCAGGGCAGGCAAGCAGGCAGGCAGGCAATCACGCAGCCAAGGGAGGGCAGGCAGGCAATCATACAGCCAAGGGAGGGCAGGCAGGCAGCCAGGGTAGGGCAGGCAGCCAGGGAGGGCAGGCAGGCAGCCGGCCAGTGCCGACAGTCAGTCAGGACATAGCAGGTAATCAGACAGCCAGATCAGAGCAGACAGACAGCAAGGGCATGGCATGGCAGCCATGCAATCAGGCAGCCAGGGGAGGAAGGAAGGCAGGCAGCCAGGGCAGACAGTCAGTCAGGGCATGACAGGCAGCCAGAGCATGGCAGGCAGTCAGGACAGGCAGCCAGGGCAGGGCAAGCAATCAGGCAGCCAGAGTAGGGCTGGCAGGCAACCAGGCAGCCAGTAGAGGACAGGCAGGCAGTCAGTCAAGGCATGATAGGTAGTCAGGCGGCCAGGGCATGGCAGGCATGCAGCCAGGACTGGGCTGGGCTGGGCTGGGCTGGGCTGGGCAGGGCAGGGAAGTGTAGGGCAGGGTATGCAATTAGGCAGCCACGTCAGGCAATCAGCCAGGGCGGCAGCTAGACAACCAGGCATGTGGCAGCCCCAGCGGCAGAAAGACATCGACATATGACCCAATCCACCATTGACCCAGCCACCCACCCACTCAGCCGGTTAGTTGGTCAGTTGACCAGCCAGTTGGTCAATCGTCCTGCCACTCACTCACTCACCCACTCAATCACCCACACAATTTATCCGTCACTCACTCGTGAGTGAGGGAGTGAGTGAGTCGGTGGGTCGGTCAGTGAGTCAGTGAGTTGGTCAGTCGGCCAGCCAGTGAGTGAGTCAGCAAGCCAGTGAGCGAGCCAGTGAGCGAGTCAGTGAGCGAGTCAGTGAGTGAGCGGTCGGTCGGCGAGCCAGCCAGTGAGTGAGTGAGTGAGTGAGTGAGTGAGTGAGTGAGTGAGTGAGTGAGTGAGTGAGTGAGTGAGTGGGTGAGTGAGTGAGTGAGTGAGTGAGTCGGTCAGTCAGTCAGTCAGTGAGTGGATGAGTGAGTGGGCGGGTGGGCGGGTGGGTGGGTGGGTGGGTGGGTGGGTGGATGAGTGAGTGAGAGTGAGTTGGTGAGTGAGTGAGTTGGTCAGTTGGTGAGTGGATGAGTGAGTGGGTGGGTGGGTGGGGTCGGTCTGTCGGTCGGTCAGTCGGTTGGGTCAGGTCAGGTCAGGTCGGGTTGGCTGGTCTGTGAGCCAGTGAGCGAGCTCACTCACTGGCTGGCTCGCCGACCGACCGCTCACTCACTGATTCGCTCATTGTGAGTCGGTCGGTCTGTAAGTCGGTCGGTCTGTGAGTCGGTCAGTCTGTGAGTCGGTCGGTCCCTGAGTCGGTCCGTCTGTGAGTCAGTCGGTCAGTCTGTGAGTCAGTTGGTCTGTGAATCTGTCGGTCTGTTAGTCGGTCAGTCTTTGAGTTGGTCAGTCTGTGAGTCAGTCGGTCTGCGGGCCAGCCAGCCAGCCAGTCATGTACTCTGTTGGTTAGTCAATCACTCACTCATGCATTTAGGCTACTTGGTAGTCCAAACCGCCCCATACACGACGCCACTGCAATGGTGCGTATATATACCTAATTGATTGGCCGAACGATCGCATGGCTGGCTGTAATTGAGTTGACTTGAATCCAACTATTGATTGATTCATTTCTTTATTCTCTAATCATTGATTGACTGAGTGATTATTCTCATTGCTCTAGAGTGGCTGACTTGTTGATCCTTTGATTGCTAGATTGTTTAGGTGCATGGGTGATCAGTAATCACATTGTTCTGACAAATTATTTGATTGACAGTGTGGCAGGAGCCAGTGTCGGGAGGGTGTGAGTTAGATCTTCCCTATGAAAATCTTTGAAGATTAAGCTTGATCTGAGAATCCTTCTAATACTTTAATTGTAGAGTTTAGACATAGGGTTGCTCTTAAAATTAAATTAAAACAATGCACCACAACATACCATACTTCACCCTAATTTTGTTTACAAATTTGGATTTTTCAAACAAAAATGACCGGATTGCCATTGTTGGAGGGGGTATAGTCCATGTGTGGGGTGGATGGGTGGGTGGGTATCAACAACGTAAATTAAAAAAAAACTACTTGTTTTCAGAATCTTACAAGTTCGTTTATTGGATTTAACACAGATACCATACAAGGACAAGATGGCTTTAAAATTTTCGAGATGCTTGCCATATACACAGGCGTAGGGGAGGGGTGGGGGCGCGAGCAACCCTTCAGATTTTTTCTCTCAGTGTATTCTCCGTAGCGCCCATTAGGTTTTGGTCATACCCATATAGTTTAGCACCATCAACCCCCAACCCACCCCACCACCCCACCCCGCCAATGTACGTTCCTACACACCTATGATGTGCTAACAGTTACAAACTGTTGATTTTGTAGGTTTTAATCAATATGGGTATGAAATTAAACAAAATTATAATACCCGGCGACAGTCGCTGGAATCAAACATAGCCGTACTACATATTGGGCATATACGAAAATAGGGTATTTCGCGCGATTCGTGTTAGCCATATGAAATTTGTTTTATAAACATGCAGTGATTACTACGTAAGAATATTATCTTTATGAAGCGAGATGTTTGTAAAAAGTTTATTTAGCTGAAAACGCCATAAAAGCTATGTGCTTATTGCTAAGCGAAGGCAAATAAAGTGGTTTGTTTATGTACTTTGACCTTTGACCCGACGTTTGCTGCACATGCACATTCGGAACTCCGAGATAGCTTATTATTAGTGCTTATACTTTGTTTAGTTAAAATTGGTTATTTGTTTGGTTGGCATTATTCAGGAAAAACGTTAGATCACATGCGACCTGACATGTTATGAATATTCATGATGTCGGAAACCGTGTGCGTAAACTATGACATTTCTTTGCTAATACCTGACTCCTCATAACATAATATAACATAACATAACATAGCATAGCATAACGTAACGTAACGTAACGTAACGTAACGTAGCGTAACGTAACGTAACGTAACGTAATGTAATGTAACGTGACGTAACATAACGTAACATAACATATTTACAGCTTACTAGGACATCATGTCCTATTACCAGCTGGTGCGCTTAGGGCTTTATTGTCATTTTTGGCTTGAGTAGGTTTATCAAGTGCCCTAAAGTTATAGTATACAGGATGAGAAATGAATAGTGTCCAGTCTAGTTTTAAAGGAATTTGGTAATGGTGCCTTAACAACCGTTTCTGGTAGTGCATTCTACCAGTCTATAACTCGAATAGAGAACTGGTTGTTTTTGTGTGTGGTGCGTACTCTGGCCTTTGCAAGCTTGAATTTATAGCCACAGGTTCTCTCATCTCAACTGAAAAAGCGAAGCATCTTGCATGAACAGTTACTGTGATATTGGGTGGAATTTTTGGAATTCAGGATTTGATTGATCACAACATGAAGAAGAAAAAAACATGTTGACAGTTATGCTGGACAGCCATTGACAAATAGCAAAGTTACAGGCCTAGGGCAAATTTGCATTCATGGTCGGTTCTAGAGTATATATAGAGGCAACATGAAGCATATAACTAAGCAAAAAGTTGTAACATGTAACTATTTAAGTGCATTAACACTGGGGTAATCTGGGAAACATATTGACATTAGCACGGGAAAATAATTGGCAAATCATAATTTTCATGACTTAATAGGGAAATACATGCATTCATTATTCTAGAGTATTAATATCAGTGTAGCAAGATTTAAAAGAAAAAGGAAAACGTTATAAATGGTTGTGGCAACAATGTATTAAGCTTTACCCTTCTAATGGATTAAGCTGATCTGTTGCTCAAATATATGACATCCTAATTAATTACATTAATACAGGATGATGTCAAAATCAGAATTGACAGAAATACAATACAATTTTCAGAATGCATGCGATGGCCTAAGTGCGGATAACTCTGTATATAAAAAGCTGTTTCAAAATTAAGACTCATTGAGGTACCTCCCATATTTAATATCATAAACATGCTATTCACAACAGACCTCAATCTGCATATTGTTTCCATGCTATCTGAAATCATGTTAACCATTTCATGCAATCTCAAAGCAACTAGCCAGTCAAGCCATTAAATGTTTTGATACCAACTTAGCACGAGAAAAGCATTGGCAAATCATAAACTTCAGGGCTTAATAGGGAAATACATGCATTCATAATTCTAGAACATAGTATCAGGGTAGCAAAATTTGAAACTGTGCGAGATATATGTCTTTGATGGAGTTACTATTTAATAAACATTCTGCTGAACATTTTAAGAGCAACCTAACTTGGCACCATTGCTGTCATGGACAGTAACCACAACCAGTCAATCCAGTCTCAAAATGCCCAACAGCTTGCATGAACAGTTGCTGTGATATTTGGATTTTTGGAATTCAGGGTTTGATTGATCTCAACATGAGCAAAACAGGTGGAGGCTAGCTAGAAGTTGACAACAAGTTGCCATTTAGTATGGTATGATAAGCAATTGATGATTTTCCTGAGTGTGATTTTCTTGACCAGTTTTGTACGTTAAAGGATTGTGGGATCATGATTTTATGCAATGGGCAAGCGATTAGTTTTTATGGTGTATGGATGGAATGCATGCAAAGTTAAGTATACAGGAGAAATAAAATACATTGACAGTGATGCTGGACAGGCATTGATTAACAAATAGTTACGCTACAGGCCTATGGTGAATTGGCAGTCATGTTCAGTTCTGTTATATATAGAGGCAACATAAAACATATAATTAAGTGAGAAGTTGAACATGGCTAAGTGCATTGGCATCGGGGTAAATTGGGAAACACATTGACATTAGCACGGATATTGTAATAGTAATGCTGGACAGCCATTGATTGACAAATAGTAAAGTTACAGGCCTAGAGTGAATTGGCATTCATGTTCAGTTCTATGGTACATATAGAGGCAACATAAAACATTGCCATCGGGGTAAACTGGGAAATGCATTGGCATTAGCACGGGTATGGTAACATGCAGTCATGAATACATACTCACAATTTCTTAACCAAACATTATCATATTATCTTGTTGACCTAGAACATAATAAGATATAGATATGTTATTTATCAGCATTGACCAGCTCACGTATCTTGGGTTGAAATTTATTGCTAGTGCTATATGGAGCCTCTCCGCTACTCGACCACACCAGTTTTACCGATTAGACATGGGACTAAAATGTCCAATGTCTGTCCCATGAGAGCAACTGTGCAACAGCTAATAAAGGTATGCGTTGTACGTGTTGTGCCATATTATTTAATTATGAGATTATGCAAAGGAGTAATCACTGCATTATTTTGTTAGAAAACTGTTAATTATTTTACCAACAGTTTTACCCAATGTCTAACAATGTTAGAACTTCAATGTTAGAACTTAGAAAATAACTACCGGTATTAAATTGAAGAATTTTTTGTCAGTCAAATTATTTTCTAAATTTCCAGCACAGGGTCAATAGTAATATGTATTGTGTCTTTTAAATTGAAAACTTATATGAAGCGTAGTGCACTGGCAGGAGTGGGGTGTGGAAGGGGTGGGGTGGGGGCTGTTAATTATGTTAGTTAATTTTTATTCATTAACAAAACTGTTTTAATTGTAGCCATAAAATGTTTTGTGATATTCACACATTGAGCCCGTTTGTCAGACGATAAAATAGCAAGCTGGGATCATTGCAATGTTGAACGTAATTCTAGTAGGTGACTTCAATCTCCCATAAATAACTGGACCACCAATGCAGCTCCCTCTTCACGTTCATCTCGGTTCCTCAATACTTTAGATGAAAACCTATTAACACAACTAGTTAACCAATCAACTCGAGGAAATAACATTTTAGATCTGGTAATTACTGCCAGTCCCTCGGATCAGTCTCAATAGCCGTAAGATTTACATCTACTCGAAAGGTGACTACAAATCAATTAATGAAGCAGTGGCAACCATCGACTGGAATCAGGTCCTAAGTAATCAATCTGTAAACGAAAAATGGGTAACTTTCAAATCTATTTACCAACAACTCTGTGACAAATTCATCCACATCAAGTTAATGAAGTCCGGACAAAGACACAAACCTCCTTGGTCCCATTATGTTTCAGTGAAACGTGCCAAGAAAAGAAAACGAAAGGGCTGGCTCAAGGCCAGAACAAGCGGCTTATCAGCATATTACATCTTACATGACAGCGAGACGCAGAGAGTTAGACAAACTGTGCAAAAAGTCCAGATTGACTATGAAGAGTCATCAGTCAGACGTATTAAAGAACATGCCAACCCATTTTACAACTACTGCAAACACCTTACTTGATCATCATCGACAGTAGACACACTGGAGTAGTCGAATAGGGTCAGAAACACCGATGATCGTGAGAAAGTCAATCTACTAAATTACTTTTTATATCAGTACTCAGCAATGAGACAGATGCCCCATGCTCTCTCACATCAATTATAAATGACGTGAACAGCAAATTGTACAGTCTATCCATCTCCATTGATCAAATAAGAACTAAAATTAATAAACTAAAGAAGATCCAGGCAGGTGGACCAGATGATATTCATGAAAATGATCTTCATGAAGTTTTGGAGCTAGCGATCCCTCTGACAAATATTTTCAATTAGTCTGTATTATTTGGCATCATTCTACAAGATTGGTGAGATGCAAATGTGACCCCACTCTTCAAGAAAGGATCCAGACTTTCTTCAAACAACTACCGACCAGTTGCTTTAACCAGCCAAATATCCAAGCTCCTGGAATGCCTCATACTTGACGCATTATGTAATCAATTAGTCAATTAGTTGGGTTACACAGGAACCCCTTTTCGGGAATCTGTGCTGGTTGCATGATATAATCAGGTTGATCTCTATATAGGCTTAATTTAGCCTGCGAGGTGTTAGTGCAATATGATCTCTAACTATACAGTGTTAGCATGATGAAATTCCATACATTAACTATACCGTGATAGTATGCTGACATCATACACATAAACGAGATAATGTCAGAATAGGTACTGTGTATAAGTTATATACTACAATAATACGTTAGTAGGCATAACTAGCTGTACATTCTATTTATATTGTCATGACTAGTATTTTTTTATCACAGCCATTATTCAGGGTCCACAAAACAGAACTAAATTCTTCGTTCTAATGCCACGGTAATATTGATAGGTGCGAGGAGACTTAATCAAGCAATAAAAGTCAAATCATGCAAGAACACACTAGATATCTGCTTCAAGCTCATCATGGATCTATATAATATTGATAAAAACTAATTTTTCGAGCCATGCAGTGTTACACAGACCAAATGCCATAAGTTCAAGCACAACATAAAAAGCAGCAACAAAAATATTCACAAGCACTTTTTCAGCAATAGAGTGGTAACACAGTGGAATTCACTGCCCACTACGACAGCCAAAGCAACACCAGTCAAGAACAAACTAGATATCTACTTCAAAGGAAGAACATTTGAATTTGACTGAACATGCCATACATATACCAGCCCATCACACAGTCATACTGCAATTCTCCCAATACAGTGGACTGATATTGGAGTAGCCTGTGTATAGACAAGAACATGCTCAGTAGCGATTCCAATTACTGCTAGAGACATCTCTGCTTCCACATTCGCACTTTGTGGTTGCATGAAAATACCCTAGTGTAGAGGACGGGACTCGGATAGCAATGAACACAGAAAATGAAAACAACAGTAATAAGACCAAACACGGCGTCCACAAGTCAACATGCAAACACATGTTAGACGCAGCAGGGTGTCACCATGGGTGTAAGTGGCACATCACAGCTGACGAGGAGAACACTCATGTGCACCACAGCATTTCCACAAAGCAGAGCTAAAGTCTTAAATCTAATGTCACTGACATACTGATGGTTTCGAGGAGACTTAATTAAGCGATAACGGTCAAATCATTCAAGAGCAAACTAGATATCTACTTCAGAGAAAGATCTTTTTAATTGGACTGAGCAAGCCATAACATAATTTAAAAAACAAGCCAACGGCTTATGCCTCGTAAAATGATGATGATGATGATGATGATGATGATGATTGACTTGTGGAAAGGCTGTGCTGTAGTTTGTGTTCCCTACGTCAGGTGTGGTGTGCTGCCTATGCGCATGGTTACACCCTGCTGCATATAGCATTTGGATATATTTCCAAATTTTTCTTATATATCTATTAGTTGATTAAGTCATGATCGTATATAATGTCATTGAGGTGTGTATCTAGTTTTGATTTAAACACGTCAAGTGTGGGTGCCTCAACCACAACAGACTTTCCATGTGTTAATAATTTTGGCTTGGGAAGAAATGCTTATCAATTTCTTTCCTGCTGTGCTTAGTGTTGACCTTGAATGTGTGACCTCTAGTGTGTGAGTTACTTGATCAGTCAAATAATGTGTTTTGTAAATGTTGTAATCATCATGGATAAATTTGTATATTTCGATTAAGTCTCATCTAAGCCTTCCGTATTTTTGTGTCATGAGCTTCAAAGCCTTTAACCTATTTTTGTGAACCATCAGCTGTTTCTGTTTCATTCACAGATCATATGGATCTATTTTACTTACGTGGAAGGATTCACCTTTCCACTAGGAGTAATTACCTGGTGGTCCCAGGGTGCCTCTGACAGAGATGAAATTTTCAGATCACGGATCACGGTTATTTCTGAAACCAATTCTAAATTTCAAACCAATTTTCCTGTCTCTCTTAAGCATCCTTTTAACAGTTATAGCCTGATGTGACTCTAATGTATTTCATAGTCACACAGTTGTATGTATCTGTAGTAGCTTAATACTTATTTGCAGTTGTCACCAATATCCATAAGCATATAAAAAGGAGAGGATGATGCAAGGGGTCTCGAATCTTCCCTAGACTCTCTACAGGGCTGGCCGGATAAGTGGCTGTTAAGGTTGCACACAGACACATGTAAGGTGCTGACAGTAGAAGGCAAACGTGGAAAACAAGAAGTGACATGCAGCAGGTCATATCACCTATATGGTGAAAATGGGTCCAAAACAATTGTTAGAAATATAGAACAAGAGACAGAGATTGGAGTAATGGTACATAAAAGACTACACTTCTGCAGCCACATAAAATCACAAGTCAACAAAGCCAATAGTATCATGTCCCTTACCAGGAGATCCTTTGCACATCTAGATGAGGGTTTGTTTAAACAATTGTTAGACGCAGTTGGTGAGGACCCACCTAGAACATGTAATGGGTGTATGGAGTCCATACCTAAGGAAGGATTGCGAGGCTATCAAAAATGTACTAAGACGTTCATCTAAGCAATTACAATCACTTAGTAGCCTCAGCTATGAAGACAGACTCATGCACCTGAAGCTACCATCTATGTGCTTCAGAAGGCTAAGAACGGACATGATTGAAGTGTACAAGATACAATGACACCATGTATGATACCCCCGATACTATCCATGGGCTGAACACCTCAGCGATCTTGTATCACCGAAAGTCAATGCATATTTCCCTGATGGACACGGTGATAGGGTATCTAAAGTAAATAGAGGTCATCGCAGTGTTTGCAAATGTTTTGCCTATAACCTTTGGGCCATTCGTAGATCATGAAGTTGCTATCAGTATCAACAAGATGAACAGGAGGAAAGTTGTGGACAGATGTTGGATAACTGCAGAGCATATAATTCGCGCTCAGATTGAACTTGTTCCTATTCTAGGGCAGCTTTATAATGCATTGATCTATCAAGATATGGTTCCATCAGTCTTCAAGGAGGGAATTTCAAAATCCACTGCTGAAGGGGAGTGATAAGATAAAGCATATTCCAACACATTATTGGACATTACCTTATCTGTATCCTTGGAAACGTTCTTGAACATCTACTGATTCTTCGACTCAACTCTGCATTCAGAGAAGGTGTTGCACCCCTGTTTGCTGCACTTATCCTGGTCGAACTTATTTCCGAATTCTCTGACATGAAGGAAGACCTAATAATTATGTTCACCGAGGCAGCAAAAGTCTTTGTTACAGTATGGCATGATGGCTTATTTCGGAAGCATGCACTGACTGGTATTGATCCAATTCTCTGGTCAGTTATGCATGATTGGCACACAAGTTTCACATACAGGGTGAAATGGACGGGGAATATCTCATGACCATACACGATCCTTCATGGCACAATACAGGGTGGTGGTTTGCCACCAGATTTATTTAGGATCGACAGAAATTGCCTCTTTAAAGATGTAACTGCTCATCACCTTGGTGCTATGATAGGCACTGTTTGCTGTAGTACTCCGATGGCGGCTGATGACATAGCGATAGATGTTAGTACAAGCTCCAATCATGCTCAGAGAATATTCTCCATTGTATCTAGTCAGCTTAGCCCAGGCAGAATATTAGGCAATGCAGATAAATCTGGAGCCATATTTTGTGGGGCATAGAGGCAGTGTCACCCCCTCAGCATGAATGGTGTCGGCATTTCTATGATGCGTCTTCAGAGTTAAATGCTGATAGAGTAGACAGGAACATTAGAGTAGCCACATGCACCTTTAGACAGTGATCGGAGCAAGACTACATACCCGAAATGGGATATCTCCAGCGGTCTCACGAAAGGTCTTCCAGATTTTTGTCCTTCCATGAGCTTTATATGGTACTGAACTCTGGAGGTTAACTGTAATTTTATTCTCCAAGCTGGAGTTATTTCAGCTATCTAAGCTGCATCAACTGCAAGACATTCCCCAACGTACAGCGAGTGTTGCAGTAAGGGGCCTGTTAGGAGTTCTTCCAATTGAAGCAGAAGCAGATAAGTGCATACTATCATTCTATTGAAACATTGTTGCAGATCTTGGAGGGATTGAATATCTGGTTGCCCTACGACAAATTGCATTAAAAGATATTGACTCAAACCGTTGGTTTATATATGTGGAGAAGATTATTGCAAAGTATCAGCTGCCAAGCACATTTTTATCTTACAAATAACACCAACTAAGAACCAATGGAAATGAGAAGTAAACATTGCTGTAAATGCATTCCGGACCACGAAAACCTATGAGGAAGCATAGGCTCTGTCTCTAGTTAGATACATGTCCATGGGATCATTAAAACCTATCTCTGTGGCACCAGTATGAAACGCAGCTATACCATCACTGCATGAGACTATGAAGACATTTGTGAAAGTTAAGCTTCTGACTGGAATATATAAATTGCACGTGCATGAGGCGATCTTTCCTTGTAACCAGTATGCTGTTTCGGCAACCTATCACCTATGTAGAATGGACGCTGAGGATAGGAAGCCTTTTCTTCTGTGATGCAAAGTCCTCGAACCATTTAGACAAACTGCTGGTCAGAAGTTATCCATGTGTCTCCATGGCATTGGTCTACAACATCTGATGGCGGATGAGGAAATGGTGGTTCATATTATATTGGATGCGTCACATGAGCCCGTGGCTGAAGAAATCAGCCTCAATCCAGATATTATTCAGGAAATAGAGGCAATATCCCGGGATTGGATCTACATACTTCACGTTCAGCAGTGGCCCATTTTGTACTCAGACCTATGGGCAAATCATCATTATTAAACAGAGTCATATCCCTGCAGACATTAAAACAACTGGGTTATCAGTATATAGATATTGCTGAGCCGTGATCCTGAATGAACTAATATTTATTATCGTCAATGCATTTTATGTTGGGATAAAAGAACTGACATTGCTGTTTTTGCAGCTACCGTATTTCATTTGATTGTAATTACTGCGTATCTGTTATGAACTGTGTCTTCACATTTTATATATATATATATATATATATATTCCAGATTATCTGTGATTAACTTCTGTTTTATATCATATTGCTTACGACGAGGCTCCAATCGGTGGATTATTCGAGACCTGGATCAACAGTAATACCGTATTACGTAGGGCTGATGACAGGCTTACAGTCGGTGCCTCAAACAAGGAAGCTTTCATGATAAGGGGAAGAAGAAGATACTGCATGACATCAATGACACAAATGTAACTGATGACCTATGCGTATGTACAACCAATCTTCAAAAAAGGATATCGTAGCAAAGCTGCAAACTACCACCCACTTTCATTAACGTCCATCTGCTGCAAACCATTAAAGCACATTGACAGAAGTGGAATCAGCGATCACTTAAAAAAAGCCAGAACATGCTTTCTGATGGCCAGCATGGATTCCGTAAAAAACGACCGTGAGAGGCACAGTTGATACTGACAGCTGATTACCTTGCCTCAGCTATTTATTCTGGAGGTCAAACGGACATCATACTGCTCAACTTCGCAAAAGCCGTTGACTAATTCTCGCACCAATGACTTCTCATCAATTGCTGACACTACGGAATCAGGGACATATAGCCATGTGGGTAGAAAAAGGACAGGACACAACAGGTAGTAGTAGATGGTCAAATGTCTTCAGTTAGAAAGGTAACATCAAGTGTTCCACAAGGCTCAGTCTTGGGTCAACACGGTTCCATGTCTATGTAAATGATCTGTGTGCCAGAATCAACTCCACAGTGCACATTTTTGCTGACAATACGATACTGTACAAGGAAGTAAATGCTCAGACAGACGCTGCCAGCTTACAATTAGATCTCGATAAATTGGGACAATGGGAGAAAGATTGGCAAATGGAATTTAATGTAGGCAAGTGTAAGAGCTTAACTGTCACAGATCGTAGGAACGCAATCAAGACAGACTACCAACTGCATGGCCACACCTTGAAACGTGTGAGCTACACCAAGTACCTAGGCCTGACATATCCAATGGCCTCAAGTGGAAATAACATATACAATCCATCATAGCCAAAGCAATAGGACAAGTGTCTTTGTATACAGGAACTGAAAGGGCTGCCCAGCCAAAATGCAGACACTCTGCTACAAAGGACTGCAAAGGAATATGCATCCACGGTATGTAGTCCTCTTCACAATGAATCCATGCAAGACATGCAATGGTACAGCATAACAGCAATGGTCGGCACAGAATATCTCTGGATATCAGCCAGACTTCAATCGCCACAGCCCTCGTTGAAGAACTAGGACTTGAACTACTCCAAGGGTGCAGGGCATGATGTACAAAATCATAAACATCCTTGTTGATGTCCACACTAGAGTCAACCTGATCATCCACTGGCATCGTCAACATAGAATACATCAAATACTAATGGGACCATATTCCAGAATGGACACAAAGCTCTACTCCGTTCCAACAGCAATCTAAATCTGGAACAGCCATCCCAGCAATGCAGTGGATCGCTACAACGGTTTAGAGCTTCAAAACCTGAATTAAGGGATGTAGCTCCTCACCAGTACATACCATATGTCAACAGCGTTTACTTCTTTTAACTGTAAATAACTGATTTTAATAAATTGTCAAAATTTTTAACCAATCTTGTATATCAGAACCATTGTGGAATTATAGCCAAATTTGATCCCCATAGTATATTGAAGAGGAAGGCCTACTGGAAGTAGCAAGTAACAGACACGCCAGAGGCCATGATCTATGGTTTGTCAAGCACTGTACTAGGATTAATTTACAGAAACACTCAACAACGAATCATGTAAATGACATATGTAATACCCTCCCTGAGGATTTTGTGGATGCCAGAAGTGAATTTACTTTTGAAGTAGCTTTAGATAGATTTTACGAAAACCAGGAATTCAAATACAACCTATATGCGCCCTACGATATACCAGGAAGTCAGCTATGCAAAACGATTGTGAAGGAAGATGAGGCGGACATAGGGGCTGAATACCAGCCTGCGTCTACAGAGACATCCTAAGACATCCTAAGACATCATCATTTTATGAGGCAAAATCTTTTGTTATAGTATGGCTTGGCCAGTCCAATTCAAAAGTTCTTTCTTTGAAGTAGATATCTAGTTTGTTCTTGAATGATTTGACTATTGTCACTTAATTAAGTCTTCTCGAATCCATCAATATAATAGTGACAATAGATTTTGTGGAATTGCTGTGGGGGTGGGTGGGTGGGGGTGGGTGGGGGTGGGTGTCGGCGCGCACACCGAGAACGGCATATCAATGATGGGAAATGCACAGAGAACTGTAACAAAATTGAGTAGTATGTATGGTAGTAAAATGATACCACCTCCCTCTGAGAGGCACCATTCAGTGATCAGCAACTCCCACCGCCCTCTCTACAACCCTGAGGCATAGGCAGATAAGACCCCAGGTATATAAATCATGCTACCTCCCAGTGGAAAATCAACCCAGCACTAGAAGCGTGTATGGTAGGTGCGGTGGGAGCCTCTGATCGCTGTATAATTCTACTATTGAACATACTACCATAGAACCAGCATGTACAATGAATTGCTAGAGTAGTAGTATGGTCGGAATTAGAAAAAGTACACCTCCCTCTAGAGCTAGCTGATCGGCGATCTGTGGCTCCCACCGCCCTCTCTACCCCTGATGCATAGGCAGATAAAATCTGGAGTATCTAATTGCTTGCAAACAGGAGGACGTGGTAGTGATATATGATCTGATCATATGATCCGAACACCCATTTAGAGACAAGCATGCAGAGTGATATACGAGACAGTAAATGAGGTTTAAGATCAGTGATATAGACTTTGTTAAACATGCTTTACAAACCATGCAATGGCTCATGCGGGGCAAGACCTAAAATGATCTAGGAGCTGTATTGGAGAGTACTGTGGGATACACAAGGCTCAGCTGCCGAATGGAGGGAGGGAGCCAAAACCATGCCAGGGATATGGTGCAGGTATTCACACAGACAATGGATTATGCAGAGCCTGTGGTGACCATACACAGAGAATGAAGCACAAGAAGGTATGCAGCAGGAGAAACTTCGGTCTCATCATACCGTCGGTGAATAAGTACAGCATCAAGAGATAGCCAAGTATACACTGGAACCGACCATTTAGAGACAGCGTATTTAAGACCTATTCCATAAGCCTGCAATCATAGTAACAGTAGCGCAGCTCTTGGCGATGGCAAAGCAATTCGGCCTTAGAGTAGCCTCTAAGCCCCGCAAAGGCTACCTGTTCCAGATGATTGGAGAGGCATGTGTGGATGAGTTTATGAAGTAATTTTCCTGAACACAACAGGCGGGCAAGTTTCCAGCTATCATCTCCGGCGATCCTGAGAACATGCAAAAGAAAGCACAGTGGCACCGTAAGCTTAGGCAGTTGAACGACGAGATGACTGCTAGCCTGCGAGCCAAAGCTGTAGCTACTCAGATGGCAGATCATCCACAGAGAATCAGTTGGTGGTTACCGAAAGGCCGTCATCTGAACCCTTAGCCCCGAGTATCAGCCGAGAAGGGGCAAATTCTCAATGAGCACTTCGATTGGCTCTGACAGATGTGGCTGGGCGGCTGCCGATCATCGCCTGTCCTCCGTGCTCGTGAGGCCAGGGACTGGGTATCTGGTCATCATGAAAGGTTCCATATTCCTCGAGCTCTGGGTCGGCCAGTCGATGATCCGGCGTGGCCTCGTCAGCCAGTCGGAGGCTGTCCATAGCTGGTTCTGGGAGATTTGCAGTCATTCTTGGGGCTTGCAGCACCATCCCATGGCGATCCTTCAGGGCTCAACCACAAATATTTGCTGGCTGGAGCAGCCAGCTTCCTCTTTGGAGACATGTGAGTTTGATCGAGCATTCCAGACACAGGCTCTCATCATTGGTCCGCCCCAGAAAGGGATGCGTCCGGCTCTTCCTAGCCATCTTTGACAATCATACCGGAGAAAGAGGTGCTCGAGGAGGGCACCGCTGCAGGGCTGGAACTGGTTGTTGTCGCTGGCGATTTGATGTAATACTCCCTGGTCAGTTGGTGTTTTTCATTAGAAAGGAGTCATGTTATCTGCGAGAAGGGAAGGCGTTTACAGTTGAGTGTTGCAATATACTGTGTGGATGATGCTATTATCAAGGGCAAGAAGCACCGCAGGTGGCTTCGATCTTTCCTACCTGTGTGGACATTAGGTGATTCTCTCTAAGGGCACTAGTGTGCCAGATCAACGGGAACTGGGAAGAGAGTGGGAGAGAGAGAGAGAGAGAAATAGAGAGATAGAAATTTTGAGGGGTGGGGGTTGTTCTGATCTTGAGAAGCCTCGTGCATGGTATTTTCAGTCAGCCAAAAGTACGCGAGCGAGGCGATGAGAAGAACAATTCACATCCTCATCATCAGGTATGATGTCACTCTTACTGTGATCTTCACTTGGGAGGCGGGAGGGCCTGTTCGAGTGGTATGTAGCTGTCTGTCAGCTGCTAACTCAACGAGGTTGGAAGAAGAGAGGAGAACGGGAGTAGGCTTGGGTGAGAGAAAGTGGAAATTATCCCGGAAGTCGGCTCATTGCTAATGATCGCTATCGTCTTTTTCGTCTATGAGGTGTTAAACGGTCCTGAAAGTCATTGGTAGTGCTTTCCTAAGTCGGCTAATTTGAAGCGGAAATGGGTTGTATGCTTCTATTTTAATGTGGGATCGAAGGATATCTATTTAGTCGTCTGTATGATTATTGTATTATGTGGCTGTAGTAGTAGAGACATCCTACAGCTGCAATCAGTCCAAAATCCTTAGCTTCCTCAGGTCCATTCTTGACTTGAGTGTACCACGTCCTGCTTTCTTGAGGTCACCTCGTAGCACGCATAGCAGATTTATGCAATGATGTCCTCTCCTGGCTTTGTATTTGCTGGCTCCGAGTAGGGCGAACTCCAAGGCTCTCTGTGCTGGTGTCGCTTCTGGCATCCTTAGCACATGGCCAAACATGGACAATCTTTGCTGGACGACCGCTACAAACAGTGGCGACCTATTACACATCTTGTATAGTGCATCATTGGAAATTATGCTGTCTGGCCATCGGTGTCCAGTGATGATGCGTAGGTGTTTGCGGTGGCAGGCAGCGAGATTGTCTAGAGCTGCTTTTGGAGCTGCCCAGCTATTACAGTTATACAGCATCAAGGATACGCAGGTTGCATTGTATAAACGTAGTCTTTTTATCAAGGGCATCTTTGATCTACGAATCCATAGCTTCCAGAAGGACTGGAAAGCTATGTTCCCTATGACGCAGCATGCAGCAATGTCAGCAGTACTGGATGCCTGTCTCTAAATGGGCGTTCAGACCCTATTATGTGTCGTGATCAGTACCTGTGGGTGGTGTTTATCCCTGTGGCGGCCTGTCTCTAAATGCGTGGCATGACGCGTTTATGTTCTTCCATAACTAAACTGAACTTTCTCCTGGCACAGACTTTCTTGTAGTTCATTCTGTTGGAATGTTTACGCCGCCCCCCCCCCCCACCCCCACCCCCACCCCCGCATGTTTTACATAGTCCACCGTCTGTATAAATACCTGCCCGCATCCTCTGCACGGCTTTGGCTCAACAGCAGCCTTCTGAATCTGACCATTGTGTGTCGCACAATATTCTCCAACACAGTTCCTTAAGCATCGAAAAGGCTTACCTCGCATAAGCCATTTGCATGTATTATAATGCATGTTTGATAAAGTCTATATCAAGATCTTTAACCTTGGGCTGATGGGTGTCGGGCCTGGGTATGTATTTTTGGTTCTCACGGACAGTGGGGTCCACACGGGAGTTTTATATTCTTGGCCATGGCTATTTGTCTAAATGGAAATCCAGTTGTCTAAATGGAAATCCAGTTGAGGGAGGTGATCAGGGAGGTGGTATTTTTCTACTACCGGCTATACTACTAAACTTAACACACAATGTGAAGCGCCTCTTTACCAGTTAGTTGAAATTGAATCATAAAGGGCCTTATAAAATGGACTGTATTTCCACGATCCTTGCCTCTTCTTAAAGCAGTGCAAATTGCGAAAACGGAAGTGAATAAACTTCAGGTTTATTCTGGATAATTTATTATAGGAGACAAATTGGATCAAGTAGTTACGTGCTGCCAAGTGCTGGCGAAAAGATGCCTGGGTTCATGTCCTCAACCTAACACATCATTTAACCCTGAATGCTGATGATTACGAGTCAGCGCATGCATGTCAGCGCAAATACAAATTTTAGTTGATATATTTAAGAAAGAAAGCAAAAATGATAATACGTGTTACCTTTACATATGGGTGCTGATTAAAAAACAATTATTCATGGCTTACAAGGTCACCACCTTGGACAAGACCTCTTGTATAAGCTGTGGTGAAATTGTCCAAGGTGAGGTCTGAAACTAGTCAGGGAAGGCACAGCCTGCGGGAAGAAAGAATATTTATAACAGTCTGTTTGATTCTCTCGTATAACCATGGGTGTTGTGTACGGGTTATACTTTGGTGGGGTATGGCATATGTATGAAGTTGAATTGCAACCACGTAGTGAGCTACACGATATAGCATGCATAAGCGAAAGCTTAGCCTGCACTGCTCCAGTGGTGGCCATCCCAGACAACTGTTGTAGCAACTGTGATCAGGACACGGGAAGGACTAGTCAACCCCGAACTGGTAATCCGCTCCCCAGAAAGCATGATTTGACCTCTCTGCAGATGCGCTGGGCCACTGGTAGTACCATCATAATAGACAGGGATTTTTTCCTAATGGGGTTTCTGACTGGATGGACACTTTTAGCTTGTACATGTGACCTTTGCACGACTTCTTCCTCACGTAATGGCCATGGCTTCACTATGATAATGCCGGGTCGAAACAGAAATTATTAAAGGAATTATTAGATATTCCCTAAGAGAAGATAACTTGAAACATAACTCGCCATTAAACTCGCCAACTCCAGCTAAATCCTATGGAGGGTGGCGCGAGGGTAAGAACAACTCCCAATTGGATGCTGTTCACCAAGGAAAGCTTCCCATTCGTCAAGAGATAATGAGATGCAGAGCGGAGAGTATAAAAGCCGATCGTTCTCCACCATGAAACAGCCACGTAGTGGTTGCCCTAGGGCTGCCTCGATAACGACCACGTTTGACTGTCGGTCCCTCCACTCCCTGGTTCAGAAATGACGTGGAAATTGCACTGCAGAACTTTGGGGACTTCACCGCTCAGAGTGGGTCGACAATTACATAGGCAAGGGACAGCTTAATTAAAACTAAAAAGTCATAACTACAGCTACAAATTCTTCTGCCTCCAGAAATCTCCACTGTGAATTTGGCCGCTTTAGAAAACCCCTCTGATCTGAAAAATCTCGCCTCTTCTCTTGACTCCGAACTAAAGTAGATTTGACTGTACACTGGCAGGACCTTCGACTTCGCCCACGAAAAAACTTCGCCTGGGATCGGTTCTGCCACCCTTCATCTGCTGCTTAACAATTTTGGGATGAACCCTCACTCGGTACTCGCCTCCGACCATGGAGGGTTTCTTATTTGTGTGTCCATTGATTCCGAAATCTACTGCTCCATTTTGTGTGCCACCTTGTGTCGCCACACTCTGTGACTGCACTTTCTTTGAAGAATTGCTGAACTTTCAGTCACTCCTAAAAGGGTACTATCTGCTTGGCTAATTGTAATTTTTGGCCACCAAGGATTAAGTCACCGTGCGATGTTCTGCCTCGGTATTATAACTACAGAGGCTGGCTAAAAGCCGACAACAGCCGCAATAGCAAACCCTAGACCTCACGTTCAACGGGACAGTTGACAGTGATTGCTAAACTTTCTACTGCTCTTAAGTGTGGACTGAGCCATGCACGTTTTCACTACATATTAAATGTATGCACTCATCTACTACACTACACGAAATCCATGAGCCAGTCCGGTTACTACTGTGCTGAATCGCTTAGGTCACTTTGCAGCTCAGCACAGCCATTGCATGAAGTGACTGGCTTGTAGAGTATGCTGTCATCAGCACAGCGATGTAGCATGCTGGGGCTGATATAGTAGCGTTCATCCTTTATAAATACTAGTGAGGCGTTTTCGTTTTTCCAGTCATCAGGCAACTCACCGGAATTTAGTGATAGTACACCGGCAGGACCTTCAACTTCGACCATGCATAAACTTCGCCTGGGGTCGGTTCTTCCGCCCTTCATCTGCTGCTCAACAACTTTGGGAGGAACCCCCACCCAGTACTCGACTCCGACCATGGAGGGTTTCTTATTTGTGTGACTGTTGATTCCGAAATCTACCGCTCCATTTTGTGTGCTGCCTTGTGTCGCCAGACTCTGTGACCACACTTTGTGTGAAGAACTGCTGAACTTTCGCCCACTCCTAAAATGGTACCATCTGCTTGGCTTATTATGATATTTGGCCACCGAGGATTAAGTCACCATGCGACGTTGTGCCTCAGGAATATAACTACAGAGACTGAGTAAACGCCGACAACACCCGCAATAGCAAAACCTAGACCTCACGTTCGACGGGACAGTGGACAGTGATTACTGAACTTTCTATCGCTCTTAAGTATGGACTGAGCCATGCACGCTTTCACTACAGATTAAATGTATGCACTCATCTACCACACTACACGAAATCCATGAGCCAGTCCGGTTACTACTGTGCTGAATCGCTTAGGTGACTTTGCAGCCCAGCACAGCCATTGCATGAAGTGACTGGCTTGTAGAGTATGCTGTCATCAGCAAAGCGATGTAGCATGCTGTGGCCAATATAGTAGCGTTCATCCTTTATAATCTGAGCGCACAGATTCAGCAGCAAACAGATAAATCCAGGGATTGAAGGCAGAGTTAGTGTAGGCAAGTTGTGCAAAAACATCTATTAAATACACATCGATTGAGGTGAAACTTGTAACAAGCACGAGGGTATGAAAGGAGTGACCCATGAATGGGAAAAGAGCCATGGGGTACACCATCATAACAATAACCAGTGCACGTGAATCCGTCTGTCTACGCACTTGTTGAGCTCATTCATCGTGTGATGTCATGGTAGCTAATCGTGATAATGCGACACTCACTTGTTTAGCAATATGGAAGCCACTCGCGGTCATGAATGCCATAATAGTCCAAGCTATTATAATACACATGGTGAAGTTTCTCACAAAGAAGCAAACCGTGACATCCTTTGTTGATACGTGCATGTGCAGTCTGAAAATATCCTGCTAAGACAACTGCTTGTATAGCGTTAATGCCCCCAGATAGCCACGCAGATCTTACACAATAGTCCTGTTGTCACTTTAGAATGAGAGGCCAAAGGATGCACGAGCTGGAGAGTAACGAAAATATGTTTGTTTGTGCGTGTGGTAACAGCCAGTGCCCCCCCCCCCCCCCCCTAAAGCACTACTGTAACGAATGTATTACCTCTAAGACGTCAGCAAGAGTGAGTGTGGGAGGGAGGGAGGGGGAGAGAAAGAGAGAGAGAGAGAGAGAGAGAGAGAGAGAGAGAGAGAGAGAGAGAGAGAGAGAGAGAGAGAGAGAGAGAGAGGGGTATGTGTGTGTGTGAATTTGATCTTTTGTCCATTTTAAGAATACATCAACACTTATGATTTCATTTTCGGAATACATTAACACTTATGACGTCAGGACCTTCGTAATTGATTGTTGCTATCTCTATTTTCACGCGCATAGAAACTGACCACTGCCACGTCCGTGAAGTTGGCTCCTTATTCCCAGTTCTCAGTTCCTTATTCGGACGTGAAGTTGGCTCCTTATTCCCGGTTCCCAATTCGTTTATTTGGACGTGAACTTGGCTCCTTATTCCCAGTTCCCAGTTTCTTATTCGGGTGTGAAGTTGGCACCTTATTCCCAGTTCCATATTCGTGCGTGAAGTTGGCAGCATATTCCCAGTTCCCTGTTCCTTATTCGGGTGTGAAGTTGGCTGCTTATTCCCAGTTCCCAGTTTCTTATTCGGGTGTGAAGTTGGCTCCTTATTCCCAGTTCCCAGTTCCTTATTCGGGTGTGAAGCTGGATGCTTATTCCCAGTTCCAATTCCTTACTCGGATGTGAAATTTGCTCCTTATTCCCAGTTTCCAGTTTCTTATTCTTATTCAAATTACCTGTTTCTAATTTCTTTATGTGGGTTAATGCGCTGTTGAATTCTAACAACATTACATGTGTTTGTATTGGATTTGGTCAATTCTCTGAAGTGGGAGCAGCCAGTTATTTATTCGCATTTTCCCAACTCCTTATTCAACTGACCTATTTCTAGGTCACATGACCTAAAAATTGTATGTGGTTCAATGCGCAGTCTAATTCTAACAACATAACACGTTTTTGCACTGGATTTGGTCAATTCTCTGAAGCGTGAGAAGCCAGTTACTTATTCACTTTTCCCCAGCTCCTTATTCAGCGGACCTATTTCTAGGTCAGGTGACCACAATTTTTTACGTAGGTCAATGCACAGTTGAACTCTAACTGCAGAATCTGTGCGCTTAGATATAAAAATTATGGTGACATGTAGAAAATCATTGAAAAATTAGAAACTAGCTAGTGACTAGTCTTCCAATCACAGACGTCCATGCGATTGAATCCATTGTTCAACAAGCATTCTGTAAGTATTGCTTTGCAAAACATGCCCCCTACCTGGTGATATAAATCTTTAGAGATTGACAGTCAAAAATTTCATTAAAAATTGTCAGAAGCAGCTGAAACTCGAACTTGATCTGTAACTTCTCATAACATAGCAATAAACCAAGTTTCAGCTATATACCGTATGGTGAAGGAGAACGAAAAAGTCTTGAAAGCTGATATGTTTGTATTTCATAAGCTAAAAGGGGTCATAATTCCATAAAAAATTGATGCAAACACCTGGAGCTCGAACTTGGCCTGTAATTTCTCATAACAAAGCAACGTACCAATTCTCAGTTGAATATCTTGAAAGACTGCGAGAAAAAGTGCGGAAACTAATATTTTTCGTATTTCATAAGACGAAAGGGTCATAATTCCATGAAAAACTGACGAAAATGTCTATAACTCTAACTTGCTCTGTAACTCCTTACACTAAAATGATGTATCGATTTTCCCTTAAATATATCAGAGTGCGAAAAAAAGTGCAGAAGGCTGATATTTTTTGCCGAAAGGGGGCATAACTCCATCGCAAATTGACACATACGCCTGAAACACGAACTTAGTCTGTAACTTCTCATAACAAAGCAATGTAGCAATTCTCAATAGATTATCTTGAAAGACTGCGTGGAAAAAAGTGCGGTAAACTAATATATTTTCGTATTTCATAAGTCGAAATGGGGCATAACTCCATGGAAAATTGACGAAAATGTGTGAAACTCGGACTTGCTCTGTAACTCCTTATACTAAAATGATATACTGATCTTTCCTTAAATATCTTGAAGGAGTGCGGAAAAAGTGCGGAAAGCTGATTTTTTTTGTATTTTTAACAAAGCAATATACCAATTCTCAGTTGAATATCTTGAGGGACTGCGGAAAAAAGTGCGGAAAATCAACTGCAACAGATGGACGGGTAGACGGACAGATGGAGTGCAAACCTATAGTCCCCCCCCCCCCCCCCCCCGGTTTTACCGGGAGGGGACTAATAATGGCATTTCAGATGTTAACTTGACATGCATCACAGATATAGTTATCCTGTTCATCCACCTATGACAAGTGTCTAGATCTTGTTTCGTTGCAACGTGTTAGGTCTTAACTCTACTTGGATCACATTTTATAGAGCAATTTCAAGAAAAAAAGTATTTCACGTTAAGCATAGTACATTCACAACTGAACCCATAGGGTAAAGTTCTCTAAATTGGCCATGTTTCGTAGGTTTTCGGATTCTAGTTCCAAAAGTAATTTAATTAGGACTGTTGTTAATGTCTAGAATATACATGGCATATATTGGCTAATCAGTGCCATAAGAATTCTGCTTTTGACAACTATAGTATTTACGCTGTGGGGCTATATATTGGTGGAGGGTTGTGACCGAATTAGGTACATATTTGAGCACTCTATAGAAAATGTACATTTGGCTCAATATATGTCCATGAGTCATTGTTTAGGCATATAAAATAGCTGTTTTTAAAAAGAATATAACATCATAATGGTGTAAAATATAATCCATCAACATGAGAAACAACATTTCCTCTAAACATTTGTTTTCGGTATATCGTGAAATTACTAAAATTTTAACTAATTTGCTTAAAAGCTTTTCAACTTGAAACCAACCAGTGGATAATAGCAGGAAATAAACTATGGAAATTTGCTTCAATAAATTACTTTTTCAGCAGTAGAAAAGGTTCACTTCGCGACACATATTATGGTGGAAATCTCGCAAAGTTAGGGTTGTTGGTCTACTTCCACCTCTCTTTGTGCTACCTTTGTCTTTTAACAGTCTGTTCAGAGTTTGTCTAGTGATTTTATATTCCTTTGAAGCGTCTCTCTGCGTAATTTTCCATCGGCAATAAGTTTCAGAGCTTTGGACAAGTCCTCATCAGAGTTATTTCGATAACGACCCGCACCTTTTCATTAGTTTTTAACATTCATGGCGATTTTTAAAATAAATTCTATTTAGATCTCTCAAAGTAATATTATGTAGCAATATGATGTCTACTTACTATACAGAGGTTTGGTGAAAGTGAGGATGTTTGAGGCAGGGTTAGTCTCAACAATTAATGTTTGTTACTGTACCCAAATTAGGACGCCAAAATGCCCAGATGCCAAAATATATAGAAACTGAAATTGGTCAATTAATTCTTGCATATTTATGGAAAGCTCAAACTAACCTCGTATTACACACTGTGTGTGTGCATGCGTGTGTGCCTGCGTGCGCATGTGCGTGCGTGTCTGCCTGCCTGTGTGCGTGCATGCTTGTGAACAAAAAACAAAATGGCGGGTTAGATTTAGTTCACATACCAACAAAATGTGCGTCTTTAAAACTGAAATTTCTTTTTGAATACGTGGATTCGCTTTGGACAACTGTTTCACCTAAATTATTCCAAAGTTACGTAGGGCCTTTTCCAGTTTGAAGTATCTTCTTTTCTAAAAAGTCACCCCACCCCCACCCACCCCAGATATTCTGCAGATGCCTGGAGGCAAAGCACTATGTATGTTTTCTAAAACAGCTCCATCGCCATTGGCGTGGAGAGATGCTTTAGAACAACAATTGTGGAGAAATTATAACATTGCCATAGCTAATAGAGCGCTGTATTTCCCATCATTAGCAACTAATGAGATCCAGTACTTCACAGATGTGATTACACCAGTTTCACGAGCGTGGATTTCCGAACAGGCTATATGAGAGAAATGTAAGCAGAGAACCATCGACGCTCAGAGTTTATTAACACAAATTAAGAAAGCAGTTCCGCTGGATTATTTTAAATTACCAAATTCACTAACAAACAGGAAATAAATCCAACAATCTTGCTTTACGAAGAAAATACATTCAAATGCCACATGTGTTCCAATGATTGGTATACAGTTCTGCTACAAAAACACGCTAAAACACCAAAGGCTGTTGCTGTTTGGAATGACATGTTACAAACACTTTGAATAGAAAATTGTCTGGAATGATCTACATCCGCTCTCCATACCATATAAAGCAAAGGGCATAGCCTGGCGACTTCTCCATCGCAGGCTTTCAGTTGGCCATCTATTACAAAAAAAACAGTACTCGATGTCCTCATTTTTTTCTTAAGTGCGCCGGCATTTCTGTGTTGACTGTGGAAACAGTTGTAAAAGATTTCGGAATCAGTCACGTGAAATTGACAGCTAATGTTATTTTATTTAGACATTTTTTAAATGTACATACATCTTACAAACAGCATGCAAGATGTCCTAATTTATCTTGTTACAATGGCGGTCTGGGCAATTTGGAAAGATAGAAGTGATAAGGTACTGGGTCCATGACGACATTAACAACTTAGTTTGATTAAAAGCGATTTGTCACGCCAATTTGCTAATTTTCCATCAAGGATAACATTTTCGGTTGATGAAGAAAGGGAGGTCTGAAAAGTTTCAACATATATGGTGTGCAACCAACTTAGTAGAATTATCACTGAATTCGATAATTTTAAATTTAAGAACACCATAAATGCTGCATTGAAGCGATAGAGAACAGCGCCTTTCAAATTAATATGAGTTGAAAATGAAAATCTGACTATTAACCCTTTAATGGCTGGATTTGGTAAGAAACATCAAAATATTTGCTTATGAATCCCCATTTGTGGGCCGAGAGAGGACTGTTTTGGGAGATTTAGCACTGGATTATCTGACTCAGGTAGTCGATGCAAGCATTCTAGTGGTAGGGTTTATGGTCAGAGTACCTGTTTATAACAGGGTTCTATTTCTAGCAATTGGTCTTTTTTTCGTTCTCCCGCACTCGTTGATTTGGTGACATCGTCAATACATGTTTATTTCAATAGATACAAAATTTTTAGTTTACACACCATTTGAAGATTTTATCAAAATGCAACAGAAAAAGTAATTATTTTACCTAACCTTTTGTCTGGCATGTGAAATACATGTTTTCACTATTACTTTTTCAGGATCCATAAAAATCTTCATAACTGGTAAAGAAATGAAACAAACTTGTCCAGTCTTTATGTCAGACAACATCTGCCAGTTGCTGTCAGACACAGTGTGTTGATTTCACCAACATAACAATAATTCCTTTCTACGGATGCCCCGAAGGGACATTGGAGTACTTATAATGTCTGTATTCGACTGGGACTTTTCCGTACGGTAAATTTACTGTCGCAGTGGCCAAAATGTGCTCTACGCAAACATACAAAACGAATGAAAAAAGCACCTACCAGTATGGGGCAGAAATACGGTATCGCCTAAATTTTACAATCTTTTAAATAAAATTCACCTTTCAGCGCTGTTTTCAGTCATAATGAATGGTAAATTCAGCTCCCGCTTTTTCATATTTATCACCACGTGACCTATGCCCCTGCTTCACAAACATGCCACACGTTTTGGCTCCGGCTTGTTTCATGCTCTATTTATTTCTGGGAAATACCAGTCGAATAAAGAATATTCTCAATGGAGCCAATGTTCTCTAAGTTTTCGGCCATTCGAATATGGCCACTGTTTACATATATAGATTGAATTTTTTTACGGCGCATGCCCAATCCAAATACAGCCATAGTTTCTATACATGGTAAAGATTCAAATTTATTTTAACATCTTATGGTATGCAAAATAATCCTTATTTTCAATTTAAACACCAGCTTTACTACTTTACAAAGGAAGGATACAAGTGTGTTGCTGCTGTCTATGCATACCGGGTATTGCGAAAATGGAATTTGACCAGGACTAGATTTACTACAATAAATTAAGTGGTGCTCCCTTTTTAGCGGCGTTTGTATCATTATTTCTGCTGACAGATTCTCCTGTTATCATAACATAGACAGTGATGTTATACCAACACCATCTTGTCGCTATATAAAAAACAGCCTTACATCCCTGTTAGAAATTGGTACCTAAGTACACAAAATCTCTGAAAACCGATACTGGGTATTTACACCGGTAAATTTATTTGGAGGAATTAAAAATTTGTAATGCATGCATTATTTCACTGAACACTTGATAATTACTAAATAGAGGCCATTTCTTGATAAAAAAGCATTACATTCATATGCAATCAGCAAAACTGCCCATGCCCTGTTAGAAACCGGTACTCGAACCATATATTTTATTGAGCATATATTTTGAATCATATTATTTATGATGAAAAGACTGACAAATTTTTGAAAGTCTTTTTATTTATTTTCTGATATTGAAGGTTTTCCGCACGATCCATTGATTGTGTTATCAAAAGTAATAATAATAATAGTAGTAGTAGTAGTAGTAGTAGTAGTAGTAGTAGTAGTAGTAGTAGTAGTAGTAGTAGTAGTAGTAGTAGTAGTAGTTCTGATTAGAAATTAGTTTCCAATTTTTTTGTATGTAAATTCTCGTTCTGGTTTGCTTACATTTTCTGGCTCCATTTTTGTGACGGCAATCCGTGAACTGGCTATTTCCGCCATTTAAAAGGTTGCATCTTGTCGTGGTCAGTCCAGTGCATTTCCTTTCGTGCCCCCAAAAGCTATAGTACCTTGGTTAGATCATTAGCGTTGGCAAGATCTGATTGATTGACTACTCGCCAAGATTTTAAATCCTTTGTTAGCTTGAATCCAGTGCTTTGGCGATATAAAACCACTTTCAGTTGGCTGTATATCGTCAACCATGTCAGACTAACAATTATACGACTGTGCTACATCATAGACGTAGGAACAGGTGGGGTGGGGTGGGTGGGGTGGGTGGGGTGGGAGGTGTTGGAAAGGGGAGGGCGTGGGAGGCGATAGCTCCCCACCCCCCAGGTTTTGTCTCTCTTATAGTGTATCCCCATAGCGCCCCCTAGGTTTTGGCCCCACCCATAATTCAGTACCTTCCTCCACCCCTGTATATCGTCAGATATTTGTTGGTAGACACCACGTTCTCAAGGGGATTATAGTGTTTAGCTCTTTGCGTGGTGGTCTCTTAGATGTTAGTGAACCACACGCTATCGTCAACCAGATCAGAATAACACATATACGGTTGTCTATATCACCGCATATGTGTTGGTAGACATCACGTTCTAAAGGGAACACTAATTTATTAGTGTTTAGCTCTTTGCCTGATGTGATGGGCTTTAGTTGTGGTGGCTGTATTGTGGGGCGTTATTATTGTGTTAGGGTTTATTCTTTTGCATAGGGGCAGTAATGGTTTTCCCTTTGTCGTAAAGCATCATGTCAACCAGCTATAAATGTACCATGGGCCTTAAAATTACGTCTAAGGCTTGGGGTGTTTCGGCAATTGAGGTGTATCATGGGCTGAAAACCGTAGTGTAGTTGGGGCAGTCCACGAGTCCTTTAAGAGCTCATTGATGTATCAAAATACATTTGGAATGTCACTGTGTGCAATGAAAGTGTGAAGGAAAAGTTGCTCGAAAATGTCTTTGTTGTGACGGGTTTTTTGATTTGATTTGATTTATTCTCTTGGTAAATATTACAAATTACAAATATGATAACAGGGAGTCCACTGGAGGCTGTGCCTATTAGCTTGTGGACCCCTGACATAGAATAACATATAAATTACACTTGATTTGACATAAGTAGACATAAGGCATTATGACAATATATTATACATAAATACAGAAAAATAATATAAGATTTAACATTGAAAAAAAAGAAAAAGAAAAGACATTTGACAAACATGGTTCACTTGTTTTTGGTAGTTTTTCATAATGTGGGTAACATATTCCACTCATTGGAATAGGCTAGGGGATGAAGGGGGTTGGGGGGGGGGGGGGCTGGAGTTCATCCCGTTTCTATTATTATTATTATTATTATTATTATTAATCTGCGATCTATCGCAGATTATTATAATTACTCAGGATCTTTCTTCTTATTATTATTATTAATCTGCGATCTATCGCAGATTATTGTTTTTACTCAGGATCTTTCTTATTATTATTCTTCTCCCAAAAGTTTAGGAGCTATCTCCTCCTACAGTTTTGATCTTATCAACTCCAAACCTTGTCAACTTCAAAATCCCATGCCACAATCGATGGCTATTACCTTTATCTTGGATCCACCCCACAGTTTTCGAGCTACCAACCTTTGAGTGGGCAAACAGTCCCATAGGAAATGTATGGAGATTTTCAAAATTGATATTTGAAGTGCTACTACAGCCAGAGTTTTTAACGGATCACCTCCATACTTGGTGAGGATGTTACCACTCGCCATGTGATTCCGAAAAATTATTGTTTTCCAAAAATTCCCGCCAGACCTTTGACCCCAGAATGCATAGAAAAAAGTCCCATAGGAAATGTATGGGGATTTCAAATGAATGTTTGAAGTGCTACTACACCTAGAGTTTTGATGAGATGACTCCCATATTTGGGTAGGATGGGTTTTTTTCAAAATGGGCGCCATGAAAATTTTTTGGCCAAAAGTTTTTTGCAGAAATGAACTCAGTTGTTTCCAGAGACAGCCGTTGTTTCTACATTCAGTCACACGAATTTCAAAATAGTCAGTGGGCATCACATTGCGACCTTGAAAACAGCAGTGTATTTTGAAATCATTTTGACCGAAACTTGTTACTTCCATTACGTAAACCTTTTCAAAAATATGAATAGTGAATTAGAAGTAGCGAGTTAGTCGCTCTACATTGGCGCCTATAGGGAATACTATTCATACCGCTTACGAAACTATATTCAGGTGTGTTTCCGTTATACACAGGTAGGCCTATGCGCTACCAGCACGCTCGCTAATTGGCTATGTCTGTCCCTACATTGTGATTTTCGAGCTTCAAAATAGCCACCATCATTAAATCATGTTGCCGCTTAGAGGGGCCTCTCTTTAAACTTATATTTACACAATAAAACTATCACGCTGAGCGAAAATACAATTTAATTTCTTCAACACCCAGTGGCAATACCATGGTGCCTTAGACAACTACGTTCAAAAGAATATTTTTGAAAATTTACCACTAGAATGACTGGCTCGAGAACTGAACCTGTCATTCCAGTGGTAAATTTTCAAAAATAGTCTTCTCTTGATCTGCAAATGGGCATTTTCTATGAGAAAATTTAAATTTCTTGAATAAATTCAAGGGTTAAAGGGTTAATAATGGCTAGTGTACTGTTTGCTTTTAATACAATTTTATTAATGTGTGAATCAAAAAAAAGTTTGTTGTCTATGTAGATTCCTAGGTCCCTTTCAACTGACTGAGAAATAGTTCGAAGGCGTGTGTCAGTGTCAAACATGCAATACTGTATTTTTGGATTATCAGTGCCAAAATGGATAACCCAGTGCTGTAACTTAGTGAGCGCCCTGATGCAAGTGCACTTGAAAATGACTGAGGGCATTTGGATATCAAAAGTCAGATGCCCTCATAAGCATGCCAATTTTTGGTGCTTGGGAAAAATATCAGTGCTTTGAATATTTATAAATCCATAGTTTGTTGATTTTTATCTTATATCATGGCATAATACAAATATAATTCCACAATCATTGTCACTTTGTACAATGCACAAATCCCCGAGAAAGTATATTCTTTTTCCGCTGAATATTTTAAAATTAATGTGACTGGAAGCCGTTGCTGCCTTCCAGTCAAATTATTTTCAAAATATTTAATGACAGTTTTACAGTACATGTGGTATTGGGTGTCTTGAAAATGAGATATGGGGAATTCATCGGTGAAAGGGTTAACTACGGTTTAATGCAATAGCATTGCATATATCCATAAGGCGTAGTTCTATAAAATAGGCGTATGTATGTATGATTACTCTATTCTGCGGCTGTAGAAGTAGAAACATCCTACAGCTGTCCTTCGTTTTTGCCCATTGTGTCTTGTCCTCAGCCAAAATCCTTAGCTTCCTCAGGTCCATTCTTGACTTGGGTGTACCTAATCCTACTTTCTTGAGGTTACCTCGTAGCACACCTTAGCAGATTTATGCAATGACGTCTTCTCCAGACTCTGTATTTGCTGGCTCCGAGTAGGGTGAATTCCAAGGCTCTTTGTGCTGGTGTGTCTTGACTGACCGGGTCAGTGAATTTGATGATTTGGTTTAAATCCCAAACCAGGAACCACTGACCATGAACTATAAACGTCAAAATGGCATTTATGCAAATTGGCAAAGATTTCCGATCGTAATTTCATGGCATTGTTCTGAACCCACATGCATTCTAAATTGTGTTAACTTTAGCAATTACTTTGATTGTATGGCTATATCTTTATTCTTACCCTTCACCCCCTCATGAAAAGTCGTAACTCGCGTTTATTTCTATTATTTAATTTTACCGCTTTCTTCGTATGGCGAAAAAGGCATCATAGACGTATTGCCCTACTTCTTAAAATGTTGTAGACATTGAAAAATTTTTAGATAATTTTATTTGTAGTGTTTTAATCAGATTTCTTGGCAAACCGAAAGCGCATTGTAAACCTATGGGAGGGATTAGAATCAAGATACAACCATCATTGGTTACAACAAACTGCGATTACAACTTGGTTCCTGGTTCGATGGACCACGTCAATAAATATTCCACTTCCGGAACGCCAAACCGTATGAACCACTGACTGCGATATTGGCACTGACCCGGTCAGTCACGAAAACGAGCCCTAAGTTAAAATGTTTCCAAAACACTAACAGAAACATGATAGTTACATTAGTAAAATTTTGAACCTAGGGTTAGGGTAAGAAATGCTCTGTTGACTATTTTGAAAGTTTAATTTGATTGGAAGTCATTGCTGCTGCGATCATACTAAGTGAAAAATATTCAACAATGTTTTCTTTTGTTTTGGAAACATTCTAAGTTATTTCTGAGCTGTCCTGTATGAATTTATCTATTGGTTATCAGTTAATTCAATTCAATTCAATTCAAATGTATTTTATTTTATAGTAACATTTGACATTTATATTACAAGGGACAGGTAGTCCATCAAAGGCAAAGCTTATGTGGTGATGGACCCCTAACATATATTAGACAAAGACACATTACAACAGTTAAATTACTGTACATATTATAAAAAACAACATTACAACACTACACGTACCGCACACAAAAACATAATTAAGTTACTAGTAGTTAATTATAATATATATATATATATATATATATATATATATATATATATATATATATATATATATATATATATATATATATATATATATATATCTTTTTTTTTTCGCTTCCACCCACAGTACATAACATATGCATTATTATTTTATTTTTTACATTTAGTGCTACAAGATCTGCAGTTTTAAGTTGCTAGAGGTAATGGAGAGGGGGTTGAGGAGCTGGGGGCGGGGGGGGGGGGGAGGGCGGGGGGGGGGGGCGGGGCGTTCATCGAGCTTAAAGACAGTAATCCAGTATGTGATGTATTATTATTATTATTATTATTATTATTATTATTATTATTATTATTATTATTATTATTATTATGATTTTATTATTATTGATACTAATATAGTGTATGATGAGCCATAATGCATGATGAGCCATGGTGGTAGTGAATCTGATGATCTTCCTAAAATTAATGAAATTGGTTAATCCATCAGACTTCCACAGCCATACTCCCTCCTCATGTGTACCCCTAAAGGGGTCTCTACCTATAGGTCATTAACTCGTTCCCTGATGAGTATCCTACAGGGGTATAGGGTGCGGCTAGACGCTATTGTTCTTTTCGTTGGAATGTGGTTTTAACCAATCAAAACTCTCCATTTCAGTCGCTATTGTTAGGAGAACAATGGCACACAGAACGCCACGCATTCTAGAGAACAATGACGACTATAACGCCACGTTTTCTCGATAACAATGACTCACAGCCGCACACGTAGATTCTACCTCACTCTGGAATGTTCTATTATTTTGAATTAGTTAACCCTTAAAAGTTTAAAAGTTGTGTATTTTACGTTTAAACGTAGTGGCTGCGCTCCCCCCTCCGTGGTTATCTACCGTTGTAAAAATAATAAAAGAGTAATGTAAAAAAAAAAAGAGTTTAAGAGGTGGTCTGATAATGGAGGTCGTAGGAGGAGGAGGAGGAGGAGGAGGGAGTATGAGGCTGAGGAGGGGTGAGGAATTACGGACCGATACTGATGTTTGAAAATAATTTGACTGTTTCGTCGGTAACGTTATTAGTAAACTATTTTTGTTGTATATTTTGAAAACGTTTTGACTTTTAACCGTCATTACGCGCAAATTGTTTTTAAATACTTAATATTGGAATAACGTCAGTCGTTTTGGATTTTGGGAACAGTGTCGAAGTGCGCGATATCGGTGTTATTTTGAAATTGTTAACCCTTAAAAGTTTAAAAGTTGTGTATTTTACGTTTTAACGTAGTGGCGTCGCGCCCCCCTCCGTGGTTATCTACCGTGGTAAAAATAATAAGAGAGTAATGTAAAATAATAGAGTTTAAGAGGTGGTCTGATAATGGAGGTCGTATGAGGAGGAGGAGGAGGAGGAGGAGGGAGTATGAGGTTGAGGATGTATGAGGAATTACGGTATTGCTGTATATTTTGAAAATAATTTGACTGTTTCGTCGCTAACGTTATTAGTAAACTGTAGAATATTTAGAGACTGCCTGTAAGCTGTTGCTGTCTTAGTAAGCAACAGCTACCAGACAGATTAGCAACAAAATATTAAAAATAATCTTGTATTAATGGTATGTTCGGTTGGAATGGTAACCAAGACTTGGTGGTGATGGATTGGATTGTATCATGGGTTAAAAAAGTTAACCCTTTCACCGATGAATATATATCTCATTTTCATTGATACCATACAGGAAAACTGTTGAATATTTTGAAATTAATTTGACATTGCTAACTTTAAGATATTAGTAAACTATTTTTGTTGAATATTTTGATAGACTTTTAACCATCATTACGCACAAATTGTTTTTAAATGGGGGGGGGGGGGGGCGGCTACTTTGCAATAACGTCAGTCGTTTTAGATGTTGCACGATGGTTAAAATGTGGTCATTATGTCTCTGAGGGTTCCGTTTATAGAATTGCACGTCGAGCGTACTTATGCTAAAAAGATTATTTGGTGCGTATGGTTTATCCATACGTCTTGAATAGCCGTGAGATCAATCTTGAATCGAGATACAAACATGTCACGTGTCAATGTCATCGCCGAGAGTTTGTAAAAAAATCGATAATAACGCCTGCACCCGCTCACTGGCTATTGCTGTTTACTGATGCTTAAAGATACGACAATTAAGAGCAACATTTTGAGCGTAGTAGCATAATCATAGATGACCGTTTACTACAAATATAAATATATCCTTTTGGCTACAGAGCAGTGATACTTTATAACCATGTTTTTTACTATATAATTCAGTCCTGCCCTAAGCGACCACCTCGTGTTACGTCATTACATGGACGCTATTAACCCTTTTAACCCTCGAATTTCTTCATATTCATATTTGTGGTACAAGAGAAGACTATTTTTTAAAATTTATCATCGGAATGACTGGCACTGCAGGCTATCCATTTGTCTAGTCATTGCGCCGGCAAACACACACCCCCCCACCAACCACCATCATCATCACCAACACCCACCGCCACCACTACGACCTACACCCAACACCATGCATTGACCCCACCACCACCACCCATGCACCCGCCAACAAATAGCGAATTTCTTCATATTCATCCTTAGAGAAGGCTATTTTTTAAAATTTATCATCGGAATGACTGGCACTGTAGGCTATCCATTTGTCTAGTAATTGCGCCAGTAAACGCCCCCCCCCACCAACCACCATCATCATCGCCAACACCCACCACCACCACCACCACCACCACCACCACCACCACCACTACGACCTACACCCAACACCATGCATTAACCCCACCACCACCACCCACGCACCCGCCAACCCGCAGCAAATTTCTATTTTCTTCATATTCATACTGGTATCCTTAGAGAAGGCTATTTTTGAAAATTAATCATCGGAATGACTGGCACTGTAGGCTATCCATTTGTCTAGTCATTGCGCCAGTAAACACCCCCACCCCCCCCCCCCCCCCCCACCAACCACCATCATCATCGCCAACACCCACCACCACCACTACGACCTACACCCAACACCATGCATTAACCCCACCACCACCACCCACGCACCCGCCAACCCATAGCGAATTTCTTCATATTCATACTTGCATCCTTAGAGAAGACTATTTTTGAAAATTTTTCACCGGAATGACTGACTCTGACAGGTATCCATTTATCTAGACATTGTGGTCGGATTGTGTGAAGCTCTGTGTTTGAAAAAATGGCATATAGGTTGGAGAGGGTATGTCAATGAGGATTTAATAAAGGTCTCGCTCGTATGCACACATGCTAATATGCAATACTGCTAGTTATACATTGTGCCCTTGTGCGTAGGTGCGTGCGTGCAACACTACGACCTACACCCAACACCAGGCATTAACCCCACTACCAACACCCACCCACCCGACAACCCATAGCAAATTTCTTCATATTCATACTTGCAGCCCTAGAGAAGACTATCTTTGAAAATTTATCATCGGAATGACTGCCTCTGACAGCTATCCATTTGTCTAGATATTGTGGTCGTAATGTGTGAGAGCGCGGTGTCTGAAAAATGGTGTATAGGTTAGAGAGGGTATGTCATGAGGGTTTAATATAGGTCACGCTCATATGCACACATGCTAATACATGATACTGCTAGCTATACGTTGTGCCCTTGTGCGTGCGTGCGTGCCGCGGTGTGCGCATGCGTGCGCCAGACTTTTTGAAAATTTTTCATCGGAATGACTGGCTCTGCTGGCTAAAATGTATACGTACATGTGCGAACACATGCGGTCCGCATGTTGTGAATTTGCGGGCGTATGTTGCGGATTGCGGGCGCATGATGCGGATTTGCGGGCGTATGTTGCGGATTGCGGACGCATGATGCGGATTTGCGGGCGTATGTTGCGGATTTGCGGGTGCATGATGCAGATTTGCGGGTGCGTGTTGCGGATGGCACCAAGTGTATGTACATGCCTGAACACGCATACACGCCAAAATGCATGCATACATGTGCGGCAGGATGCAGTCCGCATTTGTGGAGTTGCGGGCATATGTTGCGGATTGCCGGCGCATGATGTGGATTGCGGGCATATGTTGCGGATTGCGGGTGTATGTTGTGGATTTGCGGGTGCATGATGTGGATTTGCAGGTGCATGTTGCGGATGGCACCAAGTGTATGTACATGCCTGAACATGCATACACGCCAAAATGCATGCATACATGTACGGCCGCATGCGGGCTGCATTTGCGGATTTGTGGGCGTATGTTGCGGATTGCGGGCGCATGATGCGTATTGCGTGCGCAGTACATATAATCCTATAAATGGTACAAATTCAATCCCTTTTCTCATTCCAGTTTAAACATCGCAAAGTGGTTGGACGTGTAACTGCAGAGTGGTTAGGCAGTCAGATTTCTTTGAAGAACCTTGTAACTTGAATACTTGCTAGATTTATCCTATAATCAATATGCCGAGACATAAATGTTTTGAATGTGGTTCAACTTTTAATAGGTCAAATGACCTGAAGCGGCATAAGATCCGATTCCATAACGATGAAGATAGCAAAAATCTAGACAGTGAAGATGAAGAAATGACCGAGATGAAGAGTGAAGATGATGAGCCAGCGGAGTCGGAGAGTGAAGCCGGTAATGACTCAGCGGAGACTGAGAGTGAAGATGAAGGTGAAGATGAAAAAGAAGCCATAGGCAATGAGGAACTATTTACCATATTCCAAAATATTAAGCAGGTCTTAGACGATGAACAATCAGGTTTAGAAGATGAGGATGGTGAAGTGGACACAGACCCAAATGGTGTAGGCAATGTGCCTACTTCCGTATATGCTGATGCTTTAGTTACAAAGTGTATAGACATAATGTTCCTTTGGAGAAGATTACAGAACTCTACGCTCATTAAAATAATTCGTCAGGAAATTAAAGATTTTACCGACGAGGGGTACGCATACGATGAAGCAGTCTTCTCAGCTTTTCGAAAAAGAAAGTTTCTGATCAAGAAGTACATAAGGAACCATCTAGATGCTGAGGATAATGATGATGATTCTGACGGTGATAGATCTGATCCATAAGGAATCAGTCATCGATAAAATGGATCTCCAGAACATTGACTATTTGTTCATGCTACAGCAACTATATGTTTTATCATATGTAATATTTACTTCAATGTAAAAATATGGATACAAATAAAACATTGGTTCTTTATGCGCATGTTGATTTGATGATTGTAGCTGCCCAGCCAGGTCCCCCACATCCCTCGATATACAAATCGGAGTGCTGATGCTGTTGGTGGTGGTGGTGGTGGTGGTGGTGGTGGTGGTGGCGCTTGGTGAAAATAGGTGTTGTGGTGGATGATGGTGGTGGGGTTAATGCTTGGTGGTGGGTGTTGGTGCTTAGTAGGTAGTGGTGCTGGTGGTTATAGAGGGATGGTGATGGTGATGGTGGTGGTGATGGTGGTGGTGACGGTCGGTATTGGTAGTAGGTGGTTGTGGCCACAATGTCTAGACAATGGTTAGCCAACCATATTATTTTTGTTGTCGGGTCCTCATTGACTAGGTACTCATAATGCATTCATACTGTGTGTACCCGGACATGGTAATTATTCCTAGTTTTATTACCTTTAACTGGCTCACTGGCGAGGTGTTTCAGACATTCCAGGGATCTACTTCCTAGCAAAATATTATGGAAACGATTTGAGCAAAAGTTGATGCAGACAGTCAAATTATTTTCAAAATATTCACTAAATATCATGGAAACGATTTGATAGAAAGTTGTTGCTAACGCCGCAGTCAAATTATTTTCAAAATATTCGTACAACGCGCATTGCCGGCCTTGTAAACAAGTATGCTAGTATAACTCATCCCTCGTGCCAGGCAGCACCGCGCTAGCATACCTCATCCCTCCTCATCCTCACTCGTTCGACCTCAGTTATGTGACCACCTCTACACTCATTCCATGGATGCTATTCTCTGATTCTTCAAACGTAAATCGTGGCGCATTGGTAGTTTAAGCGAATAGTTTTGATACTAATTTGACATAGGAAGCTACAATTCGCATTAGCGCCTTCGTGCGCACAAACTCTTAAAAAAGTGCTGTTCAATGTGACAATTTGACATAGGAAGCCACGATTCCGCTTAGTTTCAAAATCCTTTTTTACTACAACCACGAGGGACAGCATCGACCACCTAATTAATACGTTAAACGATACAAGGGTGCTCGTCATTATTCGTCAACGATGACGACGGTGGACATTGTTCCCACCATTTTTATAACAATTTTTAAAATTTAATAATTAAATGACTGTCGCTTTAAAGACCACTCCTTAAATATGAGATGCATGATTATTATCTATATAATATTATGCATACAACATCGCTTGTCTTAGCTATATATTACCCGCATAGAGATGTACTTTGCTCTCTTTTGAAAAAATTAAATGACTGGTAGGAAGCCGCTTAGTTTCATGTTTGAGGGTTTTAGATGAAGGTTAACGCATTTGCATACAAATTGAAAGATTAAAAGCGAATCATAGATGCTTTATGCACAATAACCAGGTGGTCAGAGAAAACATATTTCCCTGGATACTTTTTTAACGCGCACAGATTTTTTATACGCATAAACCATTTAACAAACTGATCCATCGTGTCTAGCCCGTGAACATATCCAAGATTTTCGCCTGCATGTATGTGTCATTCTATGGCAGCCAGTACACGACAGGTTTTGATAGGACGATAGTCATCTCACGCGATATTCCTTACATTTTTTTGTAGTAGAGCGATGTAGTACAATTGGGCTAAAATGTGTTGCAGATTTGCGGGTGCGTGTTATGGATGTTGACTTGTTAATTTGTTGCAGATGGCAACAACTATATGCGCATGCCTGAACACGCATACACGCCAAAATGCATGCGTACATGTGCGGTCGCATGCGGCCGCGTGTTGCGGATTTGCGGATTTGCGGCCGCAGTACATATATTTCTATAAACGGTACAAATTCAATCCATTTTCTCTTTCCAGTTTAAACATCTTTTAGTGGTTGGATGTGTATCTGCAGAGTAGTTAGGTAGCCTTAGGCAGTCAGATTTCATCTCACGTGATATTCCTTTTTGTAGTAGGACGATGTGGTATAAATGTAAATGTTAATATACATTTGGCTAAAATGGCCAGCAGTACAAACTTTGACGGATCAGACACTGGGTATGTGCGATGTTGTTGGTGTTCCATCGACATCCGCAACATCATATACCGACGGTCGAAACACGAGAGGGTCTGTAGGCATATGATCAAGAAAACAGAACCTAAAGAGATGGTGTACACCTGCAAGGAGTGCTATTGTCTATTACCAATCAAACAGTATCCGCATGGGTGTCCTGTAATCGGTGATACTCCGACTGATACACAAAAAGCAAACATGACACAGTTTGTTACCAAACTGACAACCGCGCCTGTGCGGATCTGCGAAGACTGAGACCTATCTCAAAACACGGCCCTTTTCAGGGCCCACAAATCATTCGAAAGAGAACTCTTTATCTGTTAAAAAAAATATAAAATAATGTAATAAAGTTTTTACACACGACAACCCTCTTCACACATGCATATGCAAGCACACATTCTGATCCATCAAAAGTGGTCGATGGACGCTACTGTTCTAAATGGGCATCTGTACGCTATTGTTCGTGGTCGATTAATGCATTGCCATTGACTAGGAATGCATTTTGTTCATATTTCAAATTTAATAATTAAATGACTGCCATTTTAGAGACATAAATAAGATAGATAACACTATCTATATAATAGCATAGGAAAAATTCCTGTGTATGTGTCTGATTTTTGAAAATGTAATGGCTGGAGAACACATTTTGCTCAATTGAAATTTTAATAATTAAATGACTCAACTTTAAAGAATCGCCTTAAATATGTAAGATAAAATTATTTATATATATATATATATATATATAGATGTATATATATATATATATATATATATATATATATATATATATATATATATATATATATATATATATATATATATAACGTAGATCACTATAACACGTGTAACACAATGGTCTGATTTTTTTTGAAAATTAAATGACTGGGAGTTTGTTCATATTTAAAGAAATTTAATAAATGATTGACGCTTTAAAGATATAAATAGATAAAACTATCTATATAATATTATACAACATCGATCGTCAATGATGACCATAACAATTTTGAAAATTTAATAATTAAATGACTGCCATTTTTAAAATGACTTAAACCAAGAAGGAGGTTAATGGTGACTAAACCGCCAGCGGCTTACAATCAATTATTTTCGAAATATTCGTACAGAGTTATCGCGCAAGACGTGGCCTTGGCGAATACGCTAGCATATACATCAGCCATCCTCCTCATCCCTCGCGACACCTCTTTGAGCGACCACCTGCATTTTCTTAAAGGACCACCAGGTGAATAAAGGCGCGCTCATGCGCGGAGAACAATGCCTAGCAGAGGGTGTCCGAGATAGCATTCCTCCCTCCTCCTTCGACCTCCGTTATAAGACCACCTCTCTCTTACCTAACATCGCCTAATAAGAAATTAAAATTTACACAGTCAAATCGTTTTCAAAATATTCAGCAACCAATCAATTTATTCAGCAACCAATCAAAATATTCACCAACCGATTATCATAATATTCAGCAACCAATTATCAAAATATTCAGCTACCACTCAAATTATCAAAATATTCAGCAACAAATTATCAAAATATTCGTACATCGTGCATACCTTGTAAACAAGTACGCTAGCATCACCCTCATAATCATCCAGCAACATCAACTGAGGAGGAATACTATAGCATTCCGCCTCAACTGACACAGGCAGTCAAATTATTTTCAAAATATTCAACAGTTTTCCTGTATGGTATCGATGAAAATGAGATATGGAGAATACATCGGTGAAAGGGTTAACTTCTTTTTAACCCATGATACAATCCAATCCATCACCACCAAGTCTTGGTTACCATTCCAACCGAACATACCATTAATACAAGATTATTTTTAATATTTTGTTGCTAATCTGTCTGCTAGCTGTTGCTTACTAAGACAGCAACAGCTTACAGGCAGTCTCTAAATATTCTACAGTGTACTAATAACGTTAGCGACGAAACAGTCAAATTATTTTCAAAATATACAGCAATACCGTAATTCCTCATACATCCTCAGCCTCATACTCCCTCCTCCTCCTCCTACGACCTCCATTATCAGACCACCTCTTAAACTCTATTTCTTTTACATTACTCTCTTATTATTTTTACAACGGTAGATAACCACGGAGGGGGGAGCGCAGCCACTACGTTTAAACGTAAAATACACAACTTTTAAACTTTTAAGGGTTAACTAATTAAAAATAATAGAACATTCCAGAGTGAGGGAGAATCTACGTGTGCGGCTGTGCGTCATTGTTATCGAGAAAACGTGGCGTTATAGTCGTCATTGTTCTCTAGAATGAGTGGCGTTCTGTGCGCCATTGTTCTCCAAACAATAGCGACTGAAATGGAGCGTTTTGATTGGTTAAAACCACATTCCAACGAAAAGAACAATAGCGTCTAGCTGCACCCTATACTTCTTCATACATCTCGCTTAAGTTATCAGATAAGTGACATAACATATACACAATTCTTATAGTCATAGAATAGATTGCCGTGGTTACCACACCCTATCCTTACATTTAAGCTATCACAATATAGAAATTTCATCTAATAAATAACTTAAGATATGATCAATGTCTTCTGACGGATCTTCTAGCACACTAAACGTTCCGCCGTATATCAGACACAGATGGAACTTTTGGTTTAGATAAACATTGTGCCAAACGTTCCGGCGTCTGTAGAAATGCAGTAAGTACTTGCATCTTTAACAACACGAAAACAATTTCATACCACGAAAAATATAGGTATTTATATACCTTGATGCCTCTAAATCAGCGCTGCAAAAAGAAAATTTTCACAACTTATATTGTCATCGCAAATTTCATAAAAATAAACCAAATTTCTCAACAAATTTCCTGCTTGACGTAGCAGCTGCTTCTTAATGCGCATGCGCGTGGGTGTTTATACCGAGCAACTGCGATATTAATGTTTAGATTCTTAACCTTTTAATACTTGTATCAGCCAAAACGGCTTTTGCATTTACCACTGGAATGACTGGCTCGATAGCCGATCGACCCAGTCATTACAGTGGGAAAATTTCAAAAATAGTCTTCTCTTGGTCTGCAAATTGACATTTTCTATAATAAAATTGAAATTTTCTTGATCAAATTCGAGGGTTAAAGGGTTAAGCCATAGACAATACAACAAACGACAGGAAGTCGCTAAATAAGGAAGAAGAAATCTCAGTGCTTATAATTAATTAGACACTGTGGATAAAATAGTGTAATTTATTTTTACGGCCAACACAAATTATCGTACAGTTAAAGGGGAACACATGAAGGGTCACCATAGATTACATAAATCACGTAGTTCTATTGTAGAGCTCATATTTAAGTTACTGTGTACAAATTTCCTGTGACATTTAATTATAAATCCGATTAAAATTGCGTTAAAAAGCGCTATGTTGCTCTAATTTTCCGCGAGTTAATTCAACCTATGACGCCATAGGTTGAATCACGTCCGAAAAAGACCACGATAACTCTGGAGAGAACCCCTAAGCTGGTATCCGAATCGTCAGCGAGGGTATGAGGAGTCGGGTAACAGCCTAGAGAAACCCATGATAAAACGCAATTCGCAACGTTATTGCAATAGCGCTGTTGTATGACAGCGAGAAAAACGTTCAACCTATGACGTCATAACCTTATTCTCGAATAGAAATTTGGCTAACGTTTCACATATTTTACTAACAAATATATCTACTTCAAATTTGAGCTTATAATTATATCTTTAAAAACGTTACGGCCTCTAGATTAATTTTATATAAAGTAGTATACCCTCAATTACACTTATTATAAACAAAAGCATAGCTACGGGAGAATTCCCCAAAATGTGGAAATGTGCAAAGGTAAAGCCTCTACATAAATCTGATTCAAAAACCAATGTTAGCAATTATAGGCCTATCTCTATATTACCCATTATCTCTAAGGTTATTGAACATATTTATAAATTTATAACTAAGTATAATTTATTAGTGGAGTCGCAATCAGGCTTCAGACCTAACCATTCATGTGAAACTGCTTTGTTAAATCTAGTAGAAAGAGGGCGCTTTTCGATAGATAATGGCGACCTTATTGGTTCTATTATGATTGACTTTAAAAAGGCCTTTGATCTTGTCAATCATGACATCCTATTACAAAAATTAAGTATTTACAAATTCAGCTATAATACATTAAAGTGGTTTTCTTCATATTTAAATGGCAGACAACAATACGTTTCAATTTCTGGAAAGAATTCTAAACCACTGCCCATCGATATAGGAGTACCACAAGGCTCAGTTTTAGGCCACTTCTGTTCATTTTATATGTTAATGATTTACCCATGTGTGTCAACAATCTTATGGATATGTATGCTGATGATACAACTATACCAGCTCAAATGTCGCTGAAATTCAAGAAAAATCTAATTAACGGTATGAAGTCGGCAGAAGAATGGTGTGTAAATAATAAAATGTTGTTAAATACGGACAAAACTAAGTTTATGATGTTAGGAACTAAGCATAAATTGAAACAAGTAAATAATAATGTTATAATCCCTACAAATCGTGGAAGCTTAAATGTTGTGGAATCTGACAAACTTTTAGGAGTATACATAGACAATACGCTTGCATGGAAAGAGCATATAGGCAAACTTTGTAAAAAGATTTCGTCCTTGATTTATATTCTACGGAAAAATAAACATTATCTTAGCATTGAGCAACGAAATCTTTTCTATAAGTCGTATATCCTTTCACACATTGATTATTGTAGTCTTGTATTTTGCCCGTCTTCACCTACATTATTGGATAGTTTAGAAAAACTACAAAAACGGGCTGCTAGGGTGATATTAGACATGCCTTACAGGACACCATCTGCACAACTATATGAAACATTAAACTGGACAAATTTAACTAAAAGAATGCAAATTAAAATGGGTATTATGACATATAAATCTAGAAATGGTCTGGCTCCTGGTTACATGAAAGACATGTTCACTTCCGTTGGGGTGGCGCACACTAGAAATTTACGTTCCAAAACACGCAATCACCTACAACTTCCGAGGATTAAAACGGAATATGGCAGAAAAAGCTTCAAATACACTGCAGCACAACTGTGGAATTCTCTGCCTGAAACGATTACTCAGTCTTCTACTCTGCTGACATTCAAATCAAATATACATGAATATATTACTAAATTATAGTGATATATGGGCAATGTGATTTCAACTTTTTACTTGTGTTTTAATATTGCATATTTTGTTTATTTCTAAATAGCTATGTATGTGTGTATGTGTGAATGAATGTGTACGACCTTGCGCATATGTATGCGTGAATGGTGATTCGAGCATCGACATTCGACGAGGTAATTATTCTGCAATACTGTTTGAGTAATATCTATCGAAAATGAACAAATATGTTAATTATCTAATTTAACAGTCATTTTACTTGTGTTATAATATTGTATATTTTGTATATTTGTAAATAGTTATATATTTATATGCGTGCGTGCGTGCGTGCGTGCGTGCGTGTGTGTGTGAGGGCCTCGGGAAGATCAGTTTAATGACGTTGTATACCCGCCTTAAATAAAGATTATTATTAATAATGGCCATATTGTATGTAATACCTCGCAATAACAGTCACATTATATAAAAAAGCCAGAATAACAGCATGTATTTTATATGGAATAACTCAGAATAAAGGGCATATTATATGGAATAACACAGAATAACAGCCATTTTATATGGAATAACTCAAAATAACGGCCATATTATATGGAATATCATAAAATAACAACCATTTAACACCAGTCATTTTATAGGGAAAACATAGAATAACAGCTGCTTTATATGGAAGAACACAGAATAACGACCATTTTATAGAGTAACTGGGAATAACAGCCAGCGTCTTCAGAGCTGGTTGATGTACCCAGCACCATGAAGCCTTGTTTTGTATCTTCATTTGACTCTAACAGCCCCCGCGAGTGATCAGGTTGTTTACACCTTCCATCCATGCCATCGGTGTACGGGAACTTTCTTCAACACATAGTATACTATCGTATCTTTTGCTGACTGCTCGTTAGACATTCTATTAGGTTTACGATGCAGAGTGATGTCCTTACCCCGCCATGAACGTTCTCGTGGGAATCTTGTTTGCGGACAACAGCTCGTGGGAACCAACCTGCGGGAACCAGCCTGCGGGAACTTTCCAGCTTCCGGAGAGCGCATCATCTCACGTCGACTATGGATTGATGTGTCAATTTCAGCAACATGGTAGCCTAACTTGGAATGACTACCAAGTATTCAACTAACTATACTTCACAGTTTAATTATTTCTCTATATAGGTTTTGTTAATTATATCGTATCCATAAAAATGCTCCCGATGACTAAAAGGAACCGTAATGGTCTTAGGACCGATAGTTATAATTTCTGTATTTGTTAATAGTTATTATCATTTTCTTCAATGTGTTGCTAACCGCACTATAGTAGGTTCGTTAAACTGTATTAATATATATATATACTATGCAGCAACATTTATATATGCAGCATTTTCTCCCGCAACCAACAATTTTTCACTGAGGTCGCTGTCCATGCTATAACTCTGCTTAGCCCGGCATACTACCGACTAAACCTTTTCTATTCAGCTCAATAGAATAGGTTCAAAATGATTAGAGACACTTTCTTCATTACGTACTGTGTAATATACTCTTCTCTTCCGGCAGTGTGATAATCTAGCCCCGCACTCCGATAAGACTCATAACTCTAAGATTTTGTCTCTCTTCATATTCCTCTTAGCCTTGTGGTTTCTTAGTTGTTTGGATGTCCTTATCCGCACCAATGGGCTGATCCGACTCTTTCAAACTATTGGGGTTTCCGAGCGGTGATGGCTAGGGTGCGGTATCACATACACATTCCTATGTATCTTTGGATACTTAGTAGTTAGCACTTTAAGCCAATGTAGGAAAGCACTGCAAAAACACATGTATTAATTATTATTTTATTTAGTGACAATCCTCCCGCACCGCAGTGCAAAATTGGCAACTTGTATATAAACCTAACGACGGGTTAAACAGTTAGTTCCATAGGACCCGGTGATGGGCGAGATACATACTCTCACCGAATTCTGTTAAAATGTCTGGGCATGATATTTAGATCTGCCATGCCCTTACGGGAAGGATATTTACGGTGTGCATTCATTTCTCGTACCCCCACCATATTCTTCCCTCGCTTTAAGCCATGGCGACACCTTCCCGAGACGGAGGCCCACGTGAGGCACTTGCCTCTCACAAGGATTCAGCGATGACGGGCCACGCGAGGATAATACTCCTCACCCAAACTAGCACTAGGAGTAGTGCCCGCGTGAGGCACATCACTTTTCCATCTGAGATAGCCTTCTTCCTTTCAGCTTAGAGGTATAATAACTTATATTAAGTTAAATAGCTATGTCTCGTGTACGGGGGCCTTCCTTGTGGGGATACCTCTGCAGACCTATGAGTCTGTGTGGTACCTCCGGTAGCCCCATGTTTAAAAGTTCATCTACCTGCCTTGTCTTGTATTTTCGTATGCTCTTATTGTAGTTTTATCTAGCATATTTTCAATTAGTTAGGTAAACGCATTGTATAGACTTATATTTTTAGGTCACCAAATCAAATCTTGTAAGTCCATAGATCACGAAATTGCTATGGACAGGCATACTGGCGACACCAATTCTTGGGATGAGACCGTTGTGTTTAATGTTCGCGACAATGTCACATAGCCCCACCGGAACGATTGAGTTCCACCGGCCTTAGGAGCCGGTTTTTGTTTCCCGCAGGGCAGTCTCATTCAAGATCCGTCACCCCGAGACCAGATGCTAACCAGCGTCATCACTCGTCGTGCACCTACGGCACGCCGAGTCGACATGCGACATCAGAACGGCCCGACACTACCCGGCGAGCTACACAATAACAGCCATATTATATGAGTTCCCAGAGGCCGGAAAAGACGAGATCAGACATGTAGTCTGTTAATCATACTTACGCTATGCATTAACCCGTGTCAATCATTATGCTAATTACCCTTAAGCTCACCTCATTGGATGCCAGGAGGATAATAGCGTCGTCGAACGTTCTAGAACATTCTAGAAGCTTTACGTCCACGTGGTTACGACGTCATGGCAATATTTTGAAGATAATCAAGAAGAGTTTTTCCTGGATAACTCAGCCATTTCTCAACTGATATTGAAATGGTTTACAGATTTGGAAAGCTCGTCGAATTCTGGTCTTGATTAATGCCAGATTTAACGGGAACAGACAATCAATAAGGATTACAGGGTACCAGCTCGGTACACTAAAAGCGCCATCCTATCTAGGTCACAACTACGTGCTCCATAGAAACAACGTCCCAGCGCGCGCCTGCGCATAATGCGTTTTAACGAACTTAGTCGTTTTTCGACACGCTCTCTCTCCCAGAGGCCTATATACGCTTATAGCTCTACCCAGAGGGGCGTGTTCAGGAAACGAATCCTAGATGGGCAGTGAGTACCCAGCTTAGCTGGTACGGCCGGTACTTGACCGGTTGATCCGAACTACACCTGCGAGTTATTCCATATAATATCGCCGTTATTCCGTGTTATTCAATAAAAAATGGCTGTTATTCTGTGTTATTCCATATAAGATGGCTGTTATTCTGTGTTCTACCGTATCATATGGCTGTTCTTCTGTGTTGTTTTATATAATATATCTGTTATTTCGTGTTGTTCCATATAATATGGCCGTTATTCCATGTAATATGGTTGGTATTTCTTTTTAATCCATATAAAATGGATGTTATTCTGTGTTATTCTATATAATATGGCCATTATTCTGAGATATTCCATATAAAATGGCTGTTATTCCTTGTTATTCCATATAATATGTCTGTTATTCTGTATTATTCCATATAAGATGGCTGTTTTTCTTCGTTATTCTACATAATATGGCCGTTACTCCGAGCTATCCCATATAATATGGCCGTTATTCCATGTTCTTCCATATAATATGGCCGTTATTCTGAGCTACTCCATATAATATGTCCGCTATTCCATGTTATTCCATATAAAATGGCTGTTATTTTCAGTTACTCTATAAAATGGTCGTTATTACGGCTGATATTCTAAGTTATTCCATATAAAATGGCTGTTATTGCGAGTTATTACATATAACATGGCCGTTATTCTGTATTATTCCATATAAAATGGCTGTTATTCCATGTTATTCCATATAAAATAGCTGTTATTTTCAGTTACTCTATAAAATGGTCGTTATTCTGTGTTATTCCATATAAAGCAGCTGCTATTCTATGTTTCCCTATAAAATGACTGTTATTCCACGTTATTCCATATAAAATGGTTGTTATTCCACGTTATTCCATATAAAATGGTTGTTATTTTATGGTATTCCATATAATATGGCCGTTATTTTGAGCTATTCCATATAAAAAGACTGTTATTCTGTGTTATTCCATATAATATGGCCTTTATTCTGAGTTATTCCATATAAAATACATGCTGTTATTCTGGCTTTTTTGATATAATGTGGCTGTTATTGCGAGGTATTACATACAATATGGCCATTATTCCGAGTTATTCCATATAAACTGGCTGTTATTCTGTGTTATTCCATATAAACTGGCTGTTATTCTGCGTTATTCCATATAAAATGGCTGTAATTCTGTGTTATACCATATCATACGGCTGTTTTTCGTTTTGTTTTATATAATATGGCTGTTATTCTGTATTATTCCATATAATATGGCCGTTATGCCATGTAATATGGTTGGTATTTCTTGTTATTCCATATAACATGGCTGTTATTCCGTGTTATTCTATATAATATGGCCATTATTTTGAGATATTCCATATAAAATTGCTGTTATTCCTTGTAATTCCATATAATATGGCTGTTATTCTGTGTTACTCCATATAATATGGCTGTTATTCCGAGTTATTCCATATAATATGGCCGTTATTCCGAGTTATTCCATATAATATGGTCGTTATTCCGAGTTATTCCATATAATATGGTCGTTATTCCGAGTTATTCCATATAATATGGTCGTTATTCCGAGTTATTCCATATAATATGGTCGTTATTCCATGTTATTCCATATAATATGGCCGACATTGGCTGTTATCCGTGTTATTCCATCCAAAATGGCTGTTATTTTGTCCCTGATAACATTCCCATATGGGTGGATCTGGGCATCTGGGATCTGGGAATGCCCAAATGGGGCCCATATGGGCCACGTAAAGGCTATTAAAATCTAGATTTAAATTCAGGATTTACCCAGATGTTCCTCATAAGTGGATGTGAATATAGAAGCTAATTAATAGCCTGAGTCTACAGTTCAATCCTAAGCAATCCTATGAAGATAATTAAATCTTGCCCATATGGTTGCCCATATGGGTCCCATATGGCCGTGGGAAACAATATAGGCCCCATGTGGGGCCCCATATAGGAATGTTATCAGGGGTGTTATTATCTCCATGTTTAAATAAACGTATTGTAATCGCCTCTGTCTGCCTGTCCATCTGTCTGTGAGTCTGTCCATCACCATATCTCCTCCCAAACCAATGGGTGGAATTAAATCAAATTTAGTATGTGTGTTACCCATATGATTCCACTTTGCAAGATGATATCTAGATTTGGCTCCGCCAAAAGGTCAAATCACTTGTAACGCAACTCCTCTGAAATCGCTAGACGGAACTCAACCAAATTTGAAATCTCAGTTACCCTTATGATTGCGGAGTACAAGAGGCGATTTAGATTTGGCTCCACCTACAGGGGTCAAAAGGTCAAATTTTAACCTGCGGAAATTGATTGTAGCGCATCTCCGAAACCGTTGGACAGCATTCAACCAAATTTGGTATATGAGTTACCATATCAATGTGGAGTACATTTACATTTGGCCCCGCCCCCCCCCCCCCCAGGGGTGGGTGGATAATGGGGTCAACAGGTCAAAAGATTGATTGTAATGCAACTCCTCTGACATTGTTGGATGGAATTCAACCAAACCGAAACCGTTGGACAGCATTCAACCAAATTTGGTATGTGAGTTACCCATATCAATGTGGAGTGGATGAGCACATTTACATTTGACCCCGTCCCCGGTGGTTGGGGGATGGGGGTAAAAAAGGTCATGAAATTTATCGTAATGCAACTTCTCTGAAATCGTTAGACGGAACACAACTAAATTAGATATCTGAGGTACCCATATGATTGCGGAGTGCAAGAGGCCATTTAGATTTGGCTCCACCCCCAGGGGCGAGAGAGGGTCAAAAGGTCAAATTTTAACCTGCGTAAATTGAGTGTAACGTGTCTCCTTCAAAACCATTGGACGAAATTCAACCAAATGTAGTATGTGAGTTACCCATATCAATGTGGAGTGGATGAGCACATTTACATTTGGCCCCACCCCAGCGGGTGGGGGATGGGGATCAACAGGTTATGAAATAGATTGTAATGCATCTCCTCTGACACTATTGGATGAAATTCAACCAAATTTGGTATGTGAGTTATCCATATGATTACGGAGTGCAAAAGGACATTTACATTTGGCTCTTCCCCCGGGGTGGGTTGTGAGGTGTGTCAAAAGTTAAAAGTGGTGAATGTGACACCTCATCGACCGATCAATCTAGTTCAATATAAAATGACTGTTATTCCATGTTATTCCATATAATATGTCTGTTAGTCTGTGTTATTCCATATAATATGGCTGTTATTCCATGTTATTGATCCATATAACATGGCCGCTATTCTGAGTTATTCCATATAACATGGCCGCTATTCTGAGTTATTCCATATAATATGGCTGCTATTCCATGTTATTCCATATAATATGGCCTGCTGTTATTCCATGTAATATGGACCGCTGTTATTCTCTACGGTCATTCCATATTAAAATGGCTGTTATTCTGTGTTATTCCATATTAAAATGGCTATTATTCTGTGTTATTCCATTTAAATTGGCTGTTATTCTGAGTTATTCAATATAATATGGCTGTTATTCCGTGTTATCGATCCATATAACATGGCCACTATTCCGAGTTATTCCATAGGCTATAATATGGCTGTTATTCCATATAATATGGCGGTTCTGTACGGTTATTCCATATAAAATGGCTGTTATTCTGCGTTATTCAATTTAAATTGGCTGTTATTCTGAGTTATTCCTTATAAAATGGTTGTTATTCTGTGTTATTCCATATAAAATGGCTGTTATTCCGAGTTATTCCATATAAAATGGTTGCTATCCTGTGTTATTCCATATAAAATGGGTGTTATTCGTTATTCTGTATTCGTTAGGCCTTGCGTTTTGGTGGATGCCTGTTTTGAACTGTTAAATTATTTATCTATATGGAAATTAGATGGAGTATCCATCTCTAACAGCAAGCAATATAGAAAGGAGGCTATATGTATATCCGACTCCTCATACCCTCGCTGACGATTCGGGTACCAGCTTAGGGGTCCTCTCCAGCGTTATCATGGTCTTTTTCGGACGTGATTCAACCTATGGCGTCATAGGTTGAATTAACTCGCGGAAAATTAGAGCAACATAGCGCTTTTTAACGCAATTTTAATCGGATTTATAATTAAATGTCACAGAAATTTTTTACACAACACAGTAACTGAAATATGAGCTCTACAATATAACTACGTGATTTATGTAATCTATGGTGACCCTTCTTGTGTTCCCCTTTAACTGTACGATAATTTGTGTTGGCCGTAAAAATAAATTACACTATTTTATCCACAGTGTATAATTAATTATCTTCTTCTTCTTCTTCTTCTTTTCGATCGCCGGTATCACACTTGGAGAGTCGTTCTCAAGATGAAATATAATTAATTATAACCACTGAGATTTCTTCTTCCTTATTTAGCGACTTCTTGTCGTTTGTTGTATTATCTATGGCTTAACCCCTTAACCCTCGAATTTGTTCAAGAAAATTTCAATTTTATTATAGAAAATGTCAATTTGCATACCAAGAGAAGACTATTTTTGAAATGTTCCCACTGTAATGACTGGCTCGATCGGTTATCGAGCCAGTCATTCCAGTGGTAAATGCAAAAGCCGTTTTGGCTGATACAAGTATTAAAAGGTTAAGAATCTAAACATTAATATCGCAGTTGCTCGGTATAAACACCCACGCGCATGCGCATTAAGAAGCAGCTGCTACGTCAAGCAGGAAATTTGTTAAGAAATTTGGTTTATTTTCATGAAATTCGCGATGACAATATAATTTGTGAAAATTTTCTTTTTGCAGCGCTGATTTAGAGGCATCAAGGTATATAAATGCCTATATTTTTCGTGGTATGAAGTTGTTTTCGTGTTGTTAAAACTGCAAGTACTTACTGCATTTCTAAAGACGCCGGAACGTTTGGCACAATGTTTATCTAAGCCAAAAGTTCCGTCTGTGTCTGATATACGGCGGAACGTTTAGTGTGCTAGAAGATCCGTCAGAGGACATTGACCATATCTTAAGTTATTTATTAGATGAAATTTCTATATTGTGATAGCTTAAATGTAAGGATAGGGTGTGGTAACCACGGCAATCTATTCTATGACTATAAGAATTGTGTATATTTTATTATGTTATGTCACATATCTGATAACTTAAGCGAGATGTAGTTTACTCATCAGGGAAAGAGTTAATGACCTATAGGTATAGACCCCTTTAGAGGTACACATGAGGGAGTATGGCTGTGGAAGTCTGATGGATTTACCAATTTCATTAATTTTAGGAAGATCATCAGATTCACTAACCCATGGCTCATCATACATTATATTAGTATCAATAATAATAATAATAATAATAATAAAATAATAAAATAATAATAATAATAATAATAATAATACATCACATACTGGATTACTGTCTTTAAGCTCGATGAACGCCCCCTTCTTATATTATTATAATTAACTACTAGTAACTTAATTATGTTTTTGTGTGCGGTACGTGTAGTATTGTAATGTTGTTATTTATAATATGTACAGTAATTTAATGTTGTAATGTGTCTTTGTCTAATATATATTAGGGGTCCATCACCACATAAGCTTTGCCTTTGATGAACTACCTGTCCCTTGTAATATAAATGTGAAATGCTACTATAAAATAAAATATATTTGAATTGAATTGAATTAACTGATAACCAATAGATAAATTCATACAGGAAAGCTCAGAAATAACTTAGAATGTTTCCAAAACAAAAGAAAACATTGTTGAATATTTTGCACTTAGTATGATTGCAGCAGCAATGACTTCCAATCAAATTAAACTTTCAAAATAGTCAACAGAGCATTTCTTACCCTAACCCTAGGTTCAAAATTTTACTAATGTAACTATCATGTTTCTGTTAGTGTTTTGGAAACATTTTAACTTAGGGCTCGTTTTCGCGGGTCAGTGGCACTAACGCAGTCAGTGGTTCATACGTTTTGGCGTTCCGGAAGTAGAATATTTATTGACGTGGTCCATCGAACCAGGAACCAAGTTGTAATCGCAGTTCGTTGTAACCAATGATGGTTATATCTTGATTCTAACCCCTCACATAGGTTTACAATGCGCTTTCGGTTTGCCACAAAATCTGTTTAAAACACTACAAATGAAATTATCTATAATTTTTTCAATGTCTACAACATTTTAAGAAGTAGGGCAATACTTCTATGATGCTTTTTTCGCCATACGAAGAAAGCGGTAAAATTAAATAATAGAAATAAACGCGAGTTACCACTTTTCATGAGGGGTGAAGGGTAAGAATAAAGATATAGCCATACAATCAAAGTAATTGCTAAAGTTAACGCAATTTAGAATGCATGTGGGTTCAGAACAATGCCATGAAATTGCGATTGGAAATCTTTGCCAATTTGCATAAATGCCGTTTTGACGTTTATAGTTCATGGTCAGTGGTTACTGGTTTGGGATTTAAACCAAATCATCAAATTCACTAACCCAGTCAGTCAAGACACACCAGCACAAAGAGCCTTGGAATTCGCCCTACTCGGAGTCAGCAAATACAGAGTCTGGAGAAGACGTCATTGCATAAATCTGCTAAGCGTGCTACGAGGTAACCTCAAGAAAGTAGGATTAGGTACACCCAAGTCAAGAATGGACCTGAGGAAGCTAAGGATTTTGGCTGAGGACAAGACACAATGGGCAAAAGCGAAGGACTGATTGCAGCTGTAGGATGTTTCTACTTCTACAGCCGCAGAATAGAGTAATCATACATAAATACGCCTATTTTATAGAACTACGCCTTATGGATATATGCAATGCTATTGCATTAAATAGTAGGTAACCCTTTCACCGATGAATTCCCCATATCTCATTTTCAAGACACCCATACCACATGCAACGGCTTCCAGTCACATTAATTTCAAAATATTCAGCGGAAAAAGAATATACTTTCTCGGGGGTTTGTCAGTTAAAGTGTTAATGCAGATATGTAGGTGAAAAAAATTTATAATGGCATTTGGGCTAATTTTAATCAATTGATGTTTTTAAATGCATATTATATATATGAATATATAAATGTATATATGTATAATATGATCTCTGAACACACACGCATGCACGCACGCGGTGCGATAAAAAAGGTGAACCTTAACAGGAGCCTGAACAAGTATCAAAGTATCAAATATGATTGGGGCTATAATTTTATACACACCCCACTTCCCTACCATAGGTATGGGCTTTCGGTTTGCCGCAAAATCTGGTTACAACACTATAGGCTTGATGGTTAAATACACAAAACAATACTTTTGTTTAACAACAAATGGTGATGTCATAAACACATGTACTTATGATGTAATAAAGCAAAATACACGCTTCCGTGTTGCGAATCACGCGCAGTGACATCATACTAACAAGGTACTTAATACAATTTATAACTTCACATCAAACATACTAGGAAATCCACTAACCACCAATATGCAAACCAATTTAAGTAATGTCTGTGAGTGGTCCCAAACCTGGCAACTTACATTCGATTCAATCATGACAAAAGAAAGGTTACGGTGCTGTAACTTAGCATTTGGAGGTGAATGCAATCAGGCCATGGTAAAAATTAAAACAGAGTGCCCTTGTTGAGGTTAGGCTGCCCGCATTCTAATATGTCATAATAAATTGCTACACATACTTGCTGCATTATTATAAAATAATTGAATTTGCATAGAAGTGTTGTTTATAAACATACAACATTGTACAAAGTGGCAATGATTCTGGAATTATATTTGTATTATGCCATGATATAAGATAAAAATCAACAAACTATGGATTTATAAATAGTCAAAGCACTGATATTTTTCCCAAGCACCAAAAATTGGCATGCTTATGAGGGCATCTGACTTTTGATATCCAAATGCCCTCAGTCATTTTCAAGTGCATTTACATCAGGGCGCTCACTAAGTTACAGCACTGGGTTATCCATTTTGGCACTAATAATCCAAAAATACAGTATTGCATGTTTGACACTGACACACGCCTTCGAACTATTTCTCAGTCAGTTGAAAGGGACCTAGGAATCTACATAGACAACAAACTTTCTTTTGATTCACACATTAACAAAATTGTATTAAAAGCAAACAGTACACTAGCCATTATTAACCCTTTAACCCTTGAATTTATTCAAGAAATTTAAATTTTCTCATAGAAAATGTCCATTTGCAGACCAAGAGAAGACTATTTTTGAAAATTTACCACTAGAATAACAGGTTCAGTTCTCGAGCCAGTCATTCTAGTGGTAAATTTTCAAAAATAATCATTTGAACATAGGGGTCTAAGGCACCATGGTATTGCCACTGGGTGTTGAGGAAATTAAATTGTATTTTCGCTCAGCATGATTTAGTTTTATTGTGTAAATATAAGTTTAAAGAGAGGCCCCTCTAAGCGGCAACATGATTTAAGGATGGTGGCCATTTTGAAGCTCGAAAATCACAATGCAGGGACAGACATACATTGTATGTAATAACCACTGATCCGATTTATAAAAAAACTATTTTGGCGGGAATCAATAACTGTTGTATTAAGTACTGTATAGCAAAGTTACTTCATACATGTATTGTTCCTACAGCACCCTATCAAATACAGTATACTTAGCCAATGTTCAAAATTCCGAATTGATAAAAAAATGGTGTGTAAAATACTGTAAACAGTTTTGTGCCATAAAAGTCTTTTCGATACTTTTATGGACAAAGTTACATGTAGCTGGCAAAGACCGTTTAGCCTAAAGTTTAACTTATACAAACCAAATTGACGAATTAACATAAAAACCTATATCTCCAGTTTAACAAATGGACAAATTAGTTGCCCTGACTACACTCACCACTTCACCAGTGGTCACTTGTAGTTCTAACATGTCTAATGTCACTGCTCCAGTTTATACATGCAAAAGCAGTAATTATGAGTAATAGACAGGATCCAATGGACCTTTCCAGTTTTAGCTCTGCCCCGCCCATCTCTATCTAAGCTCCACCCATACTTCGCCGTGTTGGGATTGACCGATCCCTGAATGCCCTAGCTATCAATTTCCTGAAAACTATACAGGTAAGCTGTTGAATATTTTGTAACTAATTTGACTTGGTGCTGTTGCTGCCTATGGCAGCAACAGTGCTTAGTCAAATTAGTTTCAAATTATTCACCAGCATGTTTATTAAATAATAAAGACATACAATTTGTACAACGTGTCAGGCTATTAAGAGTTAAAGACGGCCATATAGAATCATATATGACGTAATGATTATGACATCATCCTACACGCCGCATTGATTATGACATCATCCTACACGCCGCATAGCTGATTATGATGTCATATGACGTCATTACCCTGGAAAGACCCATTAATCCTTTACATAACATTCTGATTTCACAAAATGCTGTTTCAAAAATGCTGAATTTCTATGAAATCTGTTAACTAAACTATTTGCCTTGAAGGTATTTGGAGGCAAAAACTTTTGACATATTCTCATGATATTGTTAGCGCCAAATGAACTATATAGACAATGATAGATAGCATAAATGTACAATCATTTTGATGAAATTTGTTAACCCTTTCAAGTTGACATTCCTGATACAATCAGGGCTCGTGGCAAGCCATTTCACGCTAGGTATATGAAAAATGGGTAACCTGTGATAGGGTCTTTAAGGGGTAACTCTTCAGATAGCCATGATGGTGGGTATTGTTTGGCAGCATGCTTATTAAATAGTAATCTAGACAAATAGTTTAATCGATAGATTTCATCGAAATTCAGCACTTGAAAAAGCATTTTGTGAAATTAGAATGCAAAGATTTAAGTAGATTCCGTCTATTATAGTTTCAGTATGCGCCAACAAGTATGACAAGAGCAATGCAGTTAGAACTAGACGAGATTATCATCATCTTCAGCATCATCAGTATCATAATCATCATTGATCATCATCATCATCATTGATCATCATCATCATCATCATCATAATTCATCATCATCATCATCATCATTATCATCATTGATCAGCAGCATCATCCATCATCATCATCATCATCATCATTGATTATCATCATCATTATCATCATCATCATAATAATCATTGATTATCATCATCATAAACATCATCATTGATCATCATCATCACTGATCATCATCATTCATCATCATCATTGATCATCATTGATCATCATCATCATCATCATCATCATCATCATCATCATCATCATCATCATAATCATCATCATCATCATCGTCATCATCATGGTGCTATGTTGATAGTCATTGGTCACATAGCTGACAGAAAAGTTAAAAAATATGAGTGTTAAAAGATTAATATTAATTTAAAAATACTGCTAGACATGCTAGAGTCCCAATCTGTGACTGCTTTTATTTAAAGGTACAAGTAAGTGTTCATACTTGTGTGGATAAACTTAAGTTCTAGCTGGTGCTCACGAATGAATTACATCTGATTTTCAATTTAACAACCAAACATATTTCATCTAATAGCATAAGACAATTTGATAATATTCGTCTTTATGCATGATCAAATGGAAAATTAAAAAAAATTATAAAATAATGTGAAGTGAAAATAATTACATTCAAGCATTTTCTGAAACTTTGTCAAAATCAGTTAAATGTGCTGCATATTCACACTAAAATGCTTAAAAATAAAGTTGTTAAAATTTTATACTTTTAGAGGCTTACACTTTTTACATTAATGACAAATTAATTCTTAACATATGAGGACTTTATTCGTTTAAATTATTATAATTTTTCAGTTGTGAAATTAAATTAGGGACTCTAATTCAATTTCAAAACTTCAAAAATTATATTAATTTATGCATGCTTAATGAAATCGTCATATGTTAAGTTTTTACTACATTACAACCTACCTCCTTGCATTACTATTGCTCATTCCTTCCCCGAAGGGAAGCGTAGTAGGATGAATTTTTTACAGCCATGGTTTGCTGAGTATAGTGGTTACAGAGTGACTGAAGGCTTCTCCTTCGATCAATACTCACCATTCTGTTACTTCTGATACACAGCTGGCCATGACAGCTGGCTCTAGGACTATAGACTTAGAAAGCTTTACCGACTCCTTGGAACCGGGTACTCGGCTCCCAACTGCTGAGTACCCGTCTACCATAGAGCTCATTCTTGTTTGCATAGCAACAAGAGCTGTCCACGCTTTTTGCAGGGAGAGATTTAAAGTTTTTTGAAAAGAAATCTAAGTCTTTTATCTGTGATTTGATAGTTTGTGCGTTCTTGAAAGGATATAACTGGATAAAATGGAGAATACCGCCGATGATAACCAGGTTGTATAATTCCTTATTATCCATAGTTAAAAGAGTTAGGTCTCTAAATTTCGTTGTGTCGCATGTTCCAATTTCAGACCCCATAGAATCTGGGACGTGTGCTAACAACGATATATGCCAGACGATCGCCTTCTTTAAACCCCAACAGGCGATCGGCAGATATGAAAATAGGTGTTTGCTACGGTATTTCTAACACGAATATCGGCTGATGTCATTCTCCGTAGAATCCGAGCGGGTGACGTCACACCCGGTCGCTCGGATGTTTATGTGAAGAAAAATTTTTTCATTAATTCGCGCATCTTGTTCTGGGTGCTGCGTACTAAAAATGGTACCGGAAACTTTAGAATGATCAAGTTTACGTGCGATCACGATCGGTTTGCAATGATCGGTGGTTTCAAAATTCTTGAGTAGATGTGTGGTCTGCGGTTTTACCGTGTGAGACAGCAGTTGTTATACATTTTGTTGTTTTCTTCACATATCGTGCTGCGTTCGTTACGAGTATAATTTATATTGATTAGTAAATATACCCTGAATGCTATGCGATATGATTCCTGGAGCCGTTACACATCCTGTAGGATCTATTATGGGTGTGTTGTGCCCGCCACGTACTTGTCGTCATAATCAATGCGATCGTTGTTGTAACGTGGTGGGGTGCGGGGAGGTTAAGGTTAATTTATGAGTCAAAATATTTGAAAATTAATTGTCTGCCTTCCATCCGTGTCTCATTCCGCTTGTTTATTGTAGGTTTGTGCTTATTTTATAGGCCAAGCCAGCCCCGCCATCATGTGACGACTGCCATAAGTTTGTCCGTGTAATGTTCAAGGACCATGTCTGTTTTAGGTGTGCCCTGTGTAATATAGATCATAGGTGTAATGTTTGTGCAGTGTGGTCCGTCGAAACGATGGTTAAGTTCCTTGCCCAGAAGGACTTGGCTGGGTCTGACGCGGGGTCAGGCGGTCCGAGAGGAAATTGTGGAGCGCCCGGTTCGGCCGGTGGGGGTGCTCCACGTCCCCAGCTGGAGGTGGCGGAGATGGCACCGCCGGCGTGGTTTGGTCCGGCTATGCAGGGTTTTCTGCATAGCGTTCTGCCCACGCTGGTGTCGTCCCTGCTACCAAAGTTTGGGGGCAGTTTCTCCCCATGCCTGGTACGGATCCTGTCCTCGGACAGGATTCTGGACTGGTTACCGAGGGGGCCGTCTCGTACGGCCCCCTGGCGAAGCCAGACGGGTTCTGTCTCTCTGCGGCCACCTCCGGGTGGTCCAGTAGCGGTGCCCGGTCCGTCAGGTGTGGGAGCCGTCCGCCAGGACGGCTCCACGGTTTATTCGTCTAGTGACGGCTCTTCGGAGTCTGAAGACGATGAGGCCGAGGAGGAGAGGTTGCTGCGGCCCATGAAGCCGCAGGTGGAGAATATGGAGGTTGATTCCGTCCTGGACGGAACCGGCCTCCATTTGTCTGGTTTGGCGCAAGCCAGGTCAGCGGCTCCACCTGCGGCTGAGGCCAATCCGTTACTGTGCACCGGTTCCGCGCGGCTTGGTTTGTCACCAGCCGTCAGGGGAACGGGTGTGCCGGGCCAGGCGTGGTACTCACCTATCTCGCCTGGTCCGGCAGCCGGACATGGGGTGCCGTTGGCGCCCGTGTCCGGCTATGGCTCCGCGACGGTTACGGGTCTGTACGGTTTTCCGTGCGGACCTACCCCATGGACCGGAGTGTTTCATGGGGTGGCGGCGGAACCGTGTGGTAGCGGAGTGCCTGGCGTGTCAGCCGTGACTCCTTGCCGGGAGGCCATGGCTGGCAGACCCGTGAGCACGTCAACGGGTGACGTGTTTGCGGGGGTATCTTCTTCGGAGGTAGATTGGTCTGATGCTCTGGCGTGGCTAGCCAGAGTGGACCCATCTGTGGTTTCGGCCACGGCCGATGAAGATGCGCCCCATCCGTCGGTTGCGTCGATTAGGACGGGGATTTTGCCCGCGGCCCGGATCCAGTCAGTGGGACTGGATCCACGGTTCATTGATTTGTTGGATGCTATTTATAGTAAACAACTAATGACCAAGGGTCAGCTCCCTGCGGCCTCCAGGGAGGTGCGGGCAAGATGTCGTATTCCGCGGGGTGAATACGACAGGTATGGTGTAGTCCCGTCGGTCACGGAGGATGACCGATGGGTACTGGGCGTCCAGAGTGCTGGGTCGGGTGGTCCCGGTCCGGCACTAGTGGATAAGGCCCAGGTACACCAGGAAGAAGTCCTGGCCCTATGCGATGAGGGTGTGAGGGCAGCGATGAGCGCTGTCAATTACTCCTATCGTCTACTTCAGTCGGTGTGGGCTGAAGCGGGGGCAGGCCACCCTGTGCCACCTGTGGCGCTATCGTGCGTTAATGACGGCTTGGTGCTGTCAATGGACGCATTGGCAAGGGTGCAAGCGCGTGTGACGAAGTCCAGGAGGCAAATGGTCATTGACCATATGCGTCCGGCTACGGCAGTCAGGGAACGTCTTCTTGGGACGCCCCTGACAGGGCCTAGCATCTTTGGTGGCCAAGCGCGGGCCATCTTAGAGGACACCACCAGTATTGCGCAGAATCGGTTAGCGGTAAATCTACAGCTAGAGCTAGTGCGGCAAGTGCACGCACTAGGGGCTGTGGGCAAGCCGCTAACGGGACAGCCTTCAAAGAAACAGAAAAAGCATAAGAGCAAGGCGAAAGCCAGGCCTATTGCGACGTCTGTTTCGGCTGGGTTCTCGGAGCCGCCGCCGGCGAAGAAACCCAGGAAGGTTGTAGAGGCGCCTACCCTCCCCAATGTTGCTCCTGACCGCCCTAGAGGTGGGAAGGGTAAGGGTAAGGCCTCAAAGGGCGGACAGAAGGGGCCGAAGCGTACCTGAGGGTACGCAAGCTCCCTTCATATCCGCCTGGACCGCACCTGTGCGACAGGAACAGCGGTGCCAGTTATACCCGTCGTGCCTAGAACGAAATGGTTCTCACTCTCTCTCGTTAAGAAAGGGGGGGGGGGGGGCGGACTGCGAGCCGGACAACCCCGTTAGACGTCGAGGCGTCTATGGTGGGTGGAAGGCTCATGCGTTTCGTCGAGGCTTGGCGAGGTGTGACGTCAGACAGTCTGGTCCTGGGATGGTTATCCCAGGGTTACATGCCGGAGTGGTGGGACTTTCCGCCACAAAATCTGTCTTTGGCACCTGTCTGGACACCCGTACCAAGGGAGCCAGACAAGTTAGAAGCCGTTCAAAAGGAAGTGTCGGGTTTGCTTCTAAAGGGAGCAATAAAACCAGCAAACCGGAACACTCCAGGCTTCTATTCAAACATGTTCCTTGTCCCCAAGAGCACAGGGGGATGGAGACCCATACTCAATCTCAGGCCATTAAATTGGTTTATCCATACGCCTCGGTTCCAGATGGAAACGCCGAGGTCGGTAATGGCGGGATTGAGGAAAGGAATGTGGTGTGTATCGATCGATCTGAAAGATGCATATTTCCACATTCCGATGAATCGGAGTTGGCACAGGTTTCTGAGATTTGCATTTCAGAATCAAGTATGGGAGTTTACAGTTCTCCCGTTTGGCCTGTCGACAGCTCCGAGGGTTTTCACAAGAGTGGTCCTTGCGGTGACAGCGTTTCTCAGAAAAGAGAACGTGGCACTACACACCTACATAGACGACTGGCTGCTCAAGGCAGACTCGTCAGCCAGGTTGAACGTGGATACTGCTCTGACTCTGAAGTTACTTTCAGATCTAGGCTGGATAGTCAACGAGGAGAAATCCGAGTTGACGCCCACTCAACATTTCGTTTATTTGGGGATGCGATTCGACCTCGAGGAGGGCAGGGTTTACCCATCAGAGCCCAGATTGGTGTCTGTTAGCCATCCTCAGGAGTTTTCGAGTGGGAAACCACATTCAGGCGAGGCGGTTCCTTCAGATGCTGGGAATGATGGTCTCCATGGAGCAGGTTATCCCGTACGCTGCTCTAATGCGAAGACCTATCCAGTTGTATCTGATGTCTCTGTGGAAACAGAGAACAGAACCCCTGTCAAAACTGGTGCCAGTTTTGGAGCCGATAATATCGCATCTTCTATGGTCGAAACAGCGTCAGAATCTCCTAATAGGGGTTTCGCTGCACCTACCCCACCCCCAGCTGTCCGTTTACACGGATGCATCGCTGGAAGGGTGGGGTGCCTGCCTGGGAGAACACCAGGTCTCGGGCACATGGACTCTCCCGGAGAGTCAGCTGCATATCAATCTGTTGGAAATGATGGCAGTGGAACTGGCGTTGGAAGAGTTCCTTCCGATGATCAGGGGCAAGGTGATATTGATACGGTCGGACAATTCGACAGTAGTATCATATATAAATCGCCAAGGAGGGACCAGGTCGCCCACCCTGTGCATCAGGGTGTGGCACTTGATTCAATGGTGCAGGAATTACTCGGTTGTTTTGAAAGCAGCTCATATTCCTGGCCGATTGAACATTCTGGCGGATGCTTTGTCTCGCAGACAGAGAATCTTGCCAACAGAATGGTCCCTCAACCCTCCAGTTCTACGACGGATCTTCGAGCATTGGGGCAAACCCAACGTGGACTTGTTCGCCACAAAGGAAAATGCTCAAATCATGACATATGTCTCGCCGATTCCAGATCCAAATGCCGTCGATACAGACGCTCTGGCGATAAGCTGGAGAGGGATGCACGCGTACGCGTACCCACCCACCATTCTTCTTCCGAAGGTATTGGTGAAGGTCAGGGAGGAGCCGTGTCTGGTCCTGCTAATAGCGCCGTATTGGCCGAGCAGGGCGTGGTTCACGGATCTTCTAGATCTGCTGGTGGAAAATCCTGTGCAGTTGCCCGAGATTCCGAACATAATCTCCCAGGCCAAGGGACGGACTGACTCGTTACGGTCGAACGATAGACATCTGTGGATCTGCCATAAAAAGCCTTATGGCGCCGCATCCATGGATACTATCTCTCGTTGGGTGGTCGAATGCATTCAGACTACTCACGAGATGGCGACTGGGCACCAGGTGCAAGGTGTAAGGGCACACGATGTCAGAGGAATAGCCGCCTCGACCGCCCTTTACAATGGTGTTCCGTTAGAGGACATCATGGCCGTTGCACAATGGCACTGTGAGTCCTCATTCACGGATTACTATTTGAGGGATGTGTCAGACTCAGCCAATCCACTCGCTTTAGCTGTTTTGAAACGATAGTTAGTGACCACACTGCTCTTCACCCTTTTTTCACTTTGGTAAGAAAAGAACCTAAAGCAGGCATGGTCAAGCGAGAGGATGACAACCAGATTGTGTCACTGATGGCCGAACCAGTGAATGGTTGAAGGCGGTACGTCTGAAGTCCAATTATCATAAGGTAATTCAATAGTGAGAGTTTTTTGTATTATGTATATGTATTATGTTCATTCATCTTATATATTCATGCTCATTCCCAGGCTAATACATGTGGATATGCAAGGAGCAGTTAACCCTCTTGGCATATTTGTGTTTCAGGCGAGATACATGTTCGTGAGTTCTCTCCCTTTTCTTAGGAGAAAAAGGGGGGGGGGTGGGGCGCAGTGACGCGAATGTGATTCGGTTCCGATAACTTGACGGTCCTTTTAGGTCTCCGTTAGTCAAGTTGTTAAGTCTAAATCTTTCTCCAAGGGGCAAAAGTAGCATTTATGGCTTGCCCCTTCCCACCAGGTTACTGATCAAATCTGGTGTATATCAGAAGTAACAGAATGGTGAGTATTGATCGAAGGAGAATGCAGGAAATTTCAATTTCCCTTACTCCGAGATCTAACAATACTCACCATTCTGTTACGGACCCAGCCTCCCAGCCCCACGGAGGCAAGCCATGGATTTCTCTTGTTTGGTGGCTATGCAAACAATATGAGCTCTATGGTAGACGGGTACTCGGCAGTTGGGAGCCGAGTACCCGGTTCCAAGGAGTCGGTAAAGCTTTCTAAGTCTATAGTCCTAGAGCCAGCTGTCAAGGCCAGCTGTGTATCAGAATTAACAGAATGGTGAGTATTGTTAGATCTCGGAGAAAGGGAAATTGAAATTTCCTGCATTCTTCAGGAATCTCCATACTCTCTCAACTGATGAGATCCATAGTAATTCGCTTGCATGCTATGTCTCAGAATGAGGCAAGAAGAGGGTGAATCCAATACCCATAGCCACTGAGTAGGTCATTAAGCACAATGACACCTCATTGGCTGAAAGCTATCACATGACCTTGTTGATAGCAACCAAGACTTCATTCCTTTCCTACTTGTGGAGGCGGGAAGGTGTTCACAATTTTCTCAGCCTTTTAAGTTGTTATTTTGCTGTGGTTTGCAAGATAAGTGAGGAGAGCTTCAGGAAATGTCGGACAAGCGCAGAAAATAAGTAGTTGTAAGGTCTTGATGACTTAGTAATGATTCTATTGATCATTTCTAATTTCATGGTAGGCGCGTTACCAGTTTTGGTTCGGGCGCCCAGAGTGTATATGGGCTATGTTATGTCTATTCGTTTGCTCCCCCTATTAACGGTAGCATGTATAAGCTACTAAATTGTCATGTTTGTTGTACTTGAGCATGAATTGGTGTATCTTGTTATCGTACTCTCTCAAAAAAGAAAAAGTGAAATAAGATTTTTTTTAGAGATCGGTAATGTCTCCATCATCAAAAGCTTGGGGTTAGTGTTGGCTAACCCCGAGTCTATTATCGGAGCTTTGCTCTATCAGTCTTTCTGTTATTACAGTTCAGATATGAGAAAGTCTCCAAAGAAAGTCAAGGAGAATGCTAAAGAAAGGAACCAGAATCATTCAATTATATGCTCGCCTGGCTCCTGTCAGAGATTCATTAGATCAGAACACGCTGGCCATGTCTGTGCTAAATGTACTTCGTGTACCTTGGATTCGCCTTGCTTAATTTGCGAGTCATGGTCTGAATCTGTCAGACTTTTCTTCTTTAAGCCATTTTCCCCTGAAATTTCTAAAATTCCTGGGAATCCTCCATTAAGGTCAGTGGCTAAAATAAAGACCAAACCCGAGGCCACAGCTGATACGGCCATATTGGAAAGAATTGTACAGTTCATGGAATGTCTCCAGAAACAAGTGCACAATATTGATTCGTCTATTGATGGTAGGATAAGCAAGATTATCTTGGAGCAGTCAGAGTCCAATGTTTCATCATTTGACATGGTTGATGGTTCACCACATTGGAGCTGGCTGTTCCCAGGAAATGCCTGTTTTCTAGTTCAAATAGATCTATATAATCTTACAGAATTACACTGTTTTGGAGGTGCCAAGAGTAATGGGAAGAACAAGAGTACCAAGACTGGGTTTCGTCTCGTTCACCGCCAGTTCAAAAGCCAATTATTCCGTGCCAGGATTCATTGGATCTTTCTTTTATCAACATTCCGCAGTCTGCGCCCATGTGGCCCGAGTTCGGTCTAACCTCTCTCGGGCCTGAGCAGGTTGTAAATCAGTCCGGTTTCTCAGTATCTATCTCTACATCCGTCTCGCTGACTGGTTCAAAGGACTTGAGTGGTCCAGGTGATCTCGCATCCATTATCGTCTATTAAGCCAGTTACATCGTCTTATGTTGTATCTGTTGTTTCTCCGGCCCGGCAGCCAGCCCTGGCCCCAGGTTTATTCCCGGCCCCGGGTCTGATTGTTGGTCGGCCGAGGTTCTCGCTCTCCTCTACAGGGCCGGACTCAGACTTTTGTCCGGATCTAGTCAGGGGTGGGGGGTATATGCGGGCTCAGGATCCTTGCTGGCTCCGACCCCATGCCCGGGTGTTTTCCCTGTCTCGGGTCGGGATGTTGGTGGGTGTAGGTTTCCAACCTCATCTATGGGGCCGGACCCGGTCTTTTGTCCAGGTCCGGCCGCGGGAGAGGCCCCGGGCTCAGAGTTCTTGCTGGCCCTGACCCCAGGTTCTTTCCTGGATCCCGGTCCGGGTCCTCGCCTTTCTGGTCAGGTTCACGCTTTTCCAGCCCCGCCTCCGGCCCCAGCCTGGGGCGGGACCAGTCTTGCTGGATTGTCAAATCTTAATTTGGATTTTTTTCAGTAATTTTGGTCCAGCCTCTTGCGACTTTTCACACGCTACCCGGGACCTAGTTGGGCTCCGGAGCCGGGTTCTGTTCTAAATTCTCAATCATCCTCTAGCTTCTTGTCAAAAGATTTTTCTGGTCGGTCGACAGGGCCTCTGGGATTCCATTCCTAGGGAGGGTCTAGGTCCGCTTCCAGGGTTATCAGAGTTGTACCGGGGTCTCCTCGGAGACCCAGCTAGGTCCCGCCTTTCTCCCGGTAGGCTTATGTCTCATTCTCTTCATATGTCTCGGAGTGCAGTTTCGGATATGTTTAGGCATATCCCTGTCATTAGTGAATCTAACTCCGACTCTTCTATATCCACAATCACTCATGATATTTCTGCTGATCATTTCTCCTTTCATCATTCGAAATCCCAATTACGTACTTCTTCTAATTCTCAGTTGTCATGCTTTTCTTCCGATTCTATGGCTCATGATATTCCTTCCCAGGAATTAGTGAGCTGTTATCTTAATGAATTTCTAGTTAATGTAATTACTTCCATTGGTTTGTCGAGTAGGAACTATTCCTTGTCAAAGGACAGCTCAGGGAATTCTATTATTACGGCCTTTCATAGCTCTATTGATTTTCTCCCATCCTTTGAATCCAGTTTGGTCCCTAGAAGTAGTCTTCATCATCCCCGCTATAAAGTTAATTTTGCGTATTGCTCCTCATCACCCTCACCTATTCAACCTTCTGTAGTTTCTGATATCCTGTCCAGGTACGTTGACGTTCCTCCCATGGTTGATGATTATCAGGATTCTATTCCAACTCAGGATTCCATTCTTCGCTCTGCTCAGGAGTCCTTTCACTCGAGACCCTCTGATTCCAAGTTTCTTCTTCTTAGAGCTACTGAGAAGGATTGGTCTAGTGCTCACCTTTGGGTTTCAGAATCTGTCCACATAGATTTACAGCCTGAGTGCACTACCTGCTCTTCATATGAATCTCCTCTGGTCTCGGATGTCGATGTTCCTTGTGATCGAGTTCTCCTGGTTAATAACTTTTCTGCGGACATTCTAGATCACTTTTCCCAGCAGGCTTGTTTCTCAGATTTTTCTTTGGTTCCTTCGGATTTAGCTTCTTCCATTAGGGTTCCTCTTTCAGATTATGATGCTACGATTAGACCTAAGTCTCTGTTGGGTAACACTTGGGATTGTATTAAAGATACTAGTAGATCCCCTGTTTCGGATTCAGCTATGCTTAGATCCTTAGACCAGTCTGCTAGGCTTAGATTCAAGCTGTCTAAAATTTCTCGGCTCGTCTTTCAGAAGCTATTTTTAAGGTTCCTGCAAAAGGTGATTCTATTCCTCTTCCAGTTCTCTCTTGCCTGGCAGACATTTCTAGATTCAACCGTAAATTAGACGATATATCGGTTGGTTTTGTTAATAACTGTCGTAGGAAGAGAGCTCTTGGTTCTCTGGCCATTTCTCAGAAGCTTAAAGATTTTCTCATTACTACATCATGTTTTGGTAAGGAGCTCTTTGGTCCTGAATCATCAAGAGTATTCAGGAGATCTCTTCTAAAGTTAGCCTTCCTTCTTCTGCTAGTAAACGTTCCTTCACCCCGGTTCATTCTTATCCTTTTTCCTCCCCTAAGACGTTTCCTCATTCAGATCCTCAAAGATCTTTTCCTTCTCGAGTTTTTGTCAATTCCAATCGATCTTCTAATGGGTCTAGATCTCCTGCTAAGTCATCTTCCTGATGTCAATCTCGTAGGTCTCCTCCTCAATCCAGGTCTCCTATTCAAGATAAATTTTCAGATGTAGTGTCCAATCGTTCCAGAGCTCAAATCCCTTTTAGGAAGCAGTCTATAGGTTCTCGCAGATCGAGTAGTCAGTATCGGCAGCGTTTTTGATGCCATAGGTTCAGGAGATGGCCCTTGTTTAACTCTTCCCGTAGATTTAGATTTCAGTCCCCTACTATTTCAAGTTTTCCAGACATCCCAGTAGGAAATCGTCTTTCCAGGTTGAAGACTTATTGGGGTCTTCTTGTTCAAGATAAGTGGGGCGTAAAAATTATTTCTCATGGACATCATCCTTGCTGGAAGGTAAATCCCCCTCCTCTTTCCTTTGCTCCTCGTTGGACGCGCATTCCTTCGTGCCCAGAGAAACGCCTAGCTCTGGAGTTCGAGATTCTCGACCATGTTTCCGGTGGTGGTGGATTTGGAGACCCATTGTAAATCTAAAATCTCAGTCTTCTAATTGTGAGTCCTTCCTTCAAGATGGAAACAGTGAAATCCATCATTCAATCCCTTCGGGTGGGCTTGTGAACAATATCTATCGACCTCAAAGACGCATATTTTCATGTCCCTATTCACCCTGCTTTCCGCAAGTTCCTTCGTTTCGCTTACAAGGGCAGAGTCTGGCAGTTTTGCAGCCTTCCCTTTGGTCTTACCACCTCCCCTTACATATTCACTTGAATATTGTCATCAGTAGTTCATGTCTTCATCTCCAGGCAATCTCAGTTCATGTCTATATAGACGATTGGCTTTTCAAGCCCCCCCCCCCCCCCCCCCCCCCCCCAAATCCTGTCTCTCTCATTGCGGATGTATCAGCTGCCATCCAGGTTTGTCTTCATCTGGGTTGGATTATCAATGTAGAAAAGTCTCGTCTATCCCCAAGTCAAGTTTTTACCCACCTGGAGGGTGGGTGATCACTTTCGACCTCTCACAGGGGAAGTTATTTCCCTCCCTTTCCAATGTACAGATAATAGTGTCCACAATTCAAGCTCTCAAGGTAGGCCAGTTACTTTCAGCCAGATCTTTCCTCAGAATCATAGACCTCATGGTTTCGGTAGAGAAAGTAATTCCTTGAGCTCCTCTGATGAGAAGACCCTTCCAGTTCTATCTTATGGCCCACTGGAATCAGTCTCTAGATTCTCTGGATCATCGGTTTCTCATCAAGTTTCAACTCATGGACCATTGCCAGATTTGGAAGGACTGTCATTCTCTTTTATTATGGGTCTCTCTTCATCCACCATCTCCTCAGACCATCTTTTACACTGATGCATCTCTGGAAGGCTGGGGAGCCATCTGGGATTCAAAGATTTCAGGAACCTGGTCCATCGCAAAATCTTCCTACCAAGTCAACCGTCTAGAACTGTGGGCTGTGTTCCATGCCCTAGTTCATTAGGAGTCTCTGATTCTCGGTCTTTCAATCCTTATCCCCTCAGACAATTTCACAGTAGTCTCTTTCATCAATCATCAGGTGGGGACCAGGTCGGTCTCTTTGTCGAGAGTCCCTGATCATGGTTCACTGGTGCAAGTCCCGAAACATTTCTCTCCGAGCATCCCACGTCCCAGGCAATTTGAATTCGCTGGCCGATCCGTAATCTCATCCCTCCAGGATCCCAGAAATGGAATGGGAGTTGAGAGGCTGTAGCCTAGTCAATTTTTCTCCATTTTGGTCGTCCCCACATAGACCTATTTGCTACTCTCAAGAACAGAAAGATATCCACCTTCATATCTCCTTTTCTGGAAGAGATGGCTCTTTCAGTAGACGCTCTAGCTCAGTCTTGCGACAACTTGTTCGCTTATGCTTTTCCCCCAACGATTCTCATTCCTCTGGTCCTCAGGAAGATCAGGCAACATCCCTGTGTGGTCCTGTTAATAGCTCCATTTTGGCCAACAAAATCTTGGTTGCCGAATCTCCTGGACCGTATAGATTTCCCTCTACTTTCTGTCTCCCACAATCTATTGTCCCAGAACAGAGGCAGTATTCTCCATCGGAATCCAGAAATCTTTTGCCTGTCAGTCTGGAAGTTGTCGAGTTGCCACCCTACTTCGTCAATCTTTTCAGTCAGATCTAAGGAACTTTTGGAGAAATCGCTCAGAACTTCCACTCGAAACATTTATAAAGCTCGATTTGAGTTTTTGAAGAAATGGTGTTCAGACAGTTCTATCCTGCCCTCTGAGGCCTCTGTGACTCAGGTCACAGATTTTCTCGTTTTCCTTTTTGATCAGAAAAATCTCTTAGATAATACTGTCAGATCCTATCGTTTTGGTCTGAACTCATTCGTCAAATGTCTTATTGATCCTTCGGTCCAAATATTTTCACGACATTAAAGGTATGGGTAATTCATGTCTAGCTTTTAAGAAAGCCCTTCCTTCCTGGAACCTGTCTGTTGTTTTTGTTTTACAGGTTCTTGCTGGGAAACATTTTGAACCCTTAGTTTCTGTTTGTTTAAAGCCATCTTACCCTCAAAGCAGTATTTTTATTAGCAGTAGCTTCAGCTAGCCGTCACTCGGAAATTCATGCCGTTTCTGCTGAATTGGATAGATTTCAGATTACGGGTTATTACAGCATTATTCTCTATCCTAGAGCAGAATTTCTGTCTAAAACTCAGTCAAATTCTTGGATAAACCCATTATAATTCATAAGCTCTTATCTTTGTCACCAGATGATTCTGTCTGGTGACTGTTAGGGATCTTAATATTTACAAACTTCGTACTGCCTCCAAACGGTCCGACGATAGACGTCTTTGGTTTACGTTTGCAGAAGGCATTGATCGTCCTGCCTCTTTAACTACTATTTCGCGTTGGATCGTTGATACCATCAGAATTTGCCATGCGCTATCCTCCCCTGGCGACAATGCCTTAGTAGGGGTTAAGGCCCATGATGTTAGGGACCTTGCCACCTCTTGTGCTCTTTTTAATGGGTCTTCTCTTGATGATATCATGCAAGTAGCTAATTGGAAATCAGAGAATACTTTTATTAATTTCTATCTTAAGGATTCTGGTCCTTCCTCTTTCTTCTATAACAATATTCAGAAGGTAGCTTCAGGGACCATAACTCGTATTCCTTCTTCATCCTCCCTCGCATCATCATCTTCATTAGCATAAGAGTGTTCTTTGGGGTGAGTGTGAATTCTTTTCTTTCCTCTCGTGTGTGTATCTCACCCTTTTTTCATATCATCTCTTTCTTCACCCTTTATATTCTTGTATTTCATTCTTGCATGATCATCTCTTCTGTACTTTCTTTTTAGGGTCATTTAAGTACCCCCCCCCCCCCCCTTTTGTATCTCCTTTTCTTTTCTGTACCCTTCTATTAGGGTTACTTATGATAGTAATTCTGAGGAATTATTGTCATTTATAGTATCTGTCTCTACTTGTTATTACTAACTGTGTGTTCATTCTTTTAAATGCTTTACACCATGTTTCATCAAAAATTTGCCCACCGGGCTTTGTTCAATGTTGAAATCTGTATTTGAGCAATAGTAATGCAAGGAGGTAGGTTGTAATATAGTAACGATGACCAGGCGACCCGCAGGGTCTGGTCTTATGGTTTACTAATTAAATATACCTACCTCCTTGCATTACGGGCCACCTCAAGCCTCCCCTTTGTTTGGGTTGTGGGGGGGGGGGGTGTCTTGAGGCTTCATTTAAATGGTCATATCTTGTTAGAATAGATGTATTCAAGAAAGACATTCATTGTATATTTCAGCCTTTATGTTATACCCAGATATGTCAGAATTCAACATATTTGGGTATTTCTGAAAGAAAATTTCTTGTCATATAATGTAGAAAAATTAGGATAATTTTATTCTCAGCTTTAGTCAGATATTCAGAGTCAAGTCGTCATAAGATCATCTGCCTCTTCATGGATCTTCCTCAAGCTGGATTATATGACTGGATTCGTCAAAGGAATGAAGTCTTGGTTACTATCAACAAGGTCATGTGATACCTTTCAGCCAATGAGGTATCATTGTGCTTAATGACCAGTGGCGCCTGGTATTGAATTAACCCTCTTCTTGCCTCATTCTGAGATATAGCATTCATGCGAATTACTATGGATCTCATCATTAGAGAGAGTATGGAGATACCTGAAGAAGCCTTCAGTCACTCTGTAACCACAATACCCAGCAAACAATGGCTGTAAAAAATTCATCCTACTACGCTTCCCTTCAGCGAAGGAAAGGGCAATAGTAATGCGAGGAGGTAGGTATATGTAGTAAAACATAAGACCAGACCCTGCGGGTCGTCTGGTCGATTTATTTCGTTTCATTACATTTAGGCCACCCATAAAAATGATTTTGTTTCCTGCAAACCGGGTGTAGAAAAAAGATTTCAGTAGGGAGGGAGGGAGGAAATAAATTTTTTTTTAAATTATTAATTTATTTTAAAGAGGTCATAAATATTTGGTTTCCAGATATTTGACCGGATATCAATTAAATATGGTTGTAATTGCCCAATTTGTTATGTTTTTCATGCCACAATTAGCAAAATGGATTCATATTGCATACAAATGGCATTAAAACATTGTAATTTGTATAGTTTGACAAATGTATGCATGTTTTACCATTTATGCTGGGTAGAAAAAAAAATTTTCTTATTCCCGGCCGGGTGAAAACAAAGAAAAATTTCACCAGGGAGGTTTACAGGAAACGAAACTATTTTAAATTTTTACCTTAGATACACAATTTAAGCCTCTAAAAGTAAACAAGTCTTATTTTCAAGCATTTAGCTTGAATATGCATCTTTAAAGCTATAACAGAAATTGTTGAGAAAATTGACAATAAATATTTTCCAAGATTTATTATACAGTCCAGTTCATAAATAAGTTAACATGTTTCCAAAGCAAAAAGCCAAACAATTTTCAGTTGCATATTTTATTTTGAAAACCATGTGACGTTGTTGCTGAGCTGTGCTGTAATCCAATTCACCATTCCAGAGTATCCATCCATCATCAGACCTCGTATGACATCATAATCATCTCAGCGCGTGTATAATGACGTCGTAATCATTCCATATAAACCGTCATCAAATCTCTAATACCCCATCTTTGTAATTCTTTGCAATTTAATAAACATGCTGTTGAATATTTTGAAACTAATTTGACTGGGCGCTGTTAGGCAGCAACAGCACCCAGTCAAATTAGTTTCAAAATATTTAACAGCTTACCTGTGTAGTTTTTTGGAAATTAATAGTCACAGTGTTCAGAGATAGAGCGATCCCAACATGAGAGAGGTGCGGCTGGAGCTTAGCTAGAGATGGGCGGGGCATAGCTAAAACCCGAAAGGGCCGTTCCCAAGCCAGGTATGGCTGAGGAGATCGATATTGTCTGAGACCACAACATCACAGAGTTTTTGTAACCACACGTTTATTTGCCTGGGATGACAGAGATCTGCCATAAATTTACAAAGCAAGAGAAGACTGTTTTCGAAATGTTACCACTGCAATGAGTGGCTTCCAATGGTAAATTTTCAAAAATGGTTTTCTTTTGGCCTGAGACGGACATTCACTATGCAAAGATTACCGTTTTCTTGACCAATCTTGACCATTTAAGGGTTAATCATGTAGATACAAAGATGCCAATGGAGGGATCCGATCTGTCACTCAAGGATATATGACATCATAGTCAATTATGTCACATGTTGGCTGACATCTACATCTAAATACATATTGATGTACGGTATATTTAGCTCCTTCCTGAATATTGAAAACTTGAAAAGCATGCCAAGTGTACAAATTGTATGTCTTTAACAGCCCCCATCTTTAACAGCCCCGTATTTTCAAAGTGTTCAACAGCTTAAGTAGCGCTGTATGATTACCTTAAATATGGGATTCCTGGAAGTCAGGGACTCTGAGCTCAGAGTAAATAAATCGATTACAACATGCAGAGAAAATTGGATGGAGCTTCGCTAGAAATGGGCGCGTCATAGCTAGCAATGAATGTCTCTGTCAAATTTAGGATCAAAAGATCAAGGACATTGTGCCCCGATATGACTCAAATAAGGGCATTGTGTAGAATATCCAGATGATAACTCGAGTATACTGAAAGAATTTTCTTCAGATGTTGGTGCTCATGGTGGTAGGCTACTCTCAGGGATCCGAAGAATCTGAGAATAATTTTGGGGTCAAGATGTCACAGTTATTGTATTATAATTATGTGCATAGACACTGTGTTTTGTTTCTGGATGATAGTTTAAGCTATGCTGAATGGATTTTCACCAGACTTTTGTTGGAGATTGGCCTCAGGAAATATCATCCAAGAACCTTATTGCTTTTGGGTGTCAGAATATCAAGAATTATGGTCTTGTTTATGCAATTTAAGAAATTGTGTTGCGTTTAATAAGCTAGATGATAACGCAAGTTCTACTGAACGAATCTTTATCAAATTTGGACAGAAATTTGGTCTTGGGAGTCCAAAGAAGCATATTGATTTTGTGGTCAGACATTGTCAAACGGCTGGTGACCCAATCATGGAAATTATGTTGCATTTCTGGATGATAACACAAGTTCTAGACCTAGATACTAACCTTGGAGATTTCCACAAAACTTGAGGTGGGAGAGTTCCTTCAGAGATCTGAAGACCCCTATTGATTTGGTGGTGAAAAGGTCAGGTTGACAATTACAGATATTTTGTTGCGGACGTGGGGACTTAAATTTCAGCAATCATTGATTGTCATTCTTGTTTGTATTCATTTGCATGATTTAGATGCCTTCTTTTGCTTGTTTTACAGACCAGTTATTGAAAGTTGGTCGCGATGGAGATGGATTTGAACCAGGGACTAGAGCTATTCCCTGAGGCGGAGCTTGGTGTGCCCGTTATCGGCAGTCATGTTCCATCAACTGAACCACCTCCTGCATCCCTATCTCATGCAGAGTCTCTGCCATTCCATATTGATGCTGATGCCAGTAGTTCAAATACTGACTCATATTCTTCGAGTGCGTTCTCGGATAGTGCATCTACTCATTCGGATTTGTCCAGATTCGGCCTGGATATGCCGCCAGGCCTGATTCCAGTATCTGACTTGAAAGTTCCGGAAAATTTACCTTTGAACTTTATGGATAGTCCTCAAGCTGGAGTGGATGAGAATCCGTTACTGGACAATTTAGATCTTTACAGAGATCATGCTCAAGGTGTGAAAGAACAAATGACAAGCAGAGTCCTAGACAGTGCACCACCTGCACCAGTCCCTGCAGACACATTGATGGTCATACCAAGTCCTATGGACTTATCATCACAGGCGCATACAGCTATGAGCGTATCACCTCATATAATGGAAGAGCAAATGTCAGCTGCCCTTTGTCTACAAAATACAAGAACTGACAAGGCAAACGCTGAAAACACTGGTGATGCGACTAATATTTCAGCGAGGCGTATTAGGAAGACTAGTGACAACACATGTACAAGTATGAAGATGGCTGATATAGGTGAAAGTGGGGACAGCTATATCAGCAGCCAAACTTCAGTCTGTGATAAATTGAAAACTGTACCCAGCTTATCTGGCGATCAACTAGTAGGTCAAACGGATGATGCGGCTGGTCATATAGCACCTGAAGGTGAAAAGATGGACATTACCGAAGCTGAGCCAGAAATCTCTACAGAAATGATGGATATGGACAGAACTGACCAAAATGAAGGTAAGTCTGAAATGTTCACTTATTCAAAGAAAGATTTTATAGCAGATTTCATCCGGCGTGTTGACAGTAATACCAGAAATTCATTATTTACTTTATGTAGAGGGTCTCCAATGGCCCATTCGGTAGTTTACCCGGAAATCATCTTCATGATGTGTTAAATTATAATATATTCATGATGTGATGCGCAAAAATAAATATGGAATCACTGGACAAAACCAGCTGTACGCTCGATAACTTGTTTTAAAGTATTATCTCCGCCTCACATATGACACTAGTTTTCATTTCCAATCATGCCAATTATTGTGAAGTGTCTTGGCCTGCAATTTTATCATGATTCTTTTTGATTTAGGACTTTGAAAATTACACATATTCTCAGTCAGATGCATCTGATCTTCAGAAATGGTTCCTCCAATCAATACACTAAATCTGCCTTAGCTTACTGGCGTGTACTAGAAATTCCAATGATTCAATGTGCATTCGCTTTCGAAGGAGAAGTATTTTAGACACATTGCCGGCAGGCATGCCAAGGGCCATGTAAAAAAGCAGAAACCAAGTCTGTATAATTACTGAACACTAAATTAAACTTGACATTGTGTGATAAATCTGATATGAAATAGAAATTTGTTTGAAATTTAAAAATTTATATCCTGCAGCAGTATGCATGTAGGATTATCAATTTAGATGTGTGTATCGACTAAGTCCTCAACTTGCCTTCTGCTGCTATGCTTTGTCTGGGTAGCAGATTTGACTCTCACTATCTGAAATCATTTGACTTATTTTGGAAGCTCAGCTAGATTTTGGTGTCCTTGACATTCTAGTGTATAAATTTCAAAACAGCTATAAATGGATGCTACTGACTATTTTGAAACTAATTTGACTGGAACCTGTAGACAAGCAGCATGTTGCGAGCAAGTCAATTTACTTTCAAAGTATTCACTTGACTATTCCTTACATGTATGTCATAAAGAATTCTTCTGTTTCTGGTGTATGATGGGTAATGGGTTAAAATTAAAATGTTGTTCGTCGCTGTTGTTAGTCGCTGTTGTTATTGTAGATGCTGTTGCGCTGGAAACAGAAGAGCCAGAATTTATCTGGGAAGACTATCTGGAAGAGACAGGAGCAACAGCTGTACCACATACCGCCTTTCAGCATGTAAGTCAATCAGGCCCTAATCATTTAGATCAGACACTATGATACTCGAGTGTGCTAAAGATGGCCTCTGCCGTGTCAGTAGTACATGGTATTGAGCAATGTCAATACGCAGTCCGAGAGAAGACTGTTGAAGATTTGTCACAAGAATACGCCTGGCATGATGATCGAGCCAGGTCATGCCTGTGACAAATAAAAAAAAGCTTAGTTGTCCTGCAAATGAACATTCATTAAAAGCTAAAGAGCGTGTGTTAGTCACCTTCGGGAAAACATGGTTCTTTAACCAGGCTTTAGCGCTCAAGCTGAGGAAAAACGCCTGTATTCATGTATGTGTTAACATGCTTGAGAAATGGCCAATTTACAGACCAAGAGAAGACTGTTCTTTAAAATTGACCACAGGAATGACTGGCTCTATAATCGAGCCAGTCATTCCAGTGGTAAATTTTCAAAAATAGTCTAGTTGTGCAAATGGACATGTATGATTGCTGTATTCTGCGGCTGTAGTAGTAGAAACATCCCACAGCTGCAATCATCCTTGGCTTTTGACCACTGGCATGACTGTCTAATGTTCTCAGCCAAAATCTTTAGCTTCCTCAGGTCTATTCCTGAGAAATGTCCATTTGCAGAACAAGTGAAGACTATTCTTGAAAATTTATTACCAGAATGTCTGGCTCAATAACTGACTGGCTTGGTTATCGAGCCAGTCATTTCAGTGGTAATCCTAAAAAATAGTCTTAGAACTCTTGATCTGCAATTTATGGACATTTCTCAAGACCACTGCAGGAGCCATTTTTGGTTGGCTTGAGAGTTAATGGGTTAATGTACAAGCCATACACAAAACTGTACTTTCCTAAACCTTTAACCCGTCAAATTCTAATGTCCCAATTTGAAGACAACTATACAGGACTTGTAGGAAAGCTATTGAATAATTTGAAACTAATTTAACTGAAACAGAGAGGTGTTACTGCCATAGACAGCGACAGATCTCAACATCTCTCAGTCAAATAAGTTTCAAAATATTCAACAATATATACCTTATATCATCATAAGGAATTTGTCATCTCTTGTCTGTGAAGGTTAAAGAATTGACTGCTGTTCAATCATTGTACATATTGAAGGATGTATAGCTTACTCGTACCATTTGGTGATATTTGTCTAGGTGGAGATAAGCTTGCAGAGTGGCTTTGCTAAAGGAATGAAACTAGAGGTACCTAACAAAGGGGATTCCTCGACATACTGGGTGGCATCTGTCATCATTACATGTGGCCCATTAATGCGCTTACGCTGGGAAGGTTACTTCGATGATAGCTCGGCAGACTTCTGGTGTCCGCTCAGCTCAGAGATACACCCTATTGGCTGGTGCTCACAGAATGACCATGAATTGAAGCCACCTGAAGGTAATAATAATAGGGTGCTAATATTTCTATTTGTATCAAACATGTAACTTAACCCGTAACTCTTTCAGATGGCGGGATCAGAGCAAGCTAATCCTTTAATCCTTACATGTAAATTTATATAAGAAAATAAAAAAAAAAATATCCATTTACAGACCAAGAGAAGACTGTTTTTGAAAATTTACCATTGGAATTACTGGCCCGCTTATCGAGCCGGTCATTCCAGTGGTAAATTTTCAAAAATTGTCTTCTTGTTCTGCAAATGGGCATTTTCTAAGATCACTACAGGAGCTGTTTTAGGCTGTCGTGAGTGTTAAAGTGTTAAATTGACAACCTGAAACCAGTTGCCCTGAAGCAATCCTAGTTATCCTCCCCAGTTGACTGAAATATGTTTATGTTGAGAAAAGTTAGGTAGCTATGTTAGTCTGTGTAGATGAGAACAAGGGCAAATTTGTCCAATACCTGCATCGTTGATACATGTAGATTTTTCAACCGGCCTGTTGTGAGATCAAAGGTGTCTATTTTGTAAACAATGTTATTGAAAGCTGGTCTTAAGAACAACAACAATAACCAGCAGTCCATGCTTGCATTAACCATAGCAAGGCGGATAAAATATGATTCAAATTTCAAAGGTAGTACCTCTTAAGACCACTGTTACGGGGGCTGGTTTCCACCTATATGAGAACACAGGGGATTAGCTGTGTGGAAATAGCTCTGCTACACTTCAGGATGAGACGACGGGTGAAGACACTCTAATAAACAATACGCAAGATTGTTCTTCAAATATTACTGATATTAAACTTTTTATGATTCTAAACTTTACTTCAAGTGATATATTGGTGATATTAAACATTGCAATGACTAATTATCTAACTGTAGAAAAGTATCTCTAACTATGAATCTCTATATCTATCTGTCTGACTGGGTATAATTCTATCTCGCCATCAATCTCTGACTATAAATCTATATCTTTAGCTAATTCTATCTCTCTCTCTAGCTCTGTCTCTCACTGTTTCTCTCACTCACTCTATCTGTCAAATATACAAATTCATTTACATTTTAAAGCTGGTGGAATTTTAAGGTCAACAAACAGGTAGTCAAAAGACATGTTCAAAGTAAAGTCAGAACATGTCTAAAATCATTAATAATTTGTTTACTAATAGGCAGTACTTTTGTGAATACCAGATTTATGCATTTCAATGAAATAAATATAGTTAACCACTTTCCTTCTGTATACGTGCTGACAGTATTTTACTCTGACAAAGTCAGAAAATCCTGATGGCTATTTTGAAAACAATTGAAGCGAAAGTTGTTTCTCCTTGAGGCAGCAACAACTTTCAGTCAAATTATTAGCCCACCTGGTCTGAAAGGCCCCTTGGGCCTCTTGTTTCCAAAATAATATGCAGGTTTCTTATGCCAATGTCTTGAAATCATGTTTATGCAATTTCAGAGTGAAAACGGTTATCGGATTATAAACATAAAGTATCAGAAAGCGGTGGAAACAAAATATGAACACAGCTAGAGAGCATGCCATGTCTTCAAAATACCTGGTGCATTTGTGAAAAACATAGGCGCGTTTCATACGCTTAGTAAATTGGAATGCCTGTGGACTTTGGCTCGTTACAAGTAGAAGTCGGTGTTACCCATTCGAGTTGTCAGTTCTTGCTGTTCGCGAACAGATTTAACAAGAACCTACTATTCGACAACGGCACAGGAACAGTATTTCCCGAACAAAATTTCTACTCCCCATCAGACGTGGAGTGGAAATCTCGTTCGTGAATGCTAAACATGCTAAACTGTTCTCGCTGTGGCATTCTAGTATGCTAGCTCCATCTGTTAAATCTACAGACCTGTATTGCTATAGACCGCTTATGACCATTCAACGGCGGCATTTCCGAGCAATATTTTATACCGTAATATCTAACATATTATTGTGAATAAAACCTTACAATGAAGACAAACGGAAGCTCGAGAAATTTCCACTGTTGATCGTGATAGATCTATTTTGTAGTTTTGTCTGACATTTTACTGGAAATATTAGTCCAGCGAATCTTTCCAGTGTTCTCTATCAGTTGTTTTCGCATTTACTTTTTAAAAACATCCAGCGCACAGAAACATGCCGACCTGGTGAGATTTGACATAGTTTATTCTTATCCGGTTGCTTTCGCATTTACTTTCTATAAACATCCAGCGCAGCGGAACATGCCGACTTGCGGGATTTAACATACATGTAGATTATTTTTGTGCAATAGACAAATAGTAGGACTGCCGACGATTTTAGCACTTATTTTCATTTCAATCCCTGTCTACATTATATATCGAGAATAATGTACTATTATCGGTGAACCAGAGAAAAACATGACTGCGTTTTAGAAAAACAATCTTTTCGGGAAGTGTTTTGGCGCGTTTCTAAAGGCTTATCCTGTTCGTTATTAATTCATGTACATGTACATCACGGAAAAAGTCACCTGGCATTTCGACCTCATCCTGTTTGTGTTTTTCATTTGGCACGCAATGTTTTTCATTTGGCGTGCAGTGTTTTTCATTGGCACGTTTGTGTTTTTCATTTGACGTGAAATGTTTTTCATTTGTCGCGAAATGTTTTGCTTTTTGCACGCATATGTTTTGCTGCTGTCACGTTTTTTAAAACTTAGTTCTAAGCTGTACTGTATACATGTCTTGGAATACTGTGATTTATTAAGCCCACACTGCAGGCTGGGTCGCTTTAATTGTCCAGGCTATTAATTGGGCTATTGTCCTCTGTCCATTATACTCCTTGGATCATCACACTTGATTTCATATGATTCAGCTGGTCATAATTATGAACATTCTAATTTATGCTGGTTAAAATCAATACTATATAACTCCACACAGAATTTCCTATACCTGGCCTAATAGCACCATGATGCTACATATAAGTTCTAAATGTAGTTTATATTATTGTTCTTTCACACATAAATGTGCTTCGTCAGAACATAAACAGTTTACAATGTATGTATTGAATACTTGTGTTGCCATGCCCACATGGTTGGCAATAGAAACTTATCAAATTTAATTGATTGCGTTCGATAGGTTTAATGATAGTTGTAAGTTGAAAATATTCTTTTAGTCAAATGGTTCATGTACATGTACCAACTATTAAACAAGTGCATATACAATGTATGCCCAAATCCAAAGTTGCGATGTACTGAATTTGACTGACAGACAAGCTGTCTTATACTACAGTAGTTGCGAGTCGCAACTAAGGACATGAAGAATTACACTGGATTAATCCACAAAAATAAGTGTCCGAATGGCATGAATACTTGACTTCCATGTACCTGGGATTGCCTTTCCCTGGTACCTTATTTACTTGTCCCTGGTTAATGAGCACATACTACCAATATGGTACAGCATCACTGCTTCTATAGACCGAGCAGGGCTTAAAACTAAGGCTATCCAGCTATTCTGATGTTAATAGAACTTTGCCATGCCTTCATGTAGTACTAGATCTGGAAAAAACAAGTCTGGTGGTTTAGTTCCGATAGCAGCGGCGTCAACATTAAGTTTTGCGTTTAACAAATGTCTTTGACATAGTGTTTATTTCAGACTTGGTTAAGCATATCCGACCTAAGCTTTAAGATACATGTACTATTGCCTATACTGTTAGGAACCCATTAGGTCACAAGGTCAAAGGTGTGACCTCTAATGCTTATCGGCCATAAGGCGGATAGGCGAGACATTTAATTCTGCGGAATCCTTGCATTATTATGTGTCATCAGCGGGTAGAATAATTTATGATTCCAGTTTCTCAGTCAATCATATGATGTCATAATCAACTATGTGATGTGTAGGATGACATCATAATCAATTACGTCATGAATAACGTTGCTAATTTTGTCAAGAACACATAATTGAGAACAGACTAAGCGGCGTTGTACAAATTGTATGTCCTAACTATTTAATAAACATGTCGTTGAATATTTCGAAACTAATTTAACTGGGCGCTGTTGATAGGCAGCAACATATGGCAGCAACAGCATCCAGTCAAATTAGTTTTAAAAAACCCCATCTTACCTGTATAGTTTTTGTGGAAATTGATAGTCAGGCAGTTCAGGGATCGATAGATCCCAACACTGGTGAAGTGTGGGTGGAGCTTAGCTAGAGATGGGCGGGGGAATAGCTAAAACTGGATTCTCCCATTATTACTGTCGGTGCAATGAAGATCAGTTGAAAATCAGAAACTGTAGCCCTGTTTTATTTTATTTACACTACAGTACTATGTGATCGTGATGTGGATTGGAGTGAATTACTGGTCACGTCTCTCACAGGAGCACCAACAGTGCCTAGTTATCTCCTCAACAAAGTGAGTACTTTGAACAGAATATGAAGGGTTTGCACAAGTCATGCGCTAGGGTAGGTGGTCATGTTTTACGGTGAGTCAATCTGACATAAACCCTCATAGAATTCACATTTCCAGAGTACCCACCCATCATATGACGTCATAATGAACTATGTGATGTGTAGAATGACATCATAATGAATGACATTGATAAGTACGTCACGAACGCATATTTAAATATGGTCTATGCATTGTACAAATTGTTTGCTTTTACAATTTAATAAATATTCTGTTGAATATTTTTAAAACTAATTTGACTGGGCGCTGTTGCTGCCATAGGCAGCAACAGCACCCAGTCAAATTAGTTACAAAATATTCAACAGCTTCCCTGTATAGTTTTCAGTAAATTGATAGCTAGGGCATTGGGGTGATCGATCAATCCCAAAGTGGCGAGGTGTGGGTGGAGCTTAGCTAGTGATGGGCGGGGCATAGCTAAAATGGAAATGTCCATTACAATCAAATCTGTCTTGGATTATCACCTAAAGAATGCACCAAAATGTGAATAGGTCACTTTAATCAGTCAAGACTGATTAAGAAAATAACATTCTTTTCTTATTGAATGTCCATTTGCAGGCCAAGATAAAGACTAATTCTTTTAACATTTACCTCTCAAATGACCGGATCGTTAGCTGCATGCAGTCCATATACTCCTTTAATTAGATCACTTATTTTCTCTACTATTTTCATCTCAGTAAACAAATTTGTTTCATGAAGTCTTATGTTCTTAATGTTCGATCCATGTTTATTAGATGAACATTGAACAGTTTGAATAACCTGGCCCCAATATTGTATATATGTTAACTCAATACTTAGCAAGCTGATCATTGCATGATGTAGGCAGGTAATCAATGCGCAATATAGAATCTTGACACATGATAGAACTGTTGCAGTGTATTGTATCATGTAGGAAATATCATGACACTTCATGAAATGTGTTAATGTAATCCATAGTGTTGTTCCGATTAATCGATTTGATCGATGATTGATTGATTTGCATGTTCAACAAACCGATCGATCATGACTTCAGAAGTCGATTTTGTTTGTTTATAAATTGACTTTATTAATATATTTTAACTGATCAAGCTAGAAAACGAATACTTTTTGGAAAAGAATTTAAATTTAATTGTTACAACTATATGGTATTACTCCTTAGTCTCAAGACATTAATTCTTCCAGCACTGAAATAGTATGTTAATTTCAAAGCAACCATACCAATAACATGTTGAATATTTTGAAACAACTTCCAGTCAAATTAGTTTCAAAATATTTAACAGATTATCTTTTAAATTATTAAGAATCGGTGATACCTGCTACTTGTTTTGAAAGGGTAATTATCCTTGAACTTGCTATAATTACTACATTCGAAATGGATAAAAAATGAGAACCTGTTATGATCAATCATTAATTGATCATCGGTTGGTATATAAAACCAATCATCGATCGCAAAAATAGTACCAATTCCCAACACTAGTAATCCAGCATCAAGATGATTGATTAGTATTTAACGAAATTTTGATTTGCTTAAATATACTTACAGAACACAGGGACAACACCAATTGATCAGATCCAGCAGGGTATGAGACTCGAGTGTCAGCACATGCAGAACCCCCTTCATGTTTGGATTGTCAAGGTCAGATTAATAACCCATGTCATCATCCGCCTCATTTGTTATCGTTAACATATATTCAGTTTCACTAATAATCGTTTGAATGAGAGTTAGATTTCACTTCAAGAGTATACTTACCTCCCTAATACTTTTGATATTGCTAAATATTGGCTTTCACTCAATAAACACTCAGATTTAAAACAGTTAGGTGCCCCTACTGGGCAGGGAGTCAGAGCGTAGTCTGGCGGATGCCAGCCCCACCACCGCGCATGCGCAGACTAGCACTTCCTCTTTGCTAGATTATTGGCAAAGAGAACACACATGTTTTTCAGTCATAAGCTTTTCTTGCTCATTAACGTTGTTATTGGTGTTATTTTGGAAGTGATAAGACCTGATTTGGATGGCGGGAGGATACACTTCGCCACCGGAGGACGTTGGACCTTTAAATCAGGTGACTTCTAGTAAAATTAGCGAGTTTTCTTCCCGGTGTATTGTGTTTCCGGGACTCGCGTTTACCGTGATAAGCGCCTTAGTTAGTTGGTTTAGGTCAACTCGGTGCTACCTAGGACTAATTTCTCTTTCTGTTTCTGTCCACAGGTCTGTATGACGCTAGGTTGTGACGTCACAGTACCAGAGAATTAGTATTCTCTCCACCATGGTTCCATTTCCTACTAACACTGTCAGGTTATCTAACCAAATGAAAAATTATGCCCAGTGAGTTGGAGGCCTGGTATAAAGGTCTTCTCACTTTGCCCTCTTGTTCCAATTCCTTCCCCATGAGGTGGAGAGAGTTAAGAGGCGTGCAGATGGTGGAGTTTCCGGTTCGTCACGTTGGATGGTTTGTCTATACAAAGTGTCAGGTATCTAGTAATGATAATGTGGTGATGTTAATTATTGTAAACAATCAAAGGGAGATAATTAACATTTTTGCCAGTAAAGAGTTATCTATATGTATCTGATGGTTGTGTAGTCAACTTATCCATTCAGCATACAATTCGTCTTTGCACTTGGATGTTTTGTTGGGATCGAATTTTTCCTGTCACGGGATTAATGACGTCATAATCAGCTGGCTATGTATTTATTAGCAATTCAAGCGCTAGGCTGGTTTTTGATGTATATTGATCTTTATGATCGTTTTTCCTTCTCCTTGAGTTGGATTGAGTTTCTAAGCTTAACTAGTTGCTCATACTCCTTGTCCTTTGCCCTGTTTCAGGGACCGGGTTGCGCGTCCTGTGGACGTTTTATGCATGTGAAGTTCTGGCCGCATCTGTGTTATCGATGTAGCCCTTGTGGTCCATTGATTAATTGTGACATATGTAAGCACTGGGGGGGCGTGTTAATGTCCGAATTCTTGTGCTGCTTACAGGCGACGGACAAGGTGGTAGTGGTGGAGAAGAAGAAGAAGCGGAAACGAGAGGTTGTAAGTGAGAAGGGTAAGGGGAAGGTCTCGTCCGCGGTGGATATGGAGACCTTCCGGACCGAGATGTTGGGAGAGATGAGGAGGACAATAAAAGATTTGGTTCCAGGGTTGCTTCGTGGCATGCTTCCTGGACCAGATCCTTTATTGTCCTCATCATCGGCTTCGGAGCAGGTAATCCCCGCCTCTGGATCGATTTTCCTTAGTCCGCTTCCGTTGTCCGACGATTCAGAGGTGGCCCCATTAGAGGGGGCGTTCCACGGCCCTGGCAGCAGGCTTATTGCCGCGCCGATAGGGGACCGTGGACGGTTGTCGCTGGAACCCGCTGGCTGCTTATCAGTCCAGGGGTATCCGCACGCCGCGGTGGCCAGTACCTCCTATGGCACCGTTCCTGGTCAGCCCGGGTTAGCTCTCCTTGCTGACCCGGGGTCTAATCTTTCTGACCAGGGTGATGAGGATTACCTGCTAGGGTCGCCGTCTGACGACGTGGACATGGATGAAGACGTTTGTGCACCCCTCGCGGGGAATACAGGCGCTTTTTTCCACGGTATTACTCACCCTGGAGTAAGGTCCGCGGTTCAGGTGGTGGCCCAGGGCGCTGCTGATGGCCAGCGGTACCGCATACCTCGGCTTGCCGAGAGTGTAGCTGGTGCTGGCCGGGCCCGTGGTAGAGCTATATATACCCCGCGCTCTACCGCGGTGCCTGCTCCTGGTCAAACCAGTGATATTCTCATGCCGGTGCTGACAGGCCCGCATGTTTTCCCTGGCTTGCCAGGTGTATCAGCGTACCCGCCGTCAAGTACTGCTTGCGCTCAGGAGGAAGACGAAGGACCCCGTCTTGTAGAGCGCTCGCAGTTAGCCACGGAGGAGGATTGGTATGACGCTTGCCAGTGGTTGGTGAGCGTTAGGCCTGATCTGCCCGTGGAGCAGTCGGCTAGCCACCGTGTTCACACGCCGTGGTTAGCTGGGAATCCAACTGCTAACGCTATGCCTTCTCTGCCGCTGGCGGAGCATGTCGTTGACATGTTCAAGGCGGCGGAGGCGTCCATTAACACGAGTGGACGTCTCGCGAAGGCCCCTCGCGAGGTGGCCAAGCGTTGTCGCATCGTGCCCCTGGACTACCAGCGGTACGGTGTGGTACCCAAGCCCAGCGTGGATGACCGCGCGGCTTTGGGTGAGGATACGCGGCCAGGATCCCGTTCTGACGCGGGGGTCTTGTGCGCGAACGCGTTGCGTTCGGCGAATACCGCGTTGCGTGATGCGGAGGAGAGTGGGCGGGCTTCGATTGCCGCTCTGTCCCACGTCTCCCAGCTGTTACAGGGGGTAGTAACGGCATCCGCATCGCGCCAGCCAGGCCCGCTCGCGGTCCAGCGTACCATCCAGGATGGTATTAACCTGGCGCTGGACTGTATGACGCGGGCGGTGACCAGGAGTGTCAGGGCAAGACGCACATTTGCCCTGGACAATTTGTGCCCGTCTCAGGACCTGTATAATAGGCTACTCCGTACGCCTATGACGGGTCCTGGTCTTTTTGGAGGTGAGGGATGTCGCCACCTCCAGGAGACGGTCACCCTGGTGAATAACCAGAGGGCGCTGCGCGAACAGTTTGAGGTACTGCGTCGTGCTAACGTTCGCGCCGCGGCCCCTGCGTATCGTCCCCTGCAGGCTCGAGGTGGTGCTGGCCAAGTCAGAGGCCAGCCGCCGTCGCAGCGCCGGCCTCGGCCGCGTGCGATTCGGCCAGCAGTGAGGGGGGCGCAGGCTCCTCAGCCGCCGTCAGCCAGGCAGCCGCCCGTGCACCGAGGTGCGCGCGGGGCGGGGCGGGTCGCGCGAGGATCTGGGCGTGGTTATCGTTCCTGACAGGGCGCTTACCGCGGTAAGGACCACGCCGGTGTGTATGGCGACGGAGACAGTGCCGCTCTTGCATGCCTTGTGTCCACCGCGGTCCCTAGGTGGACCGGTGGGAGGCCGGCTTGCCGACCACATGCAAGAGTGGGAACGGTTAACTCAGGACCGTTTAGTCTTGCGATGGCTTTCCGTGGGGTATCATCCAGAGTGGATGACAGGCCCGCCGTCGCGACTGTCTCTGGTGCCAATCTGGACTCCCGTTCCGAGAGATCCAGATCAAAGGTTGTGTATCGAGGAGGAGATAAATTCCCTCGTACAAAAAGGAGCTATTCAGCCGGCACAGAGGTGTCCGGGCTTCTATTCAACCCTGTTCTTGGTAACAAAACGCACCGGTGGGTGGAGACCGATTCTCAACCTCAAGCCATTGAACAAGTTCATCGAGACGCCCAGTTTCAAGATGGAAACGGTGCGCTCGGTGTTGGCGGGGTTGGAGAGGGGGATGTGGACGGCGTCGATAGATTTGAAGGACGCTTATTTCCACATCCCCATCCACAGGAGTTTCTGTCGCTTCCTGAGATTTGCATTCCAGGGCAGACAGTGGGAATTCAGGGTGTTGCCCTTCGGAATTTCCACGGCTCCTCGGGTTTTCACCCGTGTGGTTCTTGCGATCACAGCATACCTCCGCAGGAGAAGCATAGCAGTCCACACGTACATAGACGACTGGCTGTTGAAAGCGCACACCCGGGAAAGTTTGTCCGCCAATCTGGAGATTGTTTTGAAAATTCTCACAGACTTGGGCTGGATGATCAATTTCCCAAAATCAGAGCTGACTCCATCCCAGAAGTTTGTTTACCTGGGGATGTTCTTCGATCTGGAGACAGGATATGTTTATCCTACTCAGGAGAGGGTTCAAATACTCATCTCGTTGATTCAGTCAGTGTGCGACAGTCGTCATGTCCTGGCACGGGTTTACTTGAGAATGCTGGGGTTGATGGTTTCGTTGGAACCAGTCATTCCTCAGGCCGCCTTACGCAGGCGGCCGATCCAGTTGTTTCTCATGACACAATGGACCCAGAGTACAGGTTCGCTGGACTCGAATGTGTCAGTGTTGGCGCCTCTGATTCACCACCTGCAATGGTGGTTGAATACAGAGAATCTCTTACCGGGGGTTTTGCTAACCCCTCCCCACCCTCAGGTGACTGTGTATACAGATGCATCGATGGAGGGCTGGGGAGCTTGCCTGGAAGAATCCACGATATCAGGGCTTTGGAATCTGGAACAGTCACAGGAACATATAAATCTACTGGAGCTAAGAGCAGTAGTCCTGGGCCTGGAACATTTCTTACAGAAAGTTCAGGGCAAGATTGTTCTTATTCGTTCAGACAACTCAACAGTTGTGACTTACATAAACCGCCAGGGCGGAACGAAGTCGCCCAGTCTCTGTATGATGACATGGAAACTGCTATGTTGGTGTCTGGATCACCAGATTACCTTGAAAGCAGTTCATATTCCGGGAAGGTTAAACCTGCTTGCAGACTCATTGAGCCGAAGGATGAGTGTTTTACCCACGGAATGGCAACTAAATCAATGTGTGGCGGATCGTCTGTTCGACCATTGGGGGAAACCCAACATCGATTTGTTCGCAACGAGCAAGAATGCGAAGATGACGACGTACGTCTCTCCGATTCCGGATCCAAGCGCTTTCGCAACAGATGCGTTAGCTATCAGCTGGGGGAGAATGTATGCATACGCATTCCCTCCAGCAATCCTGATTCCAAAAATTCTTCAGAAAATCAGACAAGAGGAATGCCAAGTGCTTCTGATCGCCCCGGATTGGCCAAGCCGATCATGGTATACGGATCTGCTGGACCTTCTGGTCTGCAATCCGGTTCCTCTGCCTCTGATGGACGATATTATCTTCCAGGGCAAGGCCCTTCACAACAATCCGTCAATGTTCAGATTGACTGCGTGGATGTTGTCAAGGAATCTAGAATTAAGGAGGGCTTTTCTGAGCAAGCAGCCATGTTTATGGCCAAAGCCAGGAGGGGGTCAACCTCCAGAGCATATAATTATAAAATCAACAGATTTGCAGAATGGTGCTCAAAAAGATGTATTGATCCAATGGATTCATCTATTCAAGTAGTAGCTGATTTCCTCTGTCACCTCTATGATGCCTATAGCCTCAAGCCTAACTCTATTGCTGGTTATAAATCAGCATTAATGTCTGTTATTCCTTGCTTGGCTAAGAGGGGAAGTGATGAAGTAAATACATTGAATGTATTAATTAAAGGCATGGGCAATCTAAGACCAAGGAATCCTCCTGTGATTCCGTCTTGGAGTTTATCGCTAGTGCTTCAAGTACTAGGTGATAAGCCTTTTGAACCACTTAGTTCCATTTCTATGAAACTATTAACACTGAAGACTGTGTTTTTAATTGCTGCGGCCTCGGCTAGGCGTAGGAGTGAGATTCATGCCTTATCAGCCGAGGATGACCGTTTTGTGGTTTCAGGGGAAGGCCTTAAGCTGCTACCTAGGATTAATTTCTTGGCTAAAAATCAGTCGTTGAAATATCCAGGTCAACCTATTATTTTGCCTGCTTTAACTAGATATGATCCTAATTCTAAAGCATGGTGTCCCGTCCGGGCGCTGCGCCGGTACAAACAACGTACGGCGGCATGGCGCACCGACCAGTCAGCGTTATGGTTGTCATATATTGAACCCCATGGGAGGGCTTCTAAGGACACCATTTCCAGGTGGATTGTGGAGTGCATTCAGTTTTGCCATAAATCCGCCACCGGGAAGCAGGTTGACGTGGCCAAGGCTCACAGTGTCCGCGGCGTAGTGACATCCACGGCCCTATTTAATGGGGTCCCTGTGGATGATATTATGTCGGTGGCTCAGTGGCACTGTGAGTCAAGTTTTACAGACCATTATCTCCGTGACACCTCTAATCCTCTCGCCTTGTCGGTTTTGAAAAAATAAATCGGTTTATATTTTTTGAGGTGATTTCCTCATTACTTATATATATCACAATTAATTTATGGAAACACCCACTTTTTTGGGCCTGCATCAGTCTTTACCGATGGGAAGATGATGTCAGCAGCCATTTTCAACAAGGTCAGTCTTGTTCATGTGTTGTCCGTTGTTGATTGTATTGTCACGATTACCCGTTATTAATATGGTGATGGTTTGTGTATTTGTGTGGTTCATTGTTGAGAGTTACGAAAATGGAGCTTTTTCGTCTCTGTCCTGTAGTACATGGCACTTGTACGTAGAGAGCGTATAGGACATTGAGGTCAGTCGACTCTTCCTCCCAGGAAGGAGGGGGGGGGAGCGCATATGACATTCGGTCATCTCTCATACATCGGTCGTGTTATCCGATGGTTAGTCAAATCCTGACTGTTTTTTCTTACAGTTTCAGAAGTTTAAGTGCCTTAAACGCAGAAAAGCGTATTGGGATGAGCTGGTCTTTTGACCTCGCCTCCCTCCCGCCAGATTCACTTTCGAATTCTGGCAATATCAAAAGTATTAGGGAGGTAAGTATACTCTTGAAGTGAAATAAACGAAATCTAGGATTTCTTTTTTCACGAGAGAGTTGATACTTACCTCCCTAGATACGGACCCGGCCTCTCCACCCCACAGAGGCTCGGTCTTCAGGCTCTTAATAGTTGCATGTGTGTCAGCCAATAATCTAGTCAGAGGAAGTGCTAGTCTGCGCATGCGCGGTGGTGGGGCTGGCATCCGCCAGACTACGCTCTGACTCCCTGCCCAGTAGGGGCACCTAACTGTTTTAAATCTGAGTGTTTATTGAGTGAAAGCCAATATTTAGCAATATCAAAAGTATTAGGGAGGTAAGTATCAACTCTCTCGTGAAAAAAGAAATCCTAGATTTCGTTTAATTTACTCAAAGATTATCTATTAGATATTATTATTCCACCTTACGACATCGCCCGCTTGTCCTTGTGGAGAAGCAGAACAGACAACAGAGCACATACTTCAATATTGCAGTACATATCAGCTGCTGTGAGAAGAGATCTGGCCTTTGTCAACCTCTTTTCTTGAAAATCTGTATGGGCCTGTGGAAGAACTGCAGAAAACCACAGATTTCATCTTGAGAACGGCTCTCCAAGTGTGATACCAGCGATCAAAAAGAAGAAGAAGATCTATTAGAAACATTCCAATGGAATTTTATTTCTTAAAATGGCACTTGGCTTGGCATACTTAGCATTGAAGATTGCGTAACCCTTTAACTTTTCTCATAGAAAATGTCCATTTGCAGACCAAGATTTGCGGTTTTATTGTTAAAGGGTTAACTATTAGAAATATTCCAGTGGAATTTTGTTTCTTAAAATGGCATTTGGTATTAAAGATTGCTTAAGTGAGAAAAACATATGATAAACTCCACCGCTGATTTGTCCCTAATTCATGTAATTAACTTGAAATGTCAGATAAGTTTGGTAGATGTTATTAGCAAAACTATCTTGTGGTTCTCTGACATTGTCTGCATTCATAAATGTAGCATAACATCTTATCATATGTACATATGTTCACTAATGTTTAAGTATTTGCTAAACCTGTTAAGTGTAATGAATGTCTTTATTGTAATATATTATACCATATACATTTATACCAAAGTTATCATGTCAAATGTTGAATAATTTGTGTAGGTTTTGGAGAATGTAGGTGGTCGTTTATACCTTCGCTACGAGGGTGCAGAGACGGCACTTGAAGATTTCTGGTTGTTTTACCTCGACTACCATCTACATCCAATTGGCTGGGCTAAGGATCAGGGCTATACCTACAAACCCCCACCTGGTATGTAAACTGATTATATGAACAAGTTTTAACAGAGGGACTTTATACTATGATACAGATACCGCTACTGTATGCCAGTGAGGAGTCCATCAAATAAAATATAAGTCCCATAGAATTTCTATATGAGCACAATGAATAATAAAAGTTGATCATGAGTGAATAGATATATGAAAATGAATAATTATGAAGTAATATTACGTGTATTACAATCTAATGAGCATATTTTAGTAAAGATTTCATGTTTATTGTATGCTAGTTATCCCCACGCTTTTTAAAGAAAAGGTGGCGATTATGTGATGCGACCCGTGTGTGTGCCGGCCATCTGTGCACTTAACGATTGTAACGCATCTAGCCCGTTTAAGATAAAAACTTGAAACCTTGGGGATGATTATACCTATGGGCGAGGATGTGCATGATACTTGGGATTTTGTTCTGACCCCCCCCCCCGTGGCTTGACCCAGGGGTTCAAAAGGTAAAAAATTGGCCAGTAATTATCGATTGCAACTCCTAGACCATTTCATATAGAAACTTGACACTTTGGGGATCATTGCACATATCGTCAGGGATGTGCATGACACTTGGAATTTTGGCATGCCCCCCAGTGATAGGGCTCAGGGGGTGGGGCCTGTTGGTAAAAAATTAAATTTTTCCAAAGGTGCTCATGTCATATCATTTTGAAGCCCATGAGTAGTAAACTACAGTACATGGAATTATTTTGATCTTTGGTCAAACTGACGGTAGGGACGGGGTCAAACTGTCAAAATTGGGCACCAATCAATTGTAACGCAACTCTTTGCACACCATTTTAGATAGAAATATGAAACTGGGGATAATTACACCTATGGGCAAGGATGTGCATGACACATAGGAATTTTGATATCACCCCCAAGGGCAGGGGTGGGGGAAATGGTGGGCAAAAAATAAAATTTATCAGTGTGATCATGTCACATAGCATTTTGAAGCTTGTAGTTAGTAGACTACAGTACAACAAATTATTTTGTTCTCGAGTCAATCGGAGGGCAGTGTCCAAGTGTCATTTGTTGAAATTTTGAGACCCATTACCCATTGAAACTACATTTCAAGGAATTTATTGTGTTTCGGGTCAAAGTGAGGGCAAAGCGCGAAGTGGTGAATGCGTGGGGATTTGCAATGGCATGCCGTGGACTGCACATTCTAGTTATATAAATAGTTAACCAAGCCTGTCATCCCAGTGGTAAATTTTCAAAAATTTACATTCATTAAGCAGAAATTTCAATCTTCGTGTCAAATCTGAACCAAATCTGGTAATATGGTGCTGAGAAACAAACAACTATTCTAATGTCAAACAGTTTGTACAAATCATCAAATATCACATCTTATTTAGGATTTTGTATTTTATTTACATGTGTCAGTGTATGAGGACCTTAAAGATGTTTAGTTAAACCTTTAATGTTAATATTCGTCAAGAAACTCAAAATCATTGCTTAGTGCATGGCCAATTGTAGACCGTTAGAAGAATTTTGAAACTTTACTGCTGGAATTAGAGTCGATTATTGTGCCATACATTTCAATTGATAGATTTTCAAAAAATAGTTTTCTTGGTCTGCAAATGAGATTCCTCAAGACCACTTTAGAAGCCATTTTGACTGGCTTGACCATTAACCCTTTGACTCTTGCAGACCAGAAACAAGAAATTATGCTGAATATTTTGAAACTAATTTGTCTGCCAAGGACACAAACAACTCCTAGTCTTAATTAGTTTCAAAATATGAAACAGCGTTCCTATATAGCTATCTTGAAATTGAAATATTGTTGTTTTAAAGGTTAGATGATATTAGGGATATGATTTTCTTTTCAATTTTTAAAACGATGTTGATCATGTCGTATTGATAGTCACTGTGTTCAGGATGCTGATGATAATGTCTACAGTTGTACCAGTTTTCATTTTAACCTTTCAAAGACTAAATTTGCTCATTTTAATTTTCAATTTTATCTTTTGAAAACGTTCATTTACAGACCAAGATAAGACTATTTTTGAGCATTTACCACTGGAATGACTGGCCTGGTTATCGTGCCAGTCATTCCAGTGGTAAATTAAAAAAAGAAATCATGGTCTGCAGATGGACATTCCTTAAAACGTGGTAAGCAACAACGCAGTCTGTAGGACCACTACAAGGACTGGTTTAGGCCAGCTTCGGCATCAAAGGATTAGATGGAGGTCGATTTGTCTGTCAGCCAAATATTCTTACATTTCTGACAGAAGCATCTACCTCTGTCATAACCTTGAGACATATATGTGTATGTATTTGTTATTTCAGCTATTGAAAGTAATCTGCTGAATTCTGATGCATGGGTGCTTATTCTTACGAAAGCGTTTGCCGATGCCAAGCAAATGCTACTGCCTCCAGAAGTACTTAAGGTATGCACCTCTTTTACTAAATAAGTTGCTACAATGAAGCAGCTAGGATATGCATTTGTTCCAATTCACTAACGTCACATGATGAAAGGCGGTTATTTGATTGGTGTAGAGATTGTGTGTGAGATTCAGTACTACCATCAGGTGCTTGTACTTATTGTGTTGATGAAGATTTTTAGCGGAAATCGCTGAAATATCATATGGTACACCTTGTAAAGTGACTTCCATAACATGGTGCATAAACAATGGCCACATCAATGATTTACCCATACAGAAATTAATCACTAAAACATTATAAGTAATGGACCTTTCCATTTTTAGCTATGCCCCGCCCATCACTAGCTAAGCTCCACCCACACCTCGCCGTGTTTGGATTGATCGATCCCCGAATGCCCTAGCTATCAATTTCCTGGAAACTATACAGGGAAGCTGTTGAATATGTTGTAACTAATTAGACTGGGTGCTGTTGCTGCCATAGGCAGCAACAGCGCCCAGTCAAATTCGTTTCAAAATATTCAACAGAATATTTATTAAATATCTTAAAAGCAAACAATTTGTACAACAGCCCATAGACCGTCTTCAAATATGCGTTCGTGACGTACTTATCGACATCATTCATGACGTGATTCATTATGATGTCACATCACGCAGTTCATTATGACGTCATATGATGGGTGGGTACTCTGATGGGTGGGTACTCTGATGGGAGGGTGCTCTGGAAAGGACCATTGTAGTGAGATTTTGCCTGAATGTAGTCTATTTACTCCTGTAATCATCAAAATTGGGTCAAGAAAATCATAATCTTTGCTCAGTGAATCGCCATTCTACTTCGAATAATACATACCAGATGTACTATTATGATAATCGTCTGTTATCTAGTCTAGCTCAAAATAAACAAGTAAAACTCCGCACTCGCCATGCCCATACTGTGTCCGGGAATCACCATAGCCTCCAGGTACCGAGTCAATTCCCAACAACAGTTAGATTCGTCTATTTTGCTCGACTTTAAAGTCGCGTTTTTCTGAGTCGTAATTTGGCTAGAATTTTTGCGTTTTGAGGATTCTATGTACGATTTGATCGCTGACGTTATGGAATGGAAAGAAAAATCATCACAGGGGCAGGTTGTATCAATCTAGAATTAATACATTCGTGCCGTAATGACTGTTTGAAATTTCCTTAAATTGGCATATTGTTTTAAAATGGTAGCCATTCTTGGAGTCGCTCCATTACCCGTTACCCTTTTAATCTTATCCGGGTACTCGGCTAATTTCTCTTGTGACTCAGTTCCTTCCAAGATGGATGCGCCCGTAGCCAAGATGGCGGCACCCATGTTTAACATTTTATTTTGGTTTGGGATGTCTATGCACTCCGTTTTAAGCCGATCATTAGTTCTCGCTTCACTGTCGAGGGTGTTTGTAGTGATCGGTCTTATTTTCTTGGCTATTTTAATGTTAGTTAAGTACCAAGTCGTGTTTATAAAATTTTCACTCTAAAAATTTTCAAATGTTTCCTGCTTAAAACTTGATTATCATTAATTCATTTAAGTAATTTAAAATTACAATCAAGTAAATTGTGTGTGTTGCTCGTCATCATATCATGTGCAGCGTTTTACTTCTTATTCTGTGTTCGCAGAAGGTGAAGGGGCAAGGCAAGGCCCCACCTGGTACGCTTTGCTTGTGCTGTAACCGCTTCATGAAGCCGAAGTTCTCGGGACATCACTGTGTTGCCTGCGCGAAGTGCAAAGTTGGAAGCCCTTGCGATGTATGCGCGAAGTGTTCATCTGAGGTGGTAGCGTTTGGAGAGAATTGTGACGGACAAGGCGGCCAAAGTGGATCAGGGATCAGTCAAAGGTCTGGAGGAGTGCCTGAATGAGCGGATGGACTCAGCCTTGGGTGTTTGGGTGGTCCAATTCAAGGCGATGTTTGAGTCCTTTCAGTCCACGGTCCCGTTGATGCAGGCTGGTGCAGGATTACCTATCAGTGGTCCAGCTAGTTCTGCGGAGGGACATGCATCTGTCCTTCCTCGTGCTTTGGCTCAAGAGCCGACGGCGGGGGAAGAAGATATCCTCCTGATGGAAGACTCTGGCATGGCAGAGCTTTCACAGGTGACAGAATCTGGTACCTCCCGTGGGTCACCCATGGGTTTTGTACGGGTTTGTCAACCGGGTGGAGATGTTGACGTTCCATCGTGCATTTTTCACCCAGATTACGCTCAGTCCCGACTGCCATCGGAGCCATGTTATACGGCTCCTGTTGGCGTTGTGGAAGCGGTTATGACGGCTCCTCTCGGAGTACGATCTCCTGCCATGGTAGCGGCCGTAGTCCCGGCATCTGTGCTGGGGCTGATGGACTGCGGTGATTCCGTATCTGGCGATTCGCTAGATACTGGAGCCGCAAGTAGTCGAGCCACAGACCCGCTTTGAGTGGGAGGTTTGGTCCGTAGCTCTCAGCATGGATCGTCGGTGGCCTTTCAATCCAAGGGTGAGAAGGAAGATGAGAATGGTAGTCCATTGATGGACGAATCATCTTTTTACACCGAAGCAGGTCCTTGGCTGGATGTCTAACCGTCTCGGGGTGACATCGGGTCAGGGATCTCAGCGCGATCCGGCGATGGAGCGGATGTCAGAGCATTCAGCTAGCACTGTCGAGTGGCTCTTTGGCCATGCAGACTTCCCTTGGATACTCAGACTTCTGACATCTTAGAAGTCGCGGCTTACCGTCTGGTTCAACCAGACTATTCTTTGCCCAAAGCCCCTAAGGGCATAAGGCGTAGGGTCCGCTTTCCAGAGCTGGGCTACCATCAGTATGCTCGTGTTTTTCGGCTTTCAGTCGGGGAAAGAGAAGCGCTGAATAGGCCGTTAGCCGGGAAAGCCAAGGGTCTGATTTTTCATCAGCCTTATTATTAAAAAATGGGTCATCAGATTTCGATTAAGCTTCACAGACTTATTCTATTCTATTCTGTTTTTCTATGGTTTTCGTGGTTTTTGGACTTAGAATATTTTGGCAAATATTTGCGTTAAAGTTTTTCATCAGCCGGATTATTCAACAATGGGACATCAGATTTCAATGAAACTTCACAGACGTATTCTATGCAGTGTAGAGATGCAATTGCTCATCATTGCTAAGGAAGTTTCACGTGTTTTTCATTTCTCCACCTGAACTTATGCTATGGTGCACATCCATTGATTTTCCATTACTCTAATCTTTATGTATTCTAGCAAAAGTGTTCCGCTAAAAATATTTCTTAACCTTTGTACGAATAAAAAAATGGGTTGCGCAATTTCTGCAGGCCTAAAATATAATCATGAAATTCTGTTTTACTTTTCCAGATAGAGTCAACAATATCAGACAATATTAAACTGTGTGATCAGATAGGAAAGAACATTTCTGAGACTAAGGCTACAGAATGTAGGATATTAGGAACTTTGTATAAAATTAATAACACTTGTACTGAGGAAACGCGAAAGGAGTTGGAAAGCACGGCAATGAAAATTAAGGCAAATGCTTTATCAGCGAATTATAAGTGCAGTGAGCTAAAAGAAACAATTTGAGCAAATGAATCACAAACAAGTGAGTTAAAACTTAAAATTAAGGAACAGGAATAAAAAATTGAAAGACTAATGAATGAAAATTCACATCTTTTGTTCCAGAATTCATTACTCAATATAGAGTTAGATAAAAGCACTGAAAAGCTGAATGCATCGCAAACCATGTTAAGCAGCTTTACTGATGAATTTTTGGATGCCAGTGAAGTACCTCTTAACATCACTGAGTCTGAACTACTTGTATCAACTCCTGTGGATGCTTCAAAAAGCCTTAAAGATGACCTTTCACAAGCTATGTTTGGCCAAGATCAACACGAGGACGAAAATCACCAAAGAGGGTTAAAAAGAAAAACTAAACAATGTATTTCCAAGGCACATTTACATTTTAACATTATTTTTATATACTGAGTACGGTTAGTGTTCCATTTAGATGGTTTCACTGGCAGTAAAAAGTGGAATTGAATGCATTCATATATGCGGTACGGTCGGTATGTCAATGGTGATGGTTATAACATGAAAGAAAATACTGGGGTGAGATATATAACATAATCACTGTATTAGTTAACAAGAGCTCTTCAGATTTTGAAACCTTACCAACTGTTTCTATCTCATGTAGGGATGCAATATTTATCATTAAAAGGTTGATTTTGTGCAATGTCATCAGATAATATATTTTAATTATTAGTCAATAGGAACGTAAGTACCGGTATTAACTGGACCAATAATACTAAAAACCATCCCAGGGTGAGACATATCACGCGTTCGCTTTCTTGGTTCAAAATTAGAAGTTGAAGTAGCTTCTTTGCACTCTCCTGGACTGCCCTAGCCGAGACTTGGGGCTGACACGGGTCTGGTGGGTGTTGCTCCCCTTTGACAGCCCTCTGGTGACAGCCAGGAGCGCAGTCTAGACTATGGAAGTTTAGCACTCTATGAGTCAGATGGCGGAACCTAAAGCGTATGCTGGGCTTCTGTCTCTTCACAACCTCTGTCGGATGGTAGATGAGAGCTGTTTCGAGCCTCACCTCCTACCAGAGTTTCTTGGCTGTCGAAATCGGGAGTTTATCATAATAGTACATCTGGTAAGTATTATTCGAAGTAGAATAAAAAAAGCATCCGCCCCGCTGAGCTGCTTTCGCTGTTTGTCAAGGCAAATATAAGACGAATCTGACTGTGATTGGGAATTGACTCGGTACCTGGGGCTATGGTAATTCCCGCACACAGTATGGGCAGGACCAGGAGAGTGCAGAGTTTTAATTGTTTATTTTGAGCCAGACTAGATAATAGACATTATCATAATAGTACATCTGGTAAGTGTTAACAATTCTTGTAGAAACAAAAGCGGATGCTTTTTGATTTGCAGGCAAAAGGGAAAACTATTTTTGAAAATTGAAGCCGGGAATGACAAGCTCGGTTATCGAGCCAGTCATACCAGTGATAACTTCTCAAGAATAGTTTTCTCTTGGCCTGTAAACAGGGTAAATGGACAGTCCTCAAGACCACTGCAGAGACCAGTTTTACCCGGCTTGATGTTCCAACTGGTTCATTAGATAACTATTTGTACTGTGGTCAGTGGTCTGGTGAATTCATTTCGGCTTCAATCTGTTGATTGGCATATTTGAATGATTTTATCACTGAATGATGCCATACTGTTTACAGATAAATGATGTTAGGTTGCGATGAAATATACATTGCTTTAAGAGATTGGGACGGGTAATAAATTTGCTATGCAATACATTGAATCCTATCTGTCAATCAAGTATGTGGCATCATAATCAATTACGTCGCAGGTACATGTAAGCTGACATCACAGTGATAATCATAATTGATATGATTGACAGAGAATACACCTTGAAGCTGAGATAGTCCATCAAGTGTATAAATTGTATATCTTTGATGGATGTACTATTTAATAAACATTCTGTTGAATATTTTGCAGCTAATTTGACTGGCACAGCTTACCTGTATAATTACCTTGAAAATGAAATTCTGAGAATTTAGGTTTAAAGTATGTGAATCGATCCTAACACACGCGAAACATGCATGAAGCTTAGCTAGAAATGGATCGGACAAAGCTAGAAATGGGTGTTGCATAGCTAGAAATCGATGCCTCTCTTGTTTTAAATATACTGGATAGTGAAGCTTTTGCGAAGTACGGGTACCATATTTCTCTCACTGACAACCATATCGGTGTAGGCAGGATTTATTTCACTTCAAGAGTATACTTACCTCCCTAATACTTTTTGATATTGCTAAATATCGGCTTTCACTCAATAAACACTCAGATTAAAACAGTTAGGTGCCCCTACTGGGCAGGGAGTCGGAGTGTAGTCTGGCGGATGCCAGCCCCACCACCGCGCATGCGCAGAATAGCACTTCCTCTTTGCTAATTTATTGGCGGAGAGTAAACACATGTTTTTGTGCTTTGCGCTTTTCTACTCATTTTTAAGTCGATTTAGCCTGTTTAGTAGAAGTTTCAAGCCTGTTTGGAATGTCTGAGAGAGTTGCTTCACCGGAGGACGGCCCAGGACCTATCCATCAGGTGACTTCTATTAAAATTTAGCGAGTTTTACCCGGTGTAATGTGTTTCCGGGACTCGCGTTTACCGTGATAAGCGCCTTGTTTAGTTGGTTTATTTCAACTAGGTGCTATATAATACTAATCTCTCTTTGTGTTTATGTCCACAGGTCTTTGTGAGGATATGTAATGGACATCACAGCATCAGAGGGTTTGTTTCTCTCCACCATGGTTCCATTTCCTACTAATACTGTTAGGTTATCTAACCAAAATTTTTTGTGTTCAGTGAGTCGGAGGCCTAGTATAAAGGTCTTCTCACTTTGCCCTCTTGATCCAACTCCTTCCCCTAAGGTGGAGAGTGTTATGAGGCGTAGTCTTGGTGGAGTGCTCCAGGTCATCACGTTGAATGGTTTGTCTATACAAGGTGTCAGGTATCTAATTATTGATATGAGGTGATGTTAATTATTTAAGAAAAAATTAACTGTATTTGCCATTGTTATCAGTATGTATCTGATGGTTGTGTAGTCGGAATGTCCATTCTGTAGATGTTCTGGTTATGGATACAATTCGTCCTTGCACTTGGATGTTTGTTATGGATCGATTTTTTTTTCCTGTCATGGGATTAATGACGTCATAATCAGCCTTGCTCTTTATTTACAATTAAAGTTTGCCCAACGCTGGTTTCAGATGATTAGTGATCTTTATGATCATTTTCCCTCTCTTTGAGTTGGTTTGAGTTTCTAAGCTTAAACTATTTTGCTCATTGTCCTCGTCCTTTGGCCTGTTTCAGAGACCTGGTTGCTCGTCCTGTGGACGTTTTTTGAAGGAAAAGTTTGTTCCGCATCTCTGCTATCAGTGTAGCCCCTGTGGTCCCTTGATTAATTGCGAGATATGTAAGCACTGGGGGGGGGGGGGGGGGGGGCGAACTAATGTCCGAATTCTTGTGCTTACAGGCGAAAGACAAGGTGGTGGAGGAGGAGAAGAAGAAGCAGAAAAGAGAGGGTGTGAGTAAGAAGGGTAAGAGGAAGGCCTCGTCCGCGGTGGACATGGAGGCCTTCCGTAGTGAGATGTTGGGAGAGATGAAGAGGACAATAAAGGATTTGGTTCCAGAGTTGCTTCGTGGCATGCTTCCTGGACCAAATCCTTTGTTGGCCTCATCATCTGCTTCGGAGCAGGTAATCCCCACCTCTGAATCACCTTTCCGTAGTCCGTTTCCGTTGTTCGAAGATTCAGAGGTGGCCCCATTAGAGGGGGCGTTCCACGACCCTGGCAGCAGGCTTGGTGCCGCGCCGAGGGGTCGTGGACGGCTGTCGCTGGAACCCGCGGGCTGCTTATCAGTCCAGGGGTATCCGCACGCCGCGGGTGCCAGTACCTCCTATGGCACCTTTCCTGGCCAGTCCGGGTTAGCTCTCTTTGCTGACCTGGAGTCTAATCTTTCTGGCCAGGAGGAAGAGGATTGCCTGTTAGGGTCGCCGTCTGAGGACGTGACCATGGATTATGACGTCTGTGCACCCCTCGCGGGGAATACAGGCGACATATTCCAGGGCTCTACTCACGCAGGAGTAGAGTTCACGGTTCAGAAGGTGGCCCTGGGCGCTGCTGATGGCCAGCGTTACCGCATACCTCGGCTTGCCGAGAGTGTCGCTGGTGCTGGCCGGGGCCGTGGTGGGGTGGTATCTGCCCCGCGCTCTACCACGGCGCCTGCTCCTGGTCAGGCCAGTGAGATTAGCATGCCTGTTCTTTCGGGCCCGCATGCTTTCCCTGGCTTGCCAGGGGTATCAGCATATCCGCCGTCAAGCTCTGCTGCTTGCGCTCAGGAGGAAGACGAAGGCCCCCGTCTTGTAGAGCGCTCGCAGCTAGCCACGGAAGAGGATTGGTCTGACGCTTGCCAGTGGCTGGTAAGTGTTAGGCCAGACCTGCCCGTGGAGCATTCGGCTAGCCAGCGTGACCACAGGCCATGGTTAGCTGGTAAGGCTACTGCTAACGCGATGCCATCTCTGCCGACATGTTCGAGGCGGCGGAGACGTCCATTAAGGCGAATGGGCGTCTCGCGAAGGCCCCTCGCGAGGTGGCCAGGCGTTGCCGCATCGTGCCCCTGGATTACCAGAGGTACGGTGTGGTACCCAAGCCGAGCGTGGATGACCGCGCGGCTTTGGGTGAGGATGCGCGGCCAGGCTCCCGTTCTGACACGGGAGTCTTGTGTTCGAACGCGTTGCGTTCGGCAAATGCCGCGTTGCGTGATGCGGAGGAGAGTGGGAGAGCTTCGATTGCCGCTCTGTCCCACGTCTCCCAGCTGTTACAGGGGGGTAGTAACGGCATCCGCATCGCGCCAGCCGAGCCTGGTCACAGTCCAGAGAGCCATCCAGGATGGTATCAACCTGGCTCTGGACTGCATGACTCGGGCGGTGACTAGGAGTGTCTGGGCAAGGCGCACGTTTGCCTTGGACAATCTGTGCCCGTCCCAGTACCTGTACAATAGGCTACTGCGTACGCCTATGACGGGTCCTGGTCTCTTTGGAGGTGAGGGATGTAGACACCTCCAGGAGATGGTTACTCTGGTCAATAACCAGAGGGCGCTGCGCGAGCAGTTTGAAGTGCTCCGTCGGGAGCGCGTTCGCGCCCCACCCCCTGCGTATCGTCCCCTGCAGGCTCGAGGTGGAGGTGGCCAGGTCAGAGGCCAACCTCCATCGCAGCGTCGGCCTCGGCCCCGTGCGATTCGGCCTGCAGTGAGGGGGGCGCAGGCTCCTCAGGCGCAGGCAGCCACCGCGCACCGAGGTGCGCGCGGTGCTGGGCGTGGCGCGCGAGGATCTGGTCGTGGTAATCGTGCCTGATGGGCCGGTTACCGCGGTGAGAACCACTCCGGTGTTTCTGGCAAAGGAGACAGTGCCACTCTTGCACTCCTTATGTCCACCTCTCTCCCTAGGTGGACCGGTGGGAGGCCGGCTAGCCGACCACAAGCAAGAGTGGGAACGGTTGACTCAGGACCGTTTAGTCTTGCGATGGCTTTAGTCGGGTATCATCCCGATTGGATGACAGGCCCGCCATCGCGACTGTCTCTAGTGCCAATCTGGACTCCAAATCCGAGAGATCCAGAGCAAAGGTTGTGTATCGAGGAGGAGATAAATTCCCTCATACTAAAAGGAGCTATTCAGCCGGCACAAAAGTGTCCGGGCTTCTATTCAACCGTGTTCTTGGTAACAAAAAACACCGGAGGGTGGAGACCAATTCTCAACCTCAAGCCGTTGAACAAGTTCATAGAGACGCCCAGTTTCAAGATGGAGACTGTGCGCTCGGTGTTGGCGGGGTTAGAGACGGGAATGTGGACAGCTTCAATAGATTTGAAGGATGCTTATTTCCACATTCCCGTAGCGAGGAGTTTCCGTCGCTTCCTGAGATTTGCATTCCAGGGCAGACAGTGGGAATTCAGGGTGTTACTCGTGTGGTTCTTGCGATCACAGCATACCTCCGCAGGAGAAGCATAGCAGTCCACACGTACATAGACGACTGGCTGTTAAAAGCACACACCCAGGAAAGTTTATCGACCAATCTGGAGATTGTTTTGAAAACGCTCACGGATTTAGGCTGGATGATAAATTTTCAAAAATCAGAGCTGACTCCATCCCAGAAGTTTGTTTACCTGGGGATGTTCTTCGATCTAGAGACAGGATATGTTTATCCTACTCAGGAGAGAGTTCAGAAACTCATCTCAGTAATTCAGTCAGTGTGCGACAGTCGTCATGTCCTGGCACGGGTTTACTTGAGAATGCTGGGGTTGATGGTTTCATTGGAACCAGTCTTCCTCAGGCCGCCTTACGCAGGCGGCCGATCCAGCTTTTTCTCATGACACAATGGACCCAGAGTACAGGTTCACTGGACTCGAATGTGTCAGTGTTGGCGCCTCTAATTCACCACCTGCAATGGTGGTTGAAGACAGAGAATCTCCTGTTGGGGGTTTTGCTAACCCCTCCCCACCCTCAGGTGACTGTGTATACAGATGCATCGATGGAGGGTTGGGGAGCTTGCCTGGAAGAGTCCACAATATCAGGGCTGTGGGATCTGGATCAGTCAAAGGAACATATCAATCTACTGGAACTAAGAGCAGTAGTCCTGGGCCTGGAACATTTCTTACGGAAAGTTCAGTGCAAGATTGTTCTTATTCGTTCAGACAACTCAACTGTAGTGACTTACATAAACCGCCAGGGCGGAACGAAGTCGCCCAGTCTGTGTGATGACATGGAGACTGCTTTGTTGGTGCCTGGATCACAGGATTACCTTGAAAGCAGTTCATATTCCGGGAAGGTTAAATCTGCTAGCAGACTCATTGAGCCGAAGGATGAGTGTTTTACCCACGGAATGGCAACTAAATCAATGTGTGGATCTGTTCGTCCATTGGGGGAAGCCCAACATCGATTTGTTCGCAACGAAGAGGAATGCGAAGATGATGACGTACGTCTCTCCGATTCCAGATCCAACCACTTTCGCAACAGATGCGTTAGCTATCAGCTGGGCGGGAATGTATGCATACGCATTCCCTCCAGCAATCCTGATTCCAAAAGTTCTTCAGAAAATCTGGCAGGAGGAGTGCCAAGTGCTTCTGATCACCCCGGATTGGCCAAGCCGATCGTGGTATACGGATCTGCTGGACCTTCTGGTCTGCAATCCGGTTCCTCTGCCTCTGATGGACGACATTATCTTCCAGGGCAACGCCCTTCACAACAATCCGTCAATGTTCCGATTGACTGCGTCGATGTTGTCAAGGAATCTAGAATTAAGGAGGGCTTTTCTGAGCAAGCAGCCATGTTTATGGCCAAAGCCAGGAGGGGGTCAACCTCCAGAGCATATAATTATAAAATCAACAGATTTGCAGAGTGGTGCTCAAAATGATGTATTGATCCATTGGATTCATCTATTCAGGAAGTAGCTGATTTCCTCTGTCACCTGTATGATGCCTATAGCCTCAAGCCTAACTCTATTGCTGGTTATAAGTCAGCTTTAATGTCGGTTATTCCTTGCTTGGCTAAGAGGGGAAGTGATGAAGTAAGTACATTAAATGTATTAATTAAAGGCATGGGCAATCTAAGACCAAGGAATCCCCCGGTGATTCCGTCTTGGAGTTTATCGCTAGTGCTTCAAGTACTAGGTGATAAGCCTTTTGAACCACTTAGTTCCATTTCTATGAAACTATTAACTCTTAAAACTGTATTTTTAATTGCTGCAGCCTCGGCTAGGCGTAGGAGTGAAATTCATGCCTTATCAGCCGAGGATGACCGTTTTGTGGTTACAGGGGAAGGCCTTAAGCTGCTACCTAGGATTAATTTCTTGGCTAAAAATCTGTCTTTGAAATATCCAGGTCAACCTATTGTTTTGCCAGCTTTAACTAGATATGATCCTAATTCTAAAGCATGGTGTCCCGTCCGGGCGCTGCTCCGGTACAAACATCGTACATCGGAGTGGCGCACCGACCAGTCAGCGTTATGGTTGTCATATATTGAACCCCATGGCAGGGCGTCGAAGGACACCATTTCCAGGTGGATTGTAGAATGTATTCAGTTTTGTCATAAATCCGCCACCGGGAAGCAGGTTGACGTGGCCAAGGCTCACAGTGTCCGCGGCGTAGTGACATCCACTGCCCTATTTAATGGGGTCCCTGTGGATGACATTATGTCGGTTGCTCAGTGGCACTGTGAGTCAAGTTTTACAGACCATTATCTCTGTGACACCTCTAATCCTCTCGCCTTGTCGATTTTGAAAAAATAACTAGGTGTACATTATTTGATGAGGTTTCCTCATTGCTTATATATTTCACAATTAATTATTGGAAACAACCACTTTTTTGGCACTGCATCAGTCTTCACCACTGGGAAGATGATGTCAGCACCCAAGTTCAACAAGGTCAGTCTTGTTCATGTGTTGTCCATTGTTGATTGTATTGTCACGTTACCCGTTGTTATTAGCATGATGATGGTTTGTGTGTTTAGTGGTTCATTATTGAGAGTATATGAAAATGGAGCTTTTTTGTCTCTGTCCTGTAGTACATGGCACTTGTACGTAGAGAGCGTATGGGACATTGAGGTCATTCGAGTCTTCCTCCCAGGAAGGGGGGGGGGGGGGGGAGCGCATATGACATTCGGTCATCTCTCTTACATCGGTTGTGTTATCCGATGGTTGGTCAAATCCTGACTGTTTTCACACAGTTTCAGAAGTTTAAGTGCCTTAAACGCAGAAAAGCGTATAGGGATGAGCTGGTCTTTTGACCTCGCCTCCCTCCCGCCGAATTCCCTGTCGAATTCTGGCAATATCAAAAAGTATTAGGGAGGTAAGTATACTCTTGAAGTGAAATAAACGAAATCTAGGATTTCTTTTTTCACGAGAGAGTTGATACTTACCTCCCTAGATACGGACCCGGCCTCTCCACCCCACAGAGGCTCGGTCTTCAGGCTCTTAATAGTTGCATGTGTGTCAGCCAATAAATTAGTCAGAGGAAGTGCTAGTATGCGCATGCGCGGTGGTAGGGCTGGCATCCGCCAGACTACACTCTGACTCCCTGCCCAGTAGGGGCACCTAACTGTTTTAATCTGAGTGTTTATTGAGTGAAAGCCGATATTTAGCAATATCAAAAAGTATTAGGGAGGTAAGTATCAACGCTCTCGTGAAAAAAGAAATCCTAGATTTCGTTTAAATCACAGTTAAATTGGATCTATGATGTGTGATAGTTGTCTTGCCTTTAATAATCTGTGTTGTGTTGTCTAGGATCAGTTTGTTGTCAAGCCGCATCACTTTGAGGTTGGATGGAAACTTGAAGCACTGCACCCAATTCACAGAAATCAGATATGTCCAGCGACTGTTGTAGAGCTTCTCAGTGATAAATACTTTGTGATAAAGATTGATGACTTGCGCAATAGCGAAGATGCCATCGATACTAGACTCTGTTGTCACAGCCAATCACCGGGGATCTTCCCTATACAGTGGTGTATGGGCAGTGGAATAAAACTCACTCATCCAAAAGGTAAGATATTTGATAACAGAATGGGAGAGCAGTGTACTTAGATTTCCTATACAGTGGTGTATGGGCAGTGGAATAAAACTCACTCATCCAAAGGGTAAGATATTTGCTAACAGAATGGGAGAGCAGTGTACTTAGATTTCCTATACAGTGGTGTATGGGCAGTGGAATAAAACTCACTCATCCAAAAGGTAAGATATTTGATAACAGAATGGGAGAGCAGTGTACTTAGATTTCCTATACAGTGGTGTATGGGCAGTGGAATAAAACTCACTCATCCAAAGGGTAAGATATTTGACAACAGAATGGGAGAGCAGTGTACTTAGATTTCCTATACAGTGGTGTATGGGCAGTGGAATAAAACTCACTCATCCAAAAGGTAAGATATTTGACAACAGAATGGGAGAGCAGTGTACTTAGATTTCCTATACAGTGGTGTATGGGCAGTGGAATAAAACTCACTCATCCAAAAGGTAAGATATTTGACAACAGAATGGGAGAGCAGTGTACTTAGATTTCCTATACAGTGGTGTATGGGCAGTGGAATAAAACTCACTCATCCAAAAGGTAAGATATTTGACAACAGAATGGGAGAGCAGTGTACTTAGATTTCCTATACAGTGGTGTATGGGCAGTGGAATAAAACTCACTCATCCAAAAGGTAAGATATTTGACAACAGAATGGGAGAGCAGTGTACTTAGATTTCCTATACAGTGGTGTATGGGCAGTGGAATAAAACTCACTCATCCAAAAGGTAAGATATTTGACAACAGAATGGGAGAGCAGTGTACTTAGATTTCCTATACAGTGGTGTATGGGCAGTGGAATAAAACTCACTCATCCAAAAGGTAAGATATTTGACAACAGAATGGGAGAGCAGTGTACTTAGATTTCCTATACAGTGGTGTATGGGCAGTGGAATAAAACTCACTCATCCAAAGGGTAAGATATTTGACAACAGAATGGGAGAGCAGTGTACTTAGATTTCCTATACAGTGGTGTATGGGCAGTGGAATAAAACTCACTCATCCAAAAGGTAAGATATTTGACAACAGAATGGGAGAGCAGTGTACTTAGATTTCCTATACAGTGGTGTATGGGCAGTGGAATAAAACTCACTCATCCAAAAGGTAAGATATTTGACAACAGAATGGGAGAGCAGTGTACTTAGATTTCCTATACAGTGGTGTATGGGCAGTGGAATAAAACTCACTCATCCAAAGGGTAAGATATTTGACAACAGAATGGGAGAGCAGTGTACTTAGATTTCCTATACAGTGGTGTATGGGCAGTGGAATAAAACTCACTTATCCAAAGGGTAAGATATTTGACAACAGAATGGGAGAGCAATGTACTTAGATTCCCTATACAGTGGTGTATGGGCAGTGGAATAAAACTCACTCATCCAAAAGGTAAGATATTTGACAACAGAATGGGAGAGCAGTGTACTTAGATTTCCTATACAGTGGTGTATGGGCAGTGGAATAAAACTCACTCATCCAAAAGGTAAGATATTTGCTAACAGAATGGGAGAGCAGTGTACTTAGATTTCCTATACAGTGGTGTATGGGCAGTGGAATAAAACTCACTCATCCAAAGGGTAAGATATTTGCTAACAGAATGGGAGAGCAGTGTACTTAGATTTCCTATACAGTGGTGTATGGGCAGTGGAATAAAACTCACTCATCCAAAGGGTAAGATATTTGCTAACAGAATGGGAGAGCAGTGTACTTAGATTTCCTATACAGTGGTGTATGGGCAGTGGAATAAAACTCACTCATCCAAAGGGTAAGATATTTGCTAACAGAATGGGAGAGCAGTGTACTTAGATTTCCTATACAGTGGTGTATGGGCAGTGGAATAAAACTCACTCATCCAAAGGGTAAGATATTTGCTAACAGAATGGGAGAGCAGTGTACTTAGATTTCCTATACAGTGGTGTATGGGCAGTGGAATAAAACTCACTCATCCAAAGGGTAAGATATTTGCTAACAGAATGGGAGAGCAGTGTACTTAGATTTCCTATACGCTGATTAACCCTTTAACCCTCAAATTTGTTCAAGAAAGTTTCAATGGAAAAAGCCCATTTGCAGCCCAAGAGAAGACTATTTTTGAAAATTTACCACTGGAATGACTGGCTCGGTTATCAAGCCAGTCATTCCAGTGGTAAATTTTCAAAGATAGTCTTCTCTTGTGCTGCAAATGGACATTTCTCATGACCACTGCAGAAGGCGTTTTTGTCTGATATGAGTGTTAAAGCGTTAAGAATGGTGCTGTTAGTCTAGTAGTAATGATAGCACTAATCAAAGGTGCTGCCTGTTCAGAAAGGCATTCAGGTTTCAGCAAGAGTCAGTGAAACTATTTGTTGCTTCCATGTTTTCATGTTGGGACAAAATAGAAACCTTTCTGGTTTTGTAATTGTGCCACACCCTTATCATGAGTAATAATGGGAAGGTATAACTGTTTGAATCTTGACCAGCTTTTTTTCTATAAATCAGTTTCATCAGGGGCTGTATTCATGAAGGGTACTTATATCCGAAAAATGCATGAATCTGGCGTATCTATTCATTCTATTGGCCTACATTGGATGAATATTTAATTGAATCTTCATGATTACAACATAGTCTCTGGAGGCAGTTGGGCGGGTGCGTAAGTTAGTCACTGTTCATGAATACAGCCCCTGGGTCTTAACCACGTAACACTGAGACATGAAATGAAAACTTCTATGTGATGTAAGAAATATTCTCCAGAATATTTTGAAAATAATTTGACTTGGATCGGTTGCTGCGTATACATTTTTCTTGTATGGTTATGTGATATAATCACAAGACACTCGGCAGTAAACCTATGAATGCTTGGTACAGGCTAGTGTTTTATACATCAATCGAGGAATCCTGTTCTAGCAACAATCTTCCCATTTCTGGCCAAGCTCTGCCCATTTCTAGCTAACCTCTGCCCATTTCCATCCTAGCTCTGCCCATTCTAGCTAAGCTCTGCCCATTTCTTGCCCAGCTCTGCCCATTTCTAGCAACACCATGCCAATTTCTAGCAACGCCCTGCCGATTTCTTGTTCAGCTCTGCCGATTTCTAGCAACAACCTACCCATTTCTTTCTAAACTCTGCCCATTTCTAGCTTAACTCTACCGATTTCGAGCTAAGCTCTGCCCATTTCTAGCTAACCTCTGCCCATTTCCAGCAACCCCCTCCCATTTCTTGCTAAGCTCTTCCCATTTCTAGCAATAACCTGGCCATTTCTTGCTTAGCCTTGCCAATTTCTAGCTAAGCTAAGCAATTTTTGTGCCTGTTAGAATTGATTTTAGACGTTGAAACCTGAATTCCCAGAATATATGTTTCATGGTAACTATACAGGTACCTTGAAATAGAATCTGGGAATTCACCTATATACAGGTAAGCTGCTGAATATTTTGAAACTAATAAATTTAAATAGGGGTTTTGCTGCCAGCAACATCGGCACTACTGATGGTAGTTTCTGACTGGAAACTGTGTTGATTAATAAACTAATGATTTGATGAATTTTACTTTGATTTTAGGTTGGCATCGACCAGATTTTCAATGGCTTGAGTACTTAGCATATCGTCAAGCTTATGCCGCCCCAGACTATTGCTTTGGCATAGTAAGTGCTCACTCAAAAGTATATTGGCACAACTTTACAGGGTACTGGTGCCTTCATCTCTGTCAGTCTCAACACTCAACCAGGTCAATCCGCTTTCAAATACTAACAGGATTAATGGTCAAGAAGGGTCTAAATCTTGGCTGATGAAAGCCAAGTGGGCTATTTAAAAAAAGTTTTAACACTAATGATTGACACTGTTATTGAGTCAGTCATTCTAGGCAGAAATTCTCAAAAATAGGCTCTTGGCCTTCAAATGAAGATTTCTCGAGCCCAGTCATGAACTTTGTCTGGCTTGACATTAACCAGTCTCTCCAACAAGTGCCTGAAGGATTTCAACAAAACTTAACAGCTGTTTTACACACATTGTATGTACACGTAGCATGCATCATACTGAAATCTCTGTTCTTAGTCTTGTCATAGAGGTACCTGGTTTAAACTTGGAATATTTTATTTGCATGTATATTTTGCTCCTATTTAAAGGATAACTAACCTCATTTCTCGATAGCTATTCAGGTGAGTTAATTTGCCACTCATAAACTATGCAGGTAATTTTAAGCCCTTCATCATGCCGTTAAGAAAGATATTCAGGCTTTAGTAGCTAAATGTTGGTACACCCTATGATGCCTGTCTTACATGATTTGCTTTTCAACCAATCAGAAAAAACTAGTGTGTCTGCCTCGGTATATACGCTCGGTCATAGAGGTGCCATCTATAGTTTGGCAATTTCATATAAAAGCAATCATACAGGTAAGCTGTTGAATATTTCGAAGCTAATTTGACGAAGTTGTTGCTGCGTGCTGTAGGCAGCAACAACTTCCAGTCAAATTAGTTTCAAAATATTCAATGGGATAATTATTACATAATAAAAAATGTAATACATTGGCACTTGCATGACATCAAACACGATCGCTTGAGAGGACAAAAATGGTCTTGATCACTGTTAATATTGATACAGATAAGGGAATGTGACAGGATATGAATGATATGGAATCTATAAACCATAATCTATCGGTACAATACAACATCTGTAATGAGATTAGAGTCCCTTTAAGCTTTGAAATGAGCGTCCAATTCTAGAAGGACTAGCAACTGTACAGGTCAGCTGTTTGTTAACGAATGATCACACTTATTACATTGCCTATATTTACCACCAACAAATATGCTTTCATGTCACAGATACATTCTAAGCCCGAGCATCAGTTCCAGCGTGCTATGAAGCTGGAGGCTGTTAATCCCGCTAACTCAAACCAGATCTGTGCTGCAACCATTACAAAGATTTCTGGAAGACTGTTATGGCTTCATCTTGACAGCAGTATCACGGTAAATATGTATCATAATCACGTTAATAGAAGGATCTAGTTTAGCTCCGCACATTTTTTTGCTCATGTTGGCATCGCGTTATATACTTTAACCCTTAATCCCCAGAATCTCAATTTCAAAGCAACTATACAGGTATGCTGTTGAATATTTTGAAACTAATTGGACCGGGGCCTGTTCCTGCAGCATTAGCAGCACTCAGTCAAATCCGTCAGAGAGATACAATTCTAACACTTGACAGATTTCAATGTTCATGACGGAGTGAGATACATGACTGTATTGTGACGGCCTACATGTGATGCAATTGATTATGATGTCATATGCGTGGGTGACAGATCTCATCCCTCCATTCATGAAGTCACTTAGCCCCCTCCCCTCCCCCAACCCCACCCCTCTCCAGTTGATATGAATTAAAGTAAGATTTAAGCAGTTTTAGGGGACTTTTAAAAACTATATTCTGTTACAGAATCATTAAACTATTAAAAGTAATTAAAAATAATAATATATTGTTAAAAATATATATTCCTGTTTGATAGCAAACTATCTTTTATATTTTACTATAAAACGTCAGGGATATTGTAATTGCCTCCGTCTGTGTGTCCATCTGTCTGTCCGTCCGTCCATCCATCCGTCTGTCACATCTGCTCCCAAACCATTGGGTGGAATTAAATCAAATTTGGTATGTGGGTTACCCATATGATTCCGCTTTGCAAGACAATATTTAGATTTGACTCCGCCCCCAGGGGCGGCATGGCAGCGGTCAAAAGGTCAATCATTTGTAACGCAACTCCTCTGAAATCGTTAAAACGGATCTCCACTAAATTTGATATCTATGTTACCCATATGATTGTGGAGTGCAAGAGACCATTTAGATTTGGCTCCGCCCCCAGGGGGTGGGGGAGGGGTCAAAAGGTCAAATTTTAACCTGCGAAAATTGATTGTAACGCATCTCCGAAACTGTTGAACAGAATTCAAACAAATTTGGTCTACGGATTACCCATATCAATGTGGAGTACATGAGCACATTTACATTTGGCCTCACCCCCAGGGATGGGTGAGGGATGGGGGTCAAAAGGTTACAAAAATTGATTGTAATGCCACTCCTCTGACACTTTTGGACGGAATTCAACCAAATTTAGTATGTCAGTTACCCATATCAATGTGGAGTATATGAGCACATTTACATTTGGTCCCGCCCCCAGGGGAGGGGATTGGGTCAAAAGGTCATGAAATTGATTGTAATGCAACTCCTCTGAAATCGCTAGATGGAACTCAACCAAATTTGATATCTGAGTTACTCCTATAATTGCGGAGTGCAAGAGGCCATTTAGATTTGGCTCTACCACCAGGGGTTGCGAGAGGGGTCAAAAAGGTCAAATTTTAACCTGCAGAAATTGATTGTAATGCATCTCCTCTGAAACCACTGGACGGAATTCAAGTAAATTTGGTCTGTGCATTACCCATATCAATGTGGAGTGGATGAGTACATTTACATTTGGCCCTGCCTCCATGGGTGGGGTATGGGGATCAAAAGGGCATGAAATTGATTGTAATGCACCTCCTCTGACACTGTTGGATGGAATTCAAACAAATTTGGTATGTGTGTTACCCATATGATCGCGGAGTGCAAAATGACATTTAGATTTGGCTCCGCACCCGAGGGTGGGTTGTGGGATGTGTCAGAAGTTCAAAGCGGTGAACGTGGGGATTTGCGATGACGTGCCATCGACTGATCAATCAAGTTAAAATGTAATTATTAAAGAGTTAGTAGAAGAGATACTGGTGTATATTTTGGAAACAGTTTTGTTTCAGTAATACGTTACAGCAACACTGTTTACAATAATGATATGTAGTGGAACAGGATTGAAAAATTCCTAGGATTACATCCTTTGCTAGGTGGCAATGTATTGTTTGAAGAGAATGTTTGGAATTAGCGTCCTTGTTCTAATATATATTTGAAAACTTTCTGATAATTCTAATTGCTTTATATCTTTCCTTTTTTTGTGTTCATATTTATATAGCTTTGCTGCATTTATTTCTAGGTGGTGCCAAGCCATATTGAAGATATAGAATCTCATAGGGTCTTCCCGGTAGGCTGGTGTGAAAGTAATGGCTACCAGTTGAAGCCTCCGCACCGAGTAACTAGCAATGCAAGATCTCTGCCTGTCCACACACTGGGCCTTGGAAAGCGTGTGGCTATTGTCCAACCAGAGTAAGTTCTAAAGTTAGAGAAACAAGAAAATCTTTCAAGTAATGTGTAATCCGTAGATATTGTAGTCAGGTCCTTAGATATTGTGATGAGGTTCTTAGATATTGTGGTCAGGTCCTTAGATATTGTGATCAGGTTCTTAGATATTGTGATCATGTCCTTAGATATTGTGATCAGGTACTTAGATATTGTGATCAGATCCTTAGATATTGTGGTCAGGTCCTTAGATATTGTGATCAGGTTCTTAGATATTGTGATCAGGTCCTTAGATATTGTGGTCAGGTCCTTAGATATTGTGATCAGGTTCTTAGATATTGTGATCATGTCCTTAGATATTGTGATCAGGTACTTAGATATTGTGATCAGGTCCTTAGATATTGTGATCAGGTCCTTAGATATTGTGATCAGGTCCTTAGATATTGTGATCAGGTCCTTAGATATTGTGATCAGGTACTTAGATATTGTGATCAGGTCCTTAGATATTGTGATCAGGTCCTTAGATATTGTGATCAGGTCCTTAGATATTGTGATCAGGTCCTTAGATATTGTGATCAGGTCCTTAGATATTGTGATCAGGTACTTAGATATTGTGATCAGGTCCTTAGATATTGTGATCAGGTACTTAGATATTGTGATCAGGTCCTAAGATATTGTGATCAGGTCCTTAGATATTGTGATCAGGTCCTTAGATATTGTGATCAGGTCCTTAGATATTGTGATCAGGTCCTTAGATATTGTGATCAGGTACTTAGATATTGTGATCAGGTCCTTAGATATTGTGGTCAGGTCCTTAGATATTGTGATCAGATCCATAGATATTGTGATCAGGTACTTAGATATTGTGATCAGGTCCTAAGATATTGTGATCAGGTCCTTAGATATTGTGATGAGGTACTTAGATATTGTGATCAGGTACTTAGATATTGTGATCAGGTACTTAGATATTTTGATCAGGTACTTAGATATTGTGATCAGGTCCTTAGATATTGTGATCAGGTCCTTAGATATTGTGATCAGGTCCTTAGATATTGTGGTCAGGTCCTTAGATATTGTGATCAGATCCTTAGATATTGTGATCAGGTACTTAGATATTGTGATCAGGTCCTAAGATATTGTGATCAGGTCCTTAGATATTGTGATGAGGTACTTAGATATTGTGATCAGGTACTTAGATATTGTGATCAGGTACTTAGATATTTTGATCAGGTACTTAGATATTGTGATCAGGTCCTTAGATATTGTGATCAGGTCCTTAGATATTGTGATCAGGTCCTTAGATATTGTGATCAGGTCCTTAGATTTAACCCTCTTGTGTCAACTTATCATTACTCTGATCATATGCCTGCCTAAATGGTCTCTGCAATGGTCTGGAGGAACAGTCATTTTGGGGTCAAGTGAGGGGTATTTCGGAAATTTACAACAGGAATGACTGCCTCGATAACCGAGCCAGTCATTTCAGTAGTAAATTTTATAAAAATAGTCTGTTTCACATCAAGAGTATACTTATCACCCTGATACTCTATGATATTTCCCAAATATTGGCCTAGCTTCAATAAAACTGACAGTCTGGCGGATGTGCCGCCCAAACCCGCACATGCGCGGGGCTGTCTTTTCACATCATGAGAACATACCTCCCTAACACTCTTGATATACTAGTATATCGGCTCTAAATTCAATAATATTCAGAATTATAAAAAGTTAGGTGCCCCTAATGGGCAGGTGGATGTACACAGTCATGCACATGACAGACCCCACCCACTGCGCATGCGCATACTGGTACTTCCGTTTTCTAATATATTGGCTGATCAACCACATGTTGAAAACTCCTAGTCTCTTTTTGAGAATTTTCAATAATTATTGTCACCTTTTGGATTTATGGCTGATTCTAAGTCATCATCTGTTACGGTGATATTGTTCCATTTATTAATTTAGACTTGTAACTTTTATATGTTACCGGTTTTCGTCGCGGCCGTTTTAGCGTTACCGCGTTTTCAGGCGCTGGGAATCCTTGTTAAATTTCTCCCAGCGCCTAGGGCTATTAATCCCTTGTGCTTTGTGTTCACAGTTTCAACTTATGGATGAGTAAGGGGTCCTGTTCTTCTCTCGAAGGTTGTTTGTGTCTCTTTTTTTACTTATCATTGTGATATGTCTACGGGTTGGAGATATATTAAATGAATAACAGAAATATCTCCTTCCTTTTGTCCCATCCCCCTCATCAGTTCTTCTGAAAGTAGAGTCTCGGCGGATGGATGGACGTGTTCTCCTGCACAAGAGGATGGTTTTGCCTGTGCTCAGGATAAAGGAGTTTATTAGTTATGGCACATAATTATTAGCTCACCTGGCCTGAAAGGCCAAGTGAGCTAATGCCGTGGTGACCGTCCGTCGTCCGTCATCCGTCAACTTTTTCTTTAAACGACTTCTTCTCAAGAACCACTGGGACGATTTCAATTATATATGGCAGGAAGCATCCCTAGGGCATAGAGATCTAAGTTTGTTCAAACGAAGTCGATCAGCCAAAATCCAAGATGGGCGCTGGCCAAAATGGCTGATTTTTAGACACTTTAAAAAATCTTCTCCAAAACTGCTGGAGGAATTGATTCGAACCTCATAACACATCATCTGTGGCAGCGGTAGACCCAAGTTTGTTCAAGGCAACTTGATTGGCTGATTTGCTTGGCGGGCATCTTGGATGACCTAGTTTTTGCGAAAATGACTTCTCCTGAACCGCTGAAGGGATAGAGCTGAAATTTTGTAAATATGCTTAGGGACCAAGTGCCTTTCAAGTTTGTTCAAAGGAAGTTTGTTCGTTAAAAAACATGGCCGCCATCAACCAATCAAAATTCATCGTTTCTAGGTCATATTGGCTTCTTTGCATTTGATGTATTTTAATGGCGAAAACTGCTTTATATATGCTTATCAGTGTGGCGAGTTCAAATATCGAGACTGTCGGATAAACGCTTTGGCTGCCATCTTGGGTTGTTTTCCCACCAAAGGCTCCCATAGTAAAGCAATGGGCCCATAGTAAAGCAATGGGGAATTCTTTAAACGACTTCTTCTCAAGAACCACTGGGCCGATTTCAATTATATTTGGAAGGAAGCATTCATAGGGCATAGAGATCTAAGTTTGTTCAAATGAACCCGATTGGCCAATTTGTCCGACGGCCATCTTGGATTTAGGCCGGTTTTAGGAAACGTCTTTAAAAATCTCCGAAACGGCTTGGGGGATTGATGCACTGCTCATGAAATATGATTTATGGCAAGGGAACTTGATTGGTCAAATGGTTCGGCGGCCATCTTGGTTGACCTGGTTGTAGTGAAAATGACTTCTCCTGAACCGCTGAAGGGATAGGTCTGAAATTTGGTAAATATGCTTAGGGACCAAGGGCCACTAAAGTTTGTTCAAGAGAAGTTGATCCGTCAAAAAACATGGCCACCGTGGGCCAATCAAAATATAGCATGTTGGTGGCCATATTGTATTTTTTTATTTGATGGATTTTGAGGCCGAAATTGTTTTTGGGTATTCTGATCTCAAATTTGTAATTTTCGAAACTGGCGTGTAAATGGTTTGCTGGCCATCTTGTTGATAAACAGCATTCTAGTGTTACATCTGGCGTCCGTCAACTTTTCCTTTAAACAACTTCTCAAGAACCACTGGGCTGATTTTAATTATATTTGGCAGGAGGCATCCTTAGGCTATAGGGATTCAAGTTTGTGCAAACGGGGCCGGTTGGCCAAAATCCAAGATGACCGTCTGCCAAATCGGCCGATTTTGAGAAATGTCTAAAAATCTTCTCTGAAACCGCTCAGGGGATCGATTCAAAATTCATGGAATATCATCTAGGCGTGTAGCTGAACCAAGTTTGTTCAAGGGAACTTGATACTCCATATGGTCCGGTGGCCATCTTGGATGACCTACTTTTCGCGAAAACGACTTCTCAAGAACCACTGAATGGATCAGGGCCCAAATTTGTGAAATTATTAGCTCACCTGGCCTGAAAGGCCAAGTGAGCTTATGTTGTGGCGACCGTCTGTTGTTTGTCCGTCTGTCATCTGTCATCTGTCCGTAATCCGTCTGTCCATCCGTCAACTTTTCCTTTAAACGACTTCTCAAGAACTACTTGGCCAATTTCAATTGTATTTGACAGGACGCATCCTTAGGGCATAGGGATCCAAGTGTGTTCAAATGAAGCCAATTAGGCCGGTAGCCATCTTGGATTTTGGCCTATTTTTAGAAACGTACTTAAAAATCTCCAAAACCGCTTGAGGGATTGAAGGAAACCTGATGAAATATGATCTAGGGCAAGAGCTCAACCAAATTTGTTCATGGGAACTTAATTGGTCAAATAATTTAGCGGCCATCTTGGTTGACCTAGTTTTAGCGAAAATAACTTCTCCAGAACCGCTGAAGGGATCAGGCCGAAATTTGGCAGATATGATTAGGGACTAAGGGCCAGTAAAGTTTGTTCAAGAGAAGTTGATCCGTCAAAAAACATGGCCGCCGTGCGCCAATCAAAATATAGCATGTTTGGTGGCCATATTGGATTTTTTTATTTGATGGATTTTGAGGCCGAAATTGGGTTTATATAGGTTTTTGGGTATTCTGATCTCAAATTTGGAATTTTCGAAACTGTCAGATAAACGGTTTGGCGGCCATCTTGGATCATTTTCCCGCCAAAAGCTCCCATACTAAAGCAATGGGAAATAAAAAATATCTTAGGTTCATTGTGTTATAAAGTTCAATTACTAATGAATCTTTGTTTGAGTGTTGAGTCTAACATTCACCTCTCAAGTATTAAAGTTCAAATTCTGATTATCTCCCTTGTCTTGATGAAGAAGAAGTTCAGTTTTGTTGTTATTTGGTCAGGTCCATAGTATTATCTATGGGCCTGGCTTTGCTTTCTCATCTAGGGGTCTAGGTTTCCTTAGGGAAATTGTTAGCCATCTGCAATTGGTTTTTGGTTTGGTTTATAAACTAAAAACTAATTGTTTCCCGTTTAGTGTCTTTCAGAGGGTCATTGAAAATAAATGCCCTGCCTGCCACCATTTGTAAAGGCCCGCTTCTTTCCACATGATTGCACTAGGTGCAGTACGTGCAGGCCTTTACTTAAATGCCATGCGCCGACGCTGAGGCTTGCCTTGCCCGTGGACCCGGGAGAGAAAGCCATGGCCTCGGGCATCCGCTTATCAGTCGCCATGGAGCAGCCAAAGGCTAAGGGTATCAGCATCTCATGCAATATCCCTCCTGCCCATGCCGAGTTTGAACCCTTTTCAAGCTTGGTGTCTAATCTTTCTGGGCAGGAAGAAAAGGACACTGTTGTGGCCTGCCAATGGCCATGGAAATGGAAATCCATCCCCCCCCCCCCCTGGAGGTGACGCATAGGCTAGGCTAGCTCGGAGCCGATAGCCGGCCGTACCGTATCCCTCGGCTTGCCAAGAGTTACATTGCAGAAGGTCCAGACTATGACGTCATGCATTTAGCCCCCCCCCCCCCCCCCCCATGATGCCGTAGATCTGGCTCCTGGAATAGCCACGGCGCAAGCCAATCCGGCCCTTACGGGTCTGTATGGCTCCATCGGGTATCCAGGAGTATATCCAGCTCCAGCTATTACTCCACCAGTTAATGTTGTTGAGGACGATGAGGACCCTAGGCTTGTCGAACATTCACAGGTGGCCACTGAGGAGGACTGGCTGGACGCCTGCCAATCCAAAGTGGATCCAGCGGGACCAGCGCCCGTGGTTTGGGGGAAAGCCGGTAGTGATAATGATGCCATCTCTCCCATATGCGGAACATATCGTGGATATGTTCGCTGTGCCAGAGACGTCCATTCATCCCAATTGACGCCTTGTGAAGGCCCCTCGCGAGGTGGCACAGCGCTGCTTGATTAGTTCTGATTTATATGAGAAGTACGGTGTCATCCCAAAGCCATGCATGGATGATCATGAGGCTTTGGGCGAAGATACACGTCTGGTGTCCCGGTCTGACATGGGACCCTTGCGCGTAGCGTGACAGAGGAAAGTACGAGAGGAGCCATTTCAGCTCTTTCGCACGTTTCCCAGCTGCTACAGGGGATAGTAGCGGCATCCGTGGCACGCCAGCCATCTCCTCTATCAGTCCAGAGAGCCATCCAGGACGGCATCAACCTGGCTCTGGATTGCGTGACGAGATCTGTAACCAGGAGTTCACGGGCGATGCGCACATTTGCCCTGGATAATTTATGCCCCTCGCAGGACCTGTACACTCGGCTTCAGGATGCCTGCACCTCCAACAAACTGTAAAACTGGTTAGCAACCAGAGGGTGCTGCATGAGCAGTTCGAGGTGCTCCGCAGGGTGTGCGCTCGTGCAGCACGCCCTGCATTCCACCCCCAGCAGGCTAGAGGTGGTGGTGTCATTGTCAGAAGCCAACCACCAATGCAGTGTCGGCCACGGCAGCGCCCGACTAAGCCAGCTAGGGGGTGGGAAGCTCAGGCTCCTCCAGCACAGCCCGCCAGGCAGCCCGCATACTAAGGTGCACGTGATGCTGGCAGAGGAGCGCGGGGTTCTGGTCGTGGGAGTCGAGCCTGATGGGTCGGCACCCACAAGGGTCACACCAGTGCTGCTAGGACAGCCACCAGAGACTCTGAGTAACCAGCTCTTGCACTTCTCAGGTACACCTCAATCCTTAGGTGGACCCGTGCGAGGTTGTCTGACCTTCCACATGCAAGAGTGGGAGCTGGTTACTCAGGACCACTCAGTCTTGCGATGGCTTTCAGTCGGTTATCATCCCGACTGGATATCAAGTCAGCCATCGCGCCTGTCTCTGGTTCCGATCTGGACTCAAAATCCACGAGATCCAGATCAGCGGTTGTCTATAGAGGAAGAAAATCAATCCCTCATACAAAAACAAGCAATTCAACCTGCACAAAACTGTCCAGGTTACAATTCAACCGTGTTCCTAGTGACAAAAAACACCGGAGGGTGGAGACCAATTCTCAAGCTCAAAGCGCTCAAGAGGTTTATCCTCACACCAAGTTTCAAGATGGAAACTGTAAGAACGGTGTTAGCAGGATTGAGGAAGGTAATGTTGACAGCATCAATAGATCTAAAAGATGATTATTTTCACATTCCACATTGTAAAGAGCTTTCGTCGGTTCCTGAGATTCATTTCAGGGCCGCCAATGGGAATTCACGGTTCTCCCGTTTGGTATTTCGACAGCTCCTCGGGTCTTCACTCGAGTGTTCCTAGCTATGAAGTCATACCGCCACATGAGACATATAGCAGTCCACACCTACGTTGAAAGCACACAATCAAGAAAGTCTATCAGCAAATCTGGAGATAGTTTTGAAAACTCTTACAGATCTAGGCTGGATAATCAACTTTCAAAAATCAGAGCTGACTCCATCCCAGAAGTTTGTTTACCTGGGCATGTTCTTTTATCTAGAGATATGGTATGTTTACCCATCACAGGAGAGAGAGTAAAAGTACTCATCTCCGTCATACAGTCAGTGTGCAATAGTCGTGATGTCCAGGAAGGGGCCTACTTGAGAATGCTGGGGTTAATGATTTCTGTGGAACCAGTCATTCCACAGGCGGCCTTACGCCGGTGGCCTATCCAGTTTTTTCTCATGACACAGTGGACCCAGAGTACAGGTTTCCTGGACTCAAGGGTGTCAGTGTTGGAACCTCTTATTCACCACCTTCAATGGTGGACGAAAAGAGAAAATCTCGTGGCGGGGTTGACGTTGTCACCTCCCCACACTCAATTAACGATGTACACGGATGCATCTATGGAGGGATGGGGGAGCTTGCCTGGAAGAAGATAAAGTATCAGGGCTTTGGAATCTGGATCAGTCACAAGAACATATCAATCTTCTAAAAATGCGAGCAGTAGCCTTAGCCATGAAACACTTCCTAGAGAAGGTCAAGGGCAAGATTGTTCTGGTTCAATCAGACAATACAACTGTAGTGACTTACATAAACCGCCAGGGCGGAACGAAGTCGCCCGGTCTTTATATGATGACATAGAAACTGTTTTGCTGGTGCCTAGATCATGGGATTTCCCTGAAAGCAGCTCATATTCCCGGAAGGCTAATTCTATTAGCGGACTCATTGAGCCGAAGAATGAGCATTCTTCCCACTGAATGGCAACTAAATCAATGTGTGGCGGACCGTCTGTTCAAGCATTGGGACACGCCCAACATGGATATATTCGCAACGTATGTCTCCGATTCCAGATCCGAGTGCTATCGCAATAGATACGCTAGCTATCAGCTGGGAGGGAATGTATGCATACGCATTCCCGCTAGCAATCCTGATTCCAAAAGTTCTCCCGAAAATCGGGCAGCAGGAATCCCAAGTGCTTCTGATCACCCCAAATTTGTCAAGCCGATCATGGCACAGCAACCCGTCAATGTTCCAATTGACTGCGTGGATGTTGTCAAGGAATCTAAAGTTAAGGAGGGCTTTTCTGAGCAAGCATCCATGCTTATGGCAAGAGCCAGAAGGGGGGGGGGAGTCAACCTCCAGAGCATATAATTATAAAATCAACAGATTTGCTGAATGGTGCTCAAAAAGATGTACTAAGCCAATGGATGCATCTATTCAGGTAGTAGCCGATTTCCTCTGTCACCTTTTTGATGCCTATTGCCTCAAGCCTAACTCTATTGCGGGCTATAAGTCAGCTTTGATGTCAGTTATTCCTTGCTTGGCTAATAGGGGAAACGATGAAGTGCGTAATCTAAATACTTTAATCAACGGCATGGGTAATCTAAGACCTAGGAATCCTCTAGTGATTCGGTCTTGGAGTTTATCGTTAGTACTTCAAGTATTAGCAGATAAACCCTTTGAACCACTAAGCTCCATTTGCATGAAATGTTGACGCTTAAAACAATTTTTCTGATTGATGCAGCTTCAGCTAGACGAAGAAGTGAAATACATGCTTTGTAAGCGGAGCCAAACCGTTTTGTGGTTACAGGGGAGGCCTCAGGCTTCTACCTAGAGTTAACTTTATGGCCAAGAACCAGTCTTTAAAATATCCTGGTCAGCTTATAGTTTTTCCCGCTTTGACTAGGTTTACTCCTAATTCAGAGGCTTGGTGTCCTGTTATAACACATTATAAACAACATACAGAGGAATGGCGTACGGACCCTAGTGCTTTATGCCTATCTTACATTGAACACCATGGAAGAGCTTCAAAAGATACCATCCAGCATTGCCACAAAGCTGCCACAGGAAAACAAGTTGACATGGCTAAGGCTCATGGTGTCCGTGGCGTAGTGGCTTCCACGGCTCTGTTTAACGGAGTGCCAGTGGATGACATTATGTCAGTAGCGCAATGACACTGGGGGTCTAGTTTTACTGACCATTATCTCTGTGACACGTCAAATCCGCTTGCCTTATCGATTTTACACAAACATTAATCTGTAAATATTTGTAAATATTGCTCATACGGCCTAAGACTCACGCACAGTGCATTTAAGTGCGGAATTTCCCCGCTACTCCGTACGGTACCTCTCATCGCCAGCAGTGAAAAGGGAACCTCATCAAATTAGGTCAGTCCTATATTTGGTGATCATTAATTTTTGTCACGTTTTTTATTACTAATATGATGATCTGTTTTTATGTGGTTCCATCTGTGAGTACGAAATGAAGCTTTTGTCCGATGTCTTATAGTACTTTAGCATGAGTACATAGAGAGCGTGTAGGACATTGAGGTCATCGCTCCCATTTTTCACAAACGAGGTGGTTTTGGAAGCGCATGTTAAACGGTCATTACTCTCAACATCGGTCGTGTTAGCCTATGTCCAAGTCATTTCCTGATTGTGTTCATATACGCAATTTCAGATGTTTGTGCTCCAAGAGAAAAAGAGCTTGCTCTTCCAGGGATGAGCTGGTCTTCTGACTTCGCCTCCCTCCCGCCGAATTCACATAGAATTCTGGCTGTATCATAGAGTATCAGGGTGGTAAGAATACTCTTGATGTGAAATAAACGAAATCACAGATTTTTTTTTCACGGGAGAGTTGATACTTACCACCCTGATACGACCCCAGCCTCTCCGCCCCACAGAGGCTTGGTCTTTCTACTTCGAATAATACTTACCAGATGTACTATTATGATAATGTCTATTATCTAGTCTAGGTCAAAATAAACAATTAAAACTCCGCACTCTCCTGGTCCTGCCCATACTGTGTCCGGGAATACCATAGCCGCAGGTACCGAGTCCATTCCCAATCACAGTCAGATTCGTCTATTTTGCGCTTGTTTCAAGTCGCATGTGTTTAGAGTGTCATTTAATTGATAAATTAAGCAGTTTTAGCGCGTGTTTGTGAAAACCATCGCTGGACTAATGGAGGAACTTGGAAAATCATCACAGGGGCAGGTTGTATCAATCTAGAATTTATACATTCGTGCCATAATGACTGTTTGAAATTTCCTTAAATTGGCACATTGCTTTATAATGGTAGCCATTGTTGGAGTCGCTTCTGTACCCGTTAACTTTTAGTTTTAATTCGGGTACTCGGTTAATTTCTCTTGCGACTCGGTTCCTCTAAGATGGATGCGTCCTTAGCCAAGATGGCGGCGCCCATGTAATATGTCGTTATTGGCTTGGTGTATCCAGGCACTCTGTTATCGCCGATTTTAGCTCTCGCTTCATTGTCGAGGGTGTTTGTAGTGATCGGCGAGGTTTTCTTGGTTATTTAACGCTAGTTAAAGGCTGAGTTGTGTTTTGTAAAATTTTCACTCAAAAAAGTTTCAAATATTTCCTGCCTAAGACTTGTTATCATTAATTTAAGAGAAAGTTAATGTGTTTAAGAAATCTTAACTATCAAGTCTATTGTGCGTATTGCTCGTCATCACTTGTCATGTGCAGCGTTTTAATTCTCCTCTGTGTTCGCAGAAACCGAAGAACCCGGACACGTTGTGCCAGAAGTGTAACAGGTTCATGAAACGCAAGTATCTTGGACATCACTGTGTGGCGTGTGCGAGGTGTAAGGTCGGCAGTCCGTGTGATGTGTGCGCCAAGTGGTCGTCGGCAATGGTGGCTGAGTTTGACAGGGATCGACGGGCGAGGCTGGAGCGCATAGAGAAGGATAAGACAGTGAAGCGTCAGCAGGCGTCGTTGGTTGGACTGGAAGGTCGGCTGAATGAGAGGATGGATTCAGCACTGGGCGTATGGGCGGCCCAGTTCAAGGCCATGTTTGATTCATTACAGTCCACGGGTCCGGTGAGGCAAGCTGGTGCAGGGCAACCATTAGGTGGTCCGGCTAGTTTTGCTGAGGGCCATGCACCTGACCTTTCTCTGTCCTCGGCTCAAGAGCCGTCGGTAGAGGAAGAAGAATTCCTGTTGATGGAAGATTCCGGCATGCCGGATCTTTCAATGTCGGCAATGCCGAGTACGTCCCAGGGGTCTCCCTCGGGATTTGTACGGGTTTGCCAGGCGGATGGTGATGTCGACGTTCCGTCGGGCATTTTTCATCCGTCACTTGTGCAACCGGATATGCCGGCGGAGCCGTGGTTTGCGGTTCCGACGGCTATCCCGACGGCGTTGGGTGCGGCTCCTATCGGAGTTACCGTGCCAGCCGTGATTGAGGCGGTCGTAGTCCCGGATCCCGTGTTGGAGCCGATGGACTGCGGAGAATCCGTATCCGACGGTTCGTTGGATACCGGTGCCGCTGGTAGTCGCGCTACGGATGCGCTCTGTCCTGGCAGAGACGTTTATCGTAGCGCTCAGCATGGATCGTCGGTGGCCCTCTCATCTAAGGGAGAGAGGGAAGATGAAAACGGAAGTTCTTTAATGGACGATTCCGCTTTCTGCGCCGAGGCTGAATGGGTGCAGGTCCTTGGATGGATGACCAATCGTCTCGGGTTGGCATCAGATCTAGGATCTCAGCGCGATCCGGCGATGGAGCGGATGTCAGAGCGTGCGGCTAGCGCTCTGTCCAGTGGCTCTTCGGCCATGCCTACACTCCCCTTGGACACGCAGACTTCTGACATGTTGGAAGTTGCGGCATATCGTCTGGTTCAGCCAGACTATGCATTGCCCAAGGCCCCGAAGGGGATAAGGAGTAGGGTCCGTTTTCCGGAGCAGGCCTATCATCAATACGCCAGGGTTCCACGGCTTTCCGTTGCGGAACGTGAGGCGCTGAATAGGCCGTTGGCTGGGAAGGCCAAGGGGCGGTCACGTCCCTTGGTTTCCCAGACCAACAAAGACCCGTTTAATGAGCTCACGCTCATTGAGGATGCGGCTAGGGCAGCCATGGCTGCGCTGTCGCACGGGTGTACCGTCCTGCAGGGTATGCTGGACTGCACGGCGGAAGGCGGACAGGTGCCAGAGGCTGCTCCCGGAGTTGTTCGGGACACCATGCGCCTGTCTCAGGATTGCCTGGCCAGGGTGATCACAAGAACTTTAGCAGAGCGGCGGAGAATGGTTCTCGATTGTGTGGAACCAGGACCGGAAATGAGGGCAGCGTTATCTTCTGCGCCTTTCATTGGTCCAGGCTTGTTCGGCGGCTCGGCACGACAAGCGCTTTCTAAAGTTGCATCGATGGTGGCGGAGCAAGAGGTGGTCGGCAAGTCGTGGAAGTCGACCAAGAGGACTCAGCCGCAACAGTCCTACCGTCAACACAGACAGGACCAGCAGAGGCAGCGTCCTAGATCGCCCTTCCGTCCTTCTGCCCGTGATGCCCATAGGCCATCCGGAGCACAAGGGCCTGGCCGTTCGTCCACATACAAGCCCTCTAGTAAGAGGCCGTATGAGGACGACAGGAAGGGTGGCGGTTCGGGCCGTGGCGGCTACCGTAAGGATAGTCGCGGCGGCGGTTCCGGACCGTCATACCACAAGAAGCCGCGGGGCGGCCGTGGGGCTCGTTCCTGACGGGTTTCCGGCGGAATCAATACCGGCGGCTTTGGAAACAAATGGAGTCGAGAATCTTCACCCAAGCGATGTAGCGTCTTGTCGGCTAATCTCGACCGACAACTGTGTGCAGATTCCTTCCGTCGGAGGCAGACTTCAGCTATTCCTAAGCCAATGGGAACAGGTCGTGCGCGACTATTTAGTCTGTCAGTGGATAAGAAACGGCTACGATCCGGACTGGCTCATCCATCAATCGTTAGTTCCGTTAACCTCGACTCCAATATGGACTCCTATTCCAAGGGAATTAGACCGTCTAGTTGCCATTCAGTCAGAGATAGAATCGCTTCGTCTGAAGAAGGCGATTCACCTGGTAGCCGATCAGTCATCACTGGGCTTCTATTCGATTATGTTCCTAGTTCCGAAGCGTACCGGAGGGTGGAGACCAATTCTCAATCTCAAACCGTTGAACAAATTTATTCTTTCTCCCAGGTTTCAGATGGAGACGGTAGCAGCTGTGATGACAGGGCTCAGGAAAGGCATGTGGGCGGTATCAATAGATCTGAAGGATGCTTATTTTCATATTCCAATGTCAATTCCCTTTCAGAAGTACCTGCGATTTGCATTCCAAGACAATGTTTGGGAATTCAATGCTCTTCCATTCGGCCTGACCACGGCTCCGAGGGTCTTCACCAAGGTGGTTCTCGCCATGACTTCTTTACTTCGCAGGAGAAACATAGCTGTTCACACTTACATAGACGACTGGCTGCTAAAGGCGGGGAATCCAGTCACTCTGCGCAGCAATCTGAAGGTAGTCCTAGACTTATTGAAGAAGCTAGGATGGATTGTGAATCTAGAGAAATCAGAACTGACTCCATCCCAGGAGTTTGTTTATCTGGGAATTTTTTTCAATCTCAGGGACGGCGTAGCTTTTCCGGCGGAGAGCAGAGTCAGAAGCCTGATTGCAGTATTGGAGTCAGTTTCTCTAGGAGCCTATCTGACGGCACGTCAATTTCTCAGAATACTCGGTTTGCTAGTATCTCTGGAGAAGGTGGTGCCATATGCGGCGCTCAGGCGCAGGCCGATTCAGATGTATTTGATGTCGTTCTGGTCACAGAGAACAGATCCGTTATCTCTGAGAATACCAGTAAAAGAACCATTGATATTCCACCTTCAGTGGTGGTTGTCGGAACAGAATCTCCTGCGAGGTGTTCCTCTACAACCTCCTCAACCTCAGATGTCCATGTTCACGGATGCCTCGTTGACAGGTTGGGGAGCGGTATTGGACAATCAGTCAGTGTCCGGGGAATGGGATCGGACCAATGCGCAGAAACATATCAATGTACTCGAGCTATTAGCGGTGGTATTAGCACTGCAGAAGTTCGAGGGTCGAGTTCAAGACAAAATTGTCCTGGTAAGGACAGACAACTCAACAGTGGTGTCTTATTTAAACCGCCAAGGCGGGACAAGATCACCGGAGTTGTGTATGATGGTTTGGAACCTTCTGCTGTGGTGCCAAGAGAGGAATATTATTCTTCGGGCAGCACACATTCCAGGAAGATTGAACATCTTAGCGGATGCTCTCAGTCGAAGGACGGTTTGTCGTCCGACGGAATGGCAGCTCAACCAAGTGGTAGCAGAGGTTCTATTCAAACAATGGGGCAAGCCGAATGTCGACCTATTTGCGATGAAGACAAACGCAAAGATGGTCACGTACGTGTCACCGATCCCGGACCCGTTGGCTCTAGCAGTAGACGCACTGGCGATAAGTTGGAAGGGAATGTACGCGTATGCGTATCCTCCAACAATTCTCATCCCGAAAGTTCTGGCAAAGATAAGAGAGGGGATGTGCCAAGTACTACTGATCGCTCCTTATTGGCCAGGCCGATCATGGTTTACGGATCTGCTGGACCTTCTGGTCTGCAGTCCAATCCCTCTTCCAGACACAAGAGATGTAATCTCTCAGAACAAGGGTCTGTACCTTCACGACAGACCAGAAATGTTCAAATTGACTGCATGGATGTTGTCAAGCAGCGTGCAATTGAGGGTGGCTTTTCTGAGCAAGCAGCGAAGTTTGTTGCTTCGGCCAGAAGAGTTTCTACCACAAAAACATATAATTATAGAATCAACAAATTTGCACAGTGGTGTGAGAGAAGAGATATTGATCCCTTTTCTGCATCTGTTCAACACGTAGCAGATTTTATCTGTCATTTATACGAAGTTGACAAACTTGTACCTTCTACCCTAGCAGCATATAAGTCTGCATTAGCTTCTGTCATTCCTAGTCTCACCGTTGGGGGAGTAGAGAATGACACCTTGAATGAAGTTATTAAAGGAATGAGCAATCTGCGACCTAGACAGCCAATTCCTATCCCATCATGGAATCTATCTCTTGTTCTACAGGTTTTAGGGCATGCTCCCTTTGAACCGATTAGAACTATTGACATTAAACTGTTAACTATTAAATCAGTTTTCTTGGTTGCAGCAGCGTCGGCGAGAAGGAGAAGCGAGATCCATGCGCTTTCTGCCGAACAAGACCGTTTTGTCGTCACGGGTGAAGGTTTAAGATTACTTCCACGTCTTTGTTTCCTGGCAAAGAATCAGTCACTTAAATATCCAGGACAGCCGATCAATTTGCCAAGTTTAACTAGACATGACCCAAATTCTTGTGCTTGGTGTCCTGTCAGATGTCTAAAGATGTATAAGAAACGTACTTCTGAGTGGAGAGACGACCCGAAATCTCTGTGGTTATGTCTCAAAGCTCCCCATTTACGTGCTTCGAAAGATACTATTTCTCGTTGGATAGTTGACGCTATTCAGATGTCGCACAAGATCGCTACAGGAAAGCAGATTGATCGTGCGAATGCCCATGAGGTCCGAGCACTAGCAGCATCATCGGCCCTTTATAAGGGTGTCTCTTTAGAGCAGGTGATGTCTGTAGCACAATGGCATGCCGAGTCGTCATTCACTGATTTCTACCTTCGAGACATCTCCAGCACACTTAATCCAGTAGCCGTCGCCAATCTGTCGAACCTAAACTAAGCCACGTCCGACCACTACTTCGCACACATCACAAAGGACTTCCGCCTACACTGACCAAGCGCTATGCACATGACTGAGTACGACCGTGGATTGGGCCTAGCTCCTGTGATGATCAATAACAGATCGACCACTCAAAAATGGTGAGTGTTTACATTAATTAAGTGACTATAAATATATTTACTTCCAGTCGAAATACCAGACTGAGTAAGTGAATAGTCTGGTACAAGAGTATATTTATCCTCTCATACAGACATGAGACTCATTCCAATTTGAAAATCTAATCGATATACTGATAGTTTTTTTCAAAGATTTGAAGTTGTAGTAGCTTCTTTGCACTCTACTGGACTGCCCTAGCTGAGACTTGGGGCTGACACGGGTCTGGTGGGTGTTGCATCCCCATGGACATCCCTCTGGTTTTGTGCGGACAAAAGAGGGGGGGGGAGCGCGGTCTAGACCATGGAAGTTTAGCACTCTATGAGTCAGATAGCAGAACCCAAGCGTATGCCAGGGTTTTAGTCTCTTCACAACCTTCTCTGTTGGATGGTTGATGAGTGCTGGTTCGAGCCTCACCTCCTCCCACCGGCATTTCCTGGCTGTCGAAATCCGGAGTTTATCATAATAGTACATCTGGTAAGTATTATTCGAAGTAGAATCAAAAAAGCATCCGCTTTTGTTTCTACGAGAATTCTTAATACTTACCAGATGTACTATGGCCCTGCCTCAGCCGCCCCGCTGAGGTGAGGCTGAGCTGCTTTCGCAGTTTGCCAAGGCAAACATAAGACGAATCTGACTGTGATTGGGAATGGACTCGGTACCTGCGGCTATGGTATTCCCGGACACAGTATGGGCAGGACCAGGAGAGTGCGGAGTTTTAATTGTTTATTTTGACCTAGACTAGATAATAGACATTATCATAATAGTACATCTGGTAAGTATTAAGAATTCTCGTAGAAACAAAAGCGGATGCTTTTTTGATTCAGTGTTTTATGTTGCAATTTGTCAGCTAATAATTTGGAATAGAAAGAGACAGCCCCGCGCATGTGCGAGTTTGGGCGGCACATCCGGCGGACTGTCAGTTGAGTAACCTGCCCAGTGGGGGCATTTTCCTTCTAATTCTGAGTATTATTGAAGTTAGGTCGATATTTGGGAAATATCATAGAGTATCAGGGTGGTAGGTATTAACTCTCGTGAAAAAAGAAATCCGTGATTTCGTTTAATCCTCAAATAGACAAAGGCTAATTCTTAAATTTGAAATTTCACCATTAACCATTTCCTGTTCACGCCGGCCAGAAACCACATCTGTAGATGCCTTGAAAAATGTTCATTTGCAGGGCACATACATCTATTTTTGCAAATTTAAATGCAAAAGTCTAAACCTTGAGAATTCCAGGCCATTAAATGGCCAGTTGGTATGAGTAGAATTTTGAGCGCTTAGAGGCGCTATTAACACAAGAGGGGTTAATATTCTAAGCCTTAAATAAATGCCATAGAAAGCGATTGGACACCGAGTAAAGAATTGTTAATATACTGTAATAGGGACTGGACGATAGAAAATCTTCAGAGCACAGTTTTTGATTGGTAAATTCTTTGGTTGACAATCTTTGATTTTGCTGAAAAGTTGGAGATCACATATCTCCCTGTCTCCCTGGTAGATCACACATCTTCTTTAGAGACCATGTCTGTCCTCCTTATTGACCACTTGTCTTCTTTGGGTTGTCATTTAACAATGTTTGACTGTACTTAATGTGCTGTTCTGTTTATTCTCATTTTGCAGAAAACAGAAGACAACTGCTGATGGTAAGAATAATATTGTGTACATATGGTAAAATTTCTTAGCTGATATATTTTCTGAGAATTTAATATAAAAAGAAAACTTAATTTATATAGATTACTATATGAATAATAATTGACTAACTTGAGACTGTTTTTACAAAATTAAAAAGATTTTTTTATTTTGTCCAAAATGTCCGCAAACTAATATATTACTGGTAGGCCTTGGTAATTTCAAACTTAGAATGACTCATAACATGGCTGGATAGTATAGTGTACAGAGTGTTTTTGTTGCATATTAACCAGATGGCAAAAATTATAATACCCTGATATAACATGTTATTATAATTGACAGTCAGTGTGGAAAATGCAAACATAAAGATTTGTGAACAAAGTTACTCTGATTGAGAATAATTTGAGTGACTAATAGATGAATCTGTCAGTCAAGTTTATGATGTCATAATCAATTACGTCAAATGTAAGCTGATGTCACAATCTTAAAGGACAGAAATACTGTGGCATGAAGCTGGAATAGTCCGTCAATTGTACAAATTGTATGTTTTTGATGGATTTACTATTGAATAAACTTTCTGTTGAATATTTTGAAACTAATTTGACTGGGTGCTGTTGCTGCTGTAGGTTTACTTGTATAATTACCTTGAAATTGTGATTCTGAGAATTCAAGGTTTAAAGTATATAAATCGATCTCAGCACGCACAAATCGTGGCAGGAGCTTAGCTAGAAATGGGTGGGGCATAGCTAGAAAGGGACAGGGCATAGCTAGAGATAGATCCTCTATTCACTCACTACCTCATCACATTGCATGTCAAATAAATCTCAGTATTTTGAAAGTAATAATATGATGGAGGATGAAATTCCTATTGCTCAGACAAATATTGACAACTGCACATTGTAATATGTTGCTTTCAGTAGTGAATGTATAGACCCATTAGGAGTCACATGACAAGGGAGACAACTCCTGACCATATAGCTAGCAACATACGATAAAAATGTGGCTTTGTCAACTCGTTCATATGACCACCTCATAAGAGCTAACTAGTGTCAAGTTTGAATCACGAACCATAGTTGATTATAGGTTTAAACTAGACACCAATCAAACTTGAAATCATTAACTAGCTGGTTACATATAGTCGACCAGCCACTTAACCTCAGTCACAAATAGTAAAATGCAATATTTGCCTAAAATTCAAAATGGCGCACAATTCTTACTTGCCACAGTTAAATGTACATAAACATGTTAATAATTCCGTAATTAATACAATTTGATGAGATTGTGCTTTCCTACAGTATATGTAAATGTTACCAAAGCCCATTCCCTTCCCACATTATCGCCTGTTGCTGCTGTATGATGTTTTAGCGTACCAAAATATCCATTTTCATGGCCCATCAAAACATCCAATTTTGTTTCAAATGAAGGGTTACCCAAGGCTGGTACCCGGCTCCAAATATTCTGCAATGGTAATTCAATAGGGAATCGGGTTACCAACTAACTATAATTTTTTAACCATTTAGCGTTTGATTGACATAGCCAATCCACATAATCAGTAAGTAAATTAACTGAATAATTTTAGCGACTCAAGGAGTTACCTCCCTTAGTTTATATATAGCCAGTAAAGGATCGAGTAATACGAAGATAGCAGAGAAAACAATGATTGCTGAAAAAGTTAAGTGGCAAATAAACTTTCTTTTTTTTAATGTGTACTACAGGAAGCAACTGGTGCCCTAAGATCTACTTTAACCATCGATGCTTCTCTGGCCCGTTTCTTAGCAAAGGTCGTCTCTCGGAATTGCCAAAATCTGTTGGTCCAGGACCTATTGTACTGGTGCTTAAAGAGGTGCTTACACTGCTTATCAGTGTGGCGTACAAATCTAGTCGTGTTCTCCGGGAGTTACAGCTCACTGGAACACCAAATCCAAAGATGTTCTCACAAATACTCAAAGCAAAGTAAGTATTGTCCATAAATGTAACTTTGTAAACAATATATGCGACACATTTTTTACAATATAAGAAATATTCTCTTGAATATTATGAAACTAATTTGACTGGGAGCTATTGGTGCCTAAGACAGCAACAGGTTCCAGCTTAATTAGTTTCAAAATCTGCAATGACCTTCCTGTATAGTCACCAAGAAATTAAAAGACTGATATTTTAAGGGTGAAAGGGTTAAGCTTCGTTATAGGTTGCATTGGATATGGAAACAAACTGCACCACCAGGTAAGATTTCTGTAGGAGGTACTATTTATATCATCAACCCCGAAAGGGAAGAGTTTTTGCATTCGGGCTTGTCTGTGTGTGTGTCTGTTCTCTCCGCAGCTGTGGTTTATAAATTACTGATCTGATTTGGGTAGAATTTAAAGACTTGAGAAAATGGTGTTGCCATTGACTAAGATTTCCAGACATGATCTGGATTAAACCTTTTACAGATAAATTCCCTGTATCTCAATCTCGGCGTAAACAAACAGGAAAGCTGTTGAATATTTTGAAATTAATATAACTATAGGCCACCAGTGCTGCCTAAGGCAACAACTTCCAGTCATATTAATTTCAAAATATTTAACAGAATAAGCTATAAATTGTTAAGAATTTACATTTTTTTCAGGGATTTGTCGTTGAAAGGGTTAGAAAACATGTTGGTGAAGTGCAATCTCAGAGATTGCTGATGTTTTCCCTGTCTTTCCATGCGTACCATTCTCAATACATCATTGAAGTTTCTATGTTTTAACCCTATAATGGCCGCCTTAACCCTTTAACCGTCGAATTGGTTCAAGAAAATTTCAATTTTATTGGGGGAAAATGTCCATTTGCAGACTATTTCTGAAAATTTACTACTAGAATGACTTGGTTAGATTATCGAGCCAGTCATTGTTACCACATGAATGACTGGCTCGAGAGCCTTTGTCTATTTTTTTTTTATCATTTATCATTTTTTTTTTTTAAATTTGATGCTTAAAGGTTAAGAGAATATTTGCCGTGATTATCATATACCCAGGTACGCTTGTCACATTTTCTAGATACAATTCTAAATTTAACTCATTAAATCCTGCGGTCCCAGAATCGAGTTTAAGACATTCATGCATGTAAGGTGCTGATTATATTGCTGCAGCAACTTCCAGTCAAATATTCAGTAATAAAATTTTTGGGAATGATATTTGGTCTTTTGTGTTCAAATATCGAACAAAGGTTGAAATCAATTTTTTATTGAGTGAATTAGTACTCTAAGATTTGACTCGTTTCCGCATTAAGGCTCATAAATAAGTTAAAAGTTTCCAAAACAAAAGCATGTTAGTCAATTTTGAATATGATGTAAGAAATGTTCTTTTGAATATAATGGACCTTTCCAGTTTATCCATCCATCATATGACATCATAATTAACTATGTGAGGTGTAAGATGATGTCATAATCAATGACGTCATGAATGACTTGGATAAGTTCATGATGAACGCATAATTGCTGATGGATTAAGCTTTGCTTTACGAATTGTATGTCTGCTATTTAATAAACATGATGTTGAATATTTTGAAACTAATTGGACTGGACAGCTTACCTGACAGTGTATAATTTTCTGGAAATTGATAGTCATGGAGTTCAGAGATCGATCGATCGTGGGTGGAGCTTAGCTAGAGATGAGGGTGGGGGGGGGGGGTGGTCGTAGCTAAACCTGGAACGGCCCATTAGATTGGACGACATTGCTGCCTTAAGCTTATGTTATATCTGAGCTGTAGTGTGTGTTTATATGTGTAGACTCTACTTGATGTAAATCTGTATTACCACCAGATACAAGGGCAAGTACTACAGAGCCGTAGTGGAGATATGCCGGTCACCTGATCAGTTGGATGAATTTTGTCGACAAGCATGCATAAAACTCGAGTGCTGTCCTAACCTCATCAGCCCTCATTGTGTTGATAATTCATGTCCGGAGAGCTGTACTCAATTAACGAAAACCAAATACAGTGAGTTAACGGGTTAACAAGGATAATCTAACCACCAATCATTTAGAATGTACCGTCATGCGCATGGAGAACCAAAACTAGCTCATTGAAAAACAGGCAGTTAGTTGCTGTTTAATAATACTAAATCAGTTTTGGGCTATAAAACAGAGGAAGCATTTTGGTGATTCCTACACGCAATCGAAGATGGCTCAACTTGGCGATCCAATTGACATCCAGCATCCTGGCCTCTGGTGTGTGAGAATTATGTAGAATGTTAAAGTTTTTCAAAGTGCCCTAAATGCCCAACATGCATAGCCCCAGGACTTTACTTTTAAGTGGATTGTCTTTCAAGCACCTGTGTTAGAGAGATAACATCTGTAGGTGAAAACAAAGGTTTTGTTGTTGCCATATGCAACAACAGCTCCATTGAAATTACTTTCCAAATATTCAGCCTGTTGAATTTCTGCAGACTACGTTTTCCATTGGGTTTAACTCTAGATATGCTGAATATTTTGAAAACAATTTGTTTGAGAGTTGTTGGTGGCTAAGCTATCAACAACTTTCAGTCAATTTGTTTTCAGAATATTCAGCAGGTCCAGGGTTATTATTGCTCATTGAAATTATTGTCTGGTGGCTTGCCGCAGTCAGACAGTTTAGTACCTAAACGTTACCTGATTATTTCAGATTATTATTATGGTAAAAAGAAGCGAGGACCGGGACGACCTCCAGGTGGGCATACAAATCTGGAGGATGGCTGCAAGAAAATTGGACGTCGTCGTAAGAAAGGAAAACCATTTATTCACCGTAAAATAAGAATTATGTCTGCTCCTGTGAAGGGTGAGCCAGGACTGATCCCAGACCAGGAGGAAGATAAGGGCAGCTCTGGAAGTGAGACTAGGACTGAAAACAGAAGAAAGTATAACCATCGTGCCTTGCCTCCACCCTCAGACATACAAACCCGCGGTGTGAAACTACCTAAGTATAATTTTGACCGGATGACTCATAGAAAATTACTTCCACGGGTACAGCCCACTGATGTTGTTGGCTCTCCTCCAGTTAAACGGAAGCGTGGAAGGCCACCTAACAATCCTCAACCTATTACGCCTGTAAGTGTTTAATTAATAACAGCAATAATAATCAACGCTGAATATAACTTTTCCAGGGGTATCTGATGCAATGTTAGGTACCAACCAGCTACTTTGTACCAGACCAAAGAATATGCTGGCTTACAATGCTATGGAGCTTTCCATTTTTAGCTATGCCCGGTCCATCTCTAGCTAAGCTCCACTCACCACACCTGCTCGTGTTGGGATTGATCGATCCCCGAATGTCCTGACCATCTTTTTCCAGAAAACTATACAGGTACGCTGTTGAATATTTTGAAACTAATTTGACTGGGTGCTGTTGCTGGCTATTTGTTTCAAAATATTCAACAGCATGTTTATTAAATAGTAGAGACATACAATTCGTACAATGTGTCGGACTATTAAGAGTTAAAGATGGGCCTAATAGAATCATAACGTAATTCTTCTTTTCGATCGCTGGTATCACACTTGGAGAGCCGTTCTTCGATCTCCAAGTGTCATTTCATTAGCATTGTGCATAATGCTCTGGTTAGCCCCTCCAAATGTCTGGTTTGACACCCAGTGGGTTACACCCCTGCACCACGTTGAGGCCGAGCATATAGTCTTAAACTTTAACGTAATGATTATGATGTCATCATACACACTGCTTAGCTGAGTATGATGTCATATGACGTCAAATCATCGATGGATACTCTGGATAGGTGACTCTCTTAGCACTGACCGTTAGTAGTTATAAACTATTGAAGCCATAACTGACATAACAAACCAAGGTCATAATGACTATAATGCACATTTGGTAGCTGAATATTATACCAGTTTACCAATTTATGAATGTTAGATATTAGGATGTATGTTATGGCTGGAACTGTATCTATCTATATGGGACTGAATGTCAGATACTGGATGGATGTGCCTGACATGTGTAGCTTTTCTCCTTCAAAGATTGCATGTTTTCAGGCTTTGCAGTAATCAATCTATCAACTCTTAAATGATCAAGCCAACCAAAAAATTGGCCCTGCATTGTTCTTGTGGAATGTCCACAAGAAATCATAGGCACTGTCCAGGCGGGCTGGTGGGTGGGTGGGCTGGTATGCCGGTGGCACAGTGGTTTCTGAGTGATATTTTCACTGCCATTTATCTGATCGCTTTGAAACTTGATTGGTTGATTGGAATAAGTCTAGGGAAAAAACCTTTGGATATCGATGATGATCCAAAATCCAAGATAACAAACAACCACCAGTGGCCATCTTGAAACTTGTTTCCGTATTGTAACCCTGCTACCAGTTATCTGATCGCTTTGCAACTTCATAGGCTGATTGGACTAGGTCTGGAGAAGAAACCTACCAAACTCGCTGTTGATCCAAATTCTAAGAACACTCAATTGAGCAAAGACTTTGATTTTCCTGATCAGTTTTTATCATTTATGGATTAACAGGTTCTTTTCTGCTTGAAGGTAGCATCTCATGAAATTGTGCACTTCTTGTTCTCAAATTGATGATTAAATATTTGCCATGAATTGTTAGCATTAACTTGTTAATTCATTTCAATGCTATATTATCAAATTTTAATTGCGACTAGCAACGAGTATAAGTCTGTCAGTCTGTCAAATATTTTAGATTTCTGACAAAGCATTGCAACAACTTGATAGCGCATCTCACTTGTCTCGATGTAAGGAATTTTCTGTTGACTTATAAAACTAGTCTGACTGATAGCTGTTACTGTCTAAAGCCTTGCATATGCCACCTTGCGCTTATGTGTGCTGCGATTCAATTAGTGTCAACTGAAGAAAACATTGCACTTATGTCATGTTGAAGTGATTTCATAGATCTCTTCACTACTAGTCACATGACATCGACTTCCACGTTGATCATGTGACATGGACAAAATGAAGATTGCCAGTCACACAATAGGATTGTGTAAAAAATACCTGCAGCAGATGCACTCAAGTTGTTACAATGGACAAATTAATTTCAAAATATTCAACAGAATAAGTTTTATATCCTAAGGAATATACTTCTTCAGGGATTTGTCGGTGAAAGGGTTAAAGCTCCAAGGATTGATTGACAGATTGTTTTCTCAATGTTTAACATTCAGCTTAACCATGTAACTAACAAATCCCTGAAAAAGTAAATCCTTTACAATATATAACATATTGTTATTTTGAAATTAATATAACTGGCAGCCATTGATACCTATGGCATCAATTGCTTCCAGTCATTAATTTCAAAATATTCAACAGCTTTCGTGTTTATTTGCTCTGAGATTGAGATACAGGGAATTTATCTATGAATGAGTGTAAAACTGTAATGTTTATGATTGACAAGTATATAACGTGAAACGTGTACATCGTGATAATGAGCTATGAATAATGTTGTGTTGACTTTATGTGACTATTGTTTTAGATATCACAATCACAAGTTGAAGGTATCCTTGAGTTGGACAGTAACCCATTAGAATGGTCAGTCAATAGGGCTATTCAGTTCATAAAAACCACAGATTGTGCCAATCTTGCCAGACACTTCAAGGAACAGGTTAGTATCGCTGCCATTAGCAGCTACCACCAGTTATAAAGTGAAAACCCTAAATTTATAGACTTTAGAAGTTATATTTTTTTGACAATTGATTGGTAATTCTTGCCATGGTAAGCTTCAGAACTTCTACAGACATTTGATTGTTCAGTTCTTTGGGTGCACCAGTTTGGATTTCCAATGATATCCAGGAAAGGATTTTAAGACTACTCATTAACTGCTGAGCTTATTTTAATCAGACTTGCTTAGAATGATCCTAGACTGGTAGGCTTCTGAGCGTATATGCAGAAATTGATTGGTCAGGGTTTTTTCGGCAGCCATCTTGGACGTCGGAAAATGTCCAATTATAAATTGTGTTAAAGAAGATTCCTCATTAACCCTTTAACACTCATATCAGCCAAAAATGTGTTCTGTAGTGGTCTCGAGAAATGTCCGTTTGCCGACTAAGAGAAGACTATTTTTGAAAATGTACCATTAGAATGACTGGCTCGATAACCGAGCCAGACATTCCGGTGGTAAATTTTCGAAAATAGTCTTCTCTTGGTTTGCAAACGGACATTTTTTTGACAAAACTAAGTATTAAATCATTAACTGCTTTTCCTGTTTTAATCAGTGTGCACTTGGAGAATTTCCCCCCGAACCACGCAGCTTTGTGCTTGCAGTATTTATTTATAATCAAATAGATGGTTTAACCCTTTAACCATTGAATTTGTTCAAGAAAATTTCAATATTCTCATAGAAGATGTGCATTTGCAGACCAAGAGAAGACTATTTTTGAGGATTACCACTGGAATGATGCGCGGTTATCGAGCCAGCCATTCCAGTGGTAAATTTTCAATTAATGATCTCTTGGTTGGCAAATGAACATTTCTCAAGACCGCTGGCCAAGTAATTTTTGCCTGATAACTGTTAAAGGGTTAATGATGAATATTTGTTAAAAAAATTAAATTGAAAGTGTCCATTCTTAGATATTCAAGGATACTATTTTTTTGAAGATTTACCACTGGAATGACTGGCTCTGTGGTAAATCTTCGAAAATAGTCTTCTCTTGGTCTGCAAATGGACATTTCTCAAGACAACTACAGAAGCTGTTTTTGGCTGATATGAGTGTTAAAGTATTAATAGTTTCTCTATCAGTGCACATATCAGAGTTTGATTCTTTCTCCAGTTAACGTCCGTGTTATTGTTTTGAATGAACATTTAGATTGGAACATTAGTATGGGTATCATATCATGTGACAGTATCTACATATATGTTATACGGTATCTTCTGAGAGTTATTGCTATACATAATGATTCAATGATTTGGATAGTGAAAGACTATCTATAGTAGTGGATGGATCCGATCTTTCACTAAAGTATATGACTTCATAATAAGTTATGTGACAGGTCGGCTGATGTCACAATCAAAATGCATAATGAATGACATATCTAGCTCTGCCATACACATTGAACAGCCTGTCAAGTGTACAAATTGTATGTCTTTGATTGATTTACGACTTAATAAACATTCTGTTGAATATTTTGGAAGTAAGTTAACGGTGTGTGTGCGTGCGTGTGTGAGGGGTTTGCTGCCTTTGACAGCAATGTAACCAGTCAAAGTAGGTTCAAAATATTCACCAGCTTACCTGTATAATTATCTTGAAAATGGGTGTCTTAGAAATGTATATAAATCGATTCCAACACGGGCAAAACATTGGCCAGAGATTAGCTAGAAATTGGCTGGCACAGCTAGAAATGGATGGCTCTATTGAATGTTTGATTTATTGTGATTACTGTGTTTTCTTACAGGAGATTGATGGCCAGGCTTTATTGCTGTTAACTCTTCCTACAGTACAGGAACATCTAGAATTGAAACTCGGTCCCGCTATCAAACTTTGCCATCAAATAGAAAGAGTCAAAATTGCCTTCTATGAAACATATGCGTAGTCTATAGGTAATTTCATTTCCTTTACGATATACAGCTAAAGATACTGATTATTATCTTGAAATCAATTTAATTTGAAAGATATTTTGTTTTTATTCCTGGAAACTATGCTTCTGTGAAGTAATTCCTATCCATGTGTATCTTAGTGTGATAAGGCCTAAGGCAACAATATCTTACAGTCAAATAAGTTTCAAAATGTTCAACAGCTTTCCTCTGTCGTTGCCTTGAGCTTTGCTTTTCAGGTTTCATTGGGTTAACCATTAATGGTCAGAATGTAAAAAATGGAAATTTTTCTTTAGTGAAATGTCTATTTGCAGACCAAGAGAAGACTATTCTGTAACATGTACCTCTGGAACGACTCCCTGGTAAACTAAAAGAATTGTCCTCTTGGGTCTGCAAATCGGGATTTCTCAAGAGTGCTTACAAAGATTAGTTTAGGCCGGCTTGACCCGTAATCCTTTAATGGTCAAGCCGGCTTTTCAAGCTGGCCGAAGCCAGCCCCTGCAGCGGTCTTGAAGAATGTCCATTTACAGGCCAAGAGACTATTTTAGAAAATTTACTGGCAATCATTTCACAGGTAAATTTTCAAAAATATTCCTCTCTTGGCTGCAAATGGACATTCAAGGAGCAAATAATTTGATTTTTTTTTACCAAACTTGACCATTAAAGGCTTACGGTCAAAGCCAAATGATGCTTTTGTGTAATTTAGATAAATTAAAATTTGTTATTTACTTTTTGTCAAATTCCTAAATAGTAAATTTCGCCACGAAGTGGCATGTCCTTCCACTTCACATGAGAATCACAGTATCACAGTGTAATGTCATTGCGTGAATGATTGTTATGGTATGACATCATCGCATGAATAATATTTGGCTGTTGATTGTTAATAGCGGGGCACAACAGCTCATTCAGGCACAGTGATAATTCACCTTTCCAGAGTATGTACCCATCATATGACGTCATAATCATCTACGCGGTGTGTAGAATGACATCATAATGGATAACGTCATGAATGATGTCGATAAGTACGTCACGAACGCATATTTGAAGACGGTCTATGCATTGTTGTACAAATTGTTTGCTTTTACTATTTAATAAATATTCTGTTGAATATTTTGAAACTAATTCGACTGGGCGCTGTTGCTGCCATAGGCAGCAACAGCACCCAGTCAAATTAGTTACAAAATATTCAACAGCTCCCCTGTATAGTTTTCAGGAAATTGATAGCTAGGGCTTTCGGGGATCGATCAATCCCAACACGGCGAGGTGTGGGTGGAGCTTAGCTAGTGATGGGCGGGGCATAGCTAAAAATGGAAACGTCCATTAATGAGAGTCAAGAGAAATACTATCATTGATGATAAACTAGAGCCTGATTATGAGCTAATGTTCAGTTTTCTAACTGTATTAGACACAGGTTTTGTCTAGATTCTTACTAATTTGAATCCACATTATTAACGGTTCACTCGATGACATCATACCACAAATTGTATGGGATGTCAAAATTCTTGACTTTAATTGAAATTTTAAAAAGTTTGGGAAAATTTGTTAAATTCTTTTTGATTCATACGATATGATATAATCTCAAATTTTTTGCCATGTTTATTAGCTCAACTTTATGAAGTAAAACAAGCTATTATGATATCCTGCACGTCGTCCGGCGGCAGTGGTGGCGGCGTCGGCGGAGGCCAATTTGTGTTTAGCTCAACCTTTTGGTTAATCATACTGTAACCAAACATGGACACATGCTTCCTGATAATGACACGGTATCACACTTATGACCTTGGGGGGTGGGGGGGGGTCAAAGAACAGGGTCATTGTGGCCTTGGTTAAGAAACCCTTTTACAACATTAACATTTTCTGTTTATATCCCATGTCTGGTTGAGTATACTGGACTCAACCTTGGACACATACTTCCTTATAATTGGAGGGCATCACATGATGATGTTGCGGTCAAAAGGTCAAAGGTCAGTATTGTGATTTTAGTAAATGACCATTTTTTCAGCATTAACATTTTGCATCTAGCTCAACTTGGTAGTTCATATCTCATGTTTGGTTAATCATACTGGACCCAATCTCAACCCCATGCTTCCTTATAATGAGAGGGAATGACACAATATCCTTCAGGATCAAAATATCAAACTTCATTCGGGTCTTGGGAAAAAACAGTTTTTTTCAACAGTAATGTTTTGTGTTTAGCTCACCTTCCCTGTTTATATCTCATTTGCTTAATCATACTGGCGCGAAAGATGGAGACACACTTCTTTATCACGAGTGGAAATGACACAATGGAGTCAAAATGTCAAAGGTCAAGGTCACTGTGTCCTTATTAAAACCTAATTTTTATCAGAATTTACATTTTGCGTCTATCTCAACTTAGCAGTTTATATCTCATGTTTGTTTAATCATACATGGCCCACATTCAGACACATCCTTCCTTATAATGACATGGCATGACACAATCACCTTGGCATCAAAAGGTCAGTGTGATCATGTCAAGCATTTTCTCAGCAATAACATTTTGCTTTTACATGAACTTAGCAGTTCATATCTCATGTTGTGTTAATCATACTGCACCCAAACTTGTACACTTGCTAATGAGAGGGGATGAGACAATTACTTTGGGGTCAAAAGATCAAAGGTCCTGGTCATTGATAAGTGTATTTATTTTATTTTCAAGTCAAGCTTAATAGTTCATCGCACGGTCGTAAAGTCGAATTTCATGGTTGCATTACAACCACATTTCGGGTTAAAACCTCATTTTTGTTAGTGATCCTTTTAATGACTCGATGACACCAGAGCTGTACCAAGATAGCTTCTTTACTTATCAACTGTTGAAGCTCCCTAACACGCTTGTTTACGCTTTGACTATATCTAGTGGCTCATGCATCTTTGTACTCACTCTTAGCTGTATATAGAATAATGAAATATTTTGTAATTTCAAAAAACATGAAGTTACTCTAATTAATTTGTGATGAATTTGTGATGAACTTGTGATAAACTGCAAAAACATTCACTAAATATGTTTATAAATGAAATCATTAAATAATTAAGTGTATTTGATATGAGAATATTATATAAACCACTGCAAGACAGCTGAATGAGGCAGATCATAACATGATTGTCTTTAAAGGTTATGTTTATAATAAACTCTTATGTCGACAGTATATATATATATATATATATATATATACAACTAAGAGTACGTTTACAACACAGGTCGGTATTAATCAGTACCATGTATTATACAGACACTTGTGTTACGTAAAAATTTTACACTGCTGTGATATGCATGTACATGTATATACGCAATACTAGCAAGTCGATTGGTTAATTTGACCGACTACAGTATTATTTCACCAATCATTTCATCCTGTTTATGCTCTAGATGATTGTTACTGCAGTTTTAGATTTGCTCAATAGACTTCTGTATTGTTTGGTGTGAGAGACGTGGATTTCAATGAGAACCAGGTTAGAAACCTGCTTGTGCTCTTGAAGACAACATGAATGGTAAGCTGATACTCCCTATGGGTTTGTTATGCGATGATGACAGGGAGTCAAACCCGCAACCGGTGAAAGCGCCTAGCATCATAGCCCACAAACGCTTCACCACAACAACGCCGCAAGACAAAGTAAGCATTGGTGTGGTGGAAGCGTGTGTGGGCTATGATGCATGGTGCTTTCACCGGTTGTGGGTTTGATTCCCTGTCAGTGCTTAAATTCTGTAATGCCACGACTACTTGTATAACTTATGTCATGATGTATTTATGGGTCCAACATGTTAAGTGATTGTTAAAATAAAAAAACATTGTTGTTGATCAACAATAGATTATGATGTAATAAAAGCAGAATACTACAGTACAGCTCAGAAATAACAAAGCATGTTGCCACAGCAAAATAAAGCATGCTTTTGAATATTTGAAAACATATTTTTGATTGGGAGCCATTTCATTGTTGCAAAGGCAGCAATGTCTCCAGTCCAATTATGTTCAAAACATTCAACAGAACACTATTTACTAACTAACATGCAGGGATGAGAATCTTCAAAAATTTGGAAAAAGAAGTTGCCATTTCTGTCTAAAAGGCCCAAAATAGATGATTTTTTTGGTAGAGTATATTACATTCCTTCTTTTTTTTGGGTTCCTTTTTTTTCTTTGGGCCGTTCTCATACCTGAACATTCTTCTGTTTTTATTTTAGAAAAATTTAAAATTGTTTCTGAGCTGTACTGTACATATTCGGGTTAATTGGATGTGTATAATGTCAGACCTAACAAGACAAATTGTTCACGTCAGATTGACCCGGTGACATACTTTTTTCACTTCAAGAGCAGACTTACTTCCCTAATACTCTGATATTCCCAAATATCGACATTCACTCAATAAACACTCAGATTAAAAAAGATAGGTGCCCCTACTGGGCAGGTAGTCAGATGACAGTCCGGCGGATGCCACCCTCAACCTCGTTCATGTGCAGACTAGTACTTCCTCTTTTCCAATTTATTGGCAAAAGAGTCGCATGCATACTTTTTCCTAAGAGTTTTCTGCTGTGTTTAATCACTTTTTAAACTTATTTATCATCTGGAAATCATGTCTGAGCATGGGAAGTCGCCAGAGGAGGGCCCAGGACCAGGTCATCAGGTGATTTCTATTAAATGTTTGTCTAATTTAGCGTTTTAATTCCGATGTAATGTGTTTCCGGGACTCCCGATTAGACGTGATAAATGTCCATAAAACTGGTTTATTTCTATATGGTGCTATGAAATACTAATCTCTCTTTGTGTTTGTGTCCACAGGTATCTACCTATGATTGAAAAGGACAGCACATCATCAGAGGGTTTGTTTTTCTCTCCACCAAGGTTCTATTTCCTACTAACAATGTTAGATTGAACTAATACAAAATCTATGCCTAGTGAGTTGGAGGCCTCATAAGGTCTTCTCACTTTACCCTTTTGGTCCACTTCCTTCCCTTTATGGTGGAGAGAGTTAAGAGGTCATAGAGTTTGGTCTAGCTTCCAGTGCATCAGATCGCATGGCTTGTCTCTGCTGAAGACGCAGGTATCCTAGTTATGATATTAGGCACTTCAATTAGCACTTCAATTATTTTCGAAAATATTTCTGAAATCTGCTGCCATTGTATCATTTGTATATCTGATGTTTGCATAATGTGTCTCTACTATCCTTTCCAGTTAGATGTTCTGGATATGAATACAATTCGTCCTTACTCCTGGAGATTGCTTTCGGGACTTATTTTTGAAGTTAGGACGTCATAATCAGCCTTGCACTTTAACAATTATAAAGTTTTGTCCAACGCTGGTTTTCTTATTAGTTAGTGGTCTTTATGGCCACCTTCCCTCTCTCTTATTTTGGTTTTGAGTTACTAATTCATTAACTAAAATACTCATTGTCTTCATCTTCCGGCCATCTTCCAGAATGAGGAAAGAGGTTCCTGGTAAGAAGGATAAGAGGAAGGCCTCGTCCACCATGGATATGGAGGCCTTCCGAATTGAAATGATGGGAGAGATGAAGAAGACGATAAAGGATTTGGTTCCAGAGTTGCTGGCATGCTTCCTGGGCCAAATTCTTTATTGTCGTCTTCTGCTCCGGAGCATATAATCCCCACCTCTGAATCTGTGCTCTGTAGGGACTTATCAGTTTTCATCCAGGATTCAGAGGTGGCCCCATTAGAGGGGGTTAGTCCACTATGAGGACACTGGCAGCAGGCTTGCGGCGCCGGTTGTTCATGGACAGGTGTCGCTGGAACCTGGTACCTGCTTATCAGGCCAGGATTATCCGCACCCTACAGGTACCACTTCCTCCTATGGTACTTTTCCTGGCCAGTCCTGGTTAGCATTCTTCGCTGACCTGGAGTCTAATCTTTCTGGCCAGGAAGAAGAGGATTATATGCGGGGTTCTCCTTCTGGCACCGTGGCCATGGACATTGACATACGTGCACCCCTCGCGGGGAACACAGGCGACATTGTCCATGGAACTACTCACGCAGGAGTAGCGTTCATGGCGCAGAATGTAGCCCAGGCTGGATCTGATGGCCAGTATTACCACATACCTCGGCGTGCCGATGGTGTAGCAGGTGCTGGCGAGGTCCGTGGTGTGGCGAAATTTTCCCTACGCAATACCACGACGCCTGCTGGGTTCTCCTTCTGGCACCGTGGCCATGGACATTGACGTACGTGCACCCCTCGCGGGGAACACAGGCGACATTGTCCATGGAACTACTCACGCAGGAGTAGCGTTCATGGCGCAGAATGTAGCCCAGGCTGGATCTGATGGCCAGTATTACTGCATACCTCGGCGTGCTGATGGTGTAGCAGGTGCTGGCCAGGTCCGTGGTGTGGCGAAATTTTCCCTACGCAATACCACGACGCCTGCTGGTCAAGCCAGTCAGTTTAGCATGCCTGTTCTTTCAGGCCTGCATGCTTTCTCTGGCTTGCCAGGAGTATCAGTTCCTCCAGCCACGTACACGCCTGCGATTGCTCAGGAGGATGACGAAGGCCCTCGCCTTGTCGAGAATTCACAGGTAGCCACAGAGGAAGACTGGTCTGACGCTTGTCATTGGCTAATAAACAGTCCGCCAGCCAACGGGACCAGCGCCCGTGGCTGGCAGGTAAGCCGACTACTGCTGTTATGCCATCTCTGCCGCTGGCAGAACATATTGTAGATATGTTTACAGCGGCAGAGACGTCCATCAAGGCGCATGGACATCTCGCGAAGGCCCCTCCTGAGGTGGCAAAACGATGTCGCATCGTACCTGATGAGTATCAGAGGTACGGTGTAGTGCCTAAGCCTAGCGCGGATGACCGCGTTGCGGTAGGCAAAGATACACGGCCAGGCTCCCGGTCTGACACGGGAGCGCTGTGCTCGAACGCTTTGGCTAATACCGCGTTGCATGATGCGGAGGAGAGTTCGAGAGCGTCAGTTGCAGCGCTTTCGCACGTCTCCCATCTTACAGGGGTTAGTAACAGCATCCGCATCGTGCCGGCCTAGTCCAGTAACAGTCCAGAGAGCCATCTAGGATGGAATTAACCTGGCTCTGGATTGTTTAACCCGGTCTGGGACCAGGAGTGTCCGGGCGCGGTGCACATTTGCCTTAGGCAACTTGTGCCCATCCCAGGACCTGTATAATAGGCTGCTGCGTGTGCCTATGACAGGTCCTGGTCTCTTTGGAGGTGAGGGATGTAAGTACCTCCAGGAGACGGTCACCCTGGTCAATAACCAGAGGGCATTACGCGAACAATTTGAAGTGCTCCGCAGAGAGCGCGTTCGTGCAGCTCCCCCTACATATCATCCCCTGCAGGATCGAGGTGGCGGTGGCCAGGTCAGAGGCCAGCCACCAGCGCAGCGCCGGCCATGGCCGCACGCACTTCGGCCAGCAGCGAGGGGGGGCACAGGCTCCTTCAGCGCAGCCAGCCAGGCAGCCGGCCGCGGCGTACGAGGAACTGGTCGTGGTAATCATACCTAAAGGGTCGGTTACCACAGTAAGAACCACTCTAGGGCTTCTGGACTAGGAGACAGTGCCACTCTTGCGCTTCTTATGTCCACCTCTCTCCCTAGGTGGTCCAGTGGGAGGCCGATTGGCCCACCACAAGCAAGAGTTGGAACGGTTGATTCAGGACCGTTTAGTCTTGCGATGGCTTTCAGTCGGGTATCATCCTGATTAGATAACAGGCCCACCATCGCGGCTGTCTCTGGTGCCAGTCTGGACCCAAATTCCAAGAGATCCAGATCAACGGTTGTGCCCGGGCTGCTATTCAACCGTGTTCCTAGTGATAAAGAGCACGAGGGTGGAGACCAATTCTCAACCTCAAGCCATTGAACAAGTTCATAGACACACCCAGTTTCAAAATGGAGACAGTGAAAATGGTGTTGGCAGGGTTGGAGACGGGAATGTGGACAGGATCAATAGACCTGAAGGATGCTTATTTCCACATTCCAATAGCGAGGAGTTTTCGTCGGTTCCTGAGGTTCGCATTCCAGGGCAGACAGTGGGAATTCAGGGTTTTATCCTTTGGAATTTCAATGGCTCCTCGGGTCTTCACCAGGGTGGTTCTTGCGATAACAGCATACCTCCGCAGGAGAAGCATAGCAGTTCACACGTACATAGAGGACTGGCTGTTTAAACCACACAATCAGGAAAGTCTATCAGCAAATCTGGAGATAGTTTTGAAAACTCTCACAGACTTAGGCTGGATAATCAACTTTCAAAAATCAGAGCTGACTCCATCCCAGAAGTTTGTTTACCTGGGAATGTGCTTTGATCTAGAGATAGGATATGTTTATCCTACTTAGGAGAGGGTACAAGTACTCATCTCATTAATACAGTCAGTGTGCAACAGTCGTCATGTCCTGGCACAGGTTTACTTAAGAATGCGGGAGTTGGAACCAGTCATTCCTCAGGCGGCCTATCCAGTTATTTCTCATGACACAATGGACACAGAGTACAGGATCACTGGACTCAACCGTGTTGGTGTAGGCACCTCTCCTGAATCAGAGAATCTCCTGGCGGGGTGATGCTAACCCCTCCCCACCCCCAGTTAACGATGTATACAAATGCATCGATGGAGGGGTGGGGAGCTTGCCTGGAGGAATCCACAGTATCAGGGCTTTGGAATCTGGATCAGTCACAAGAACATATCAATCTACTGGAATTACGAGCAGTAGTCCTGGGCCTGGAACATTTCATAGAGAAAGTTCAGGGCAAGATTGTTCTAGTTCGATCAGACAATTCAACAGTAGTGACTTACATAAACCGCTGGGTCGGAACGAAGTTTGCCCAGTCTGTATGATGACATGGAAACTGCTTTGCTGGTGCCCGGATCACAGCATTACCCTGAAAGCAGTTCATATTCCAGGAAAGTTAAATCTGCTCGCAGACTCATTGAGCTGAAGGATGAGTGTTTTACCTACTGAATGGCAACTAAATCAATGTGTGGCAGATTGTCTGTTCAACCAGTGGGGGAAACCCAACATAGATTTATTGGCAACGAAGAAGAAAGCGAAGATGATGACGTACGTCTCCTATTCCAGATCCGAGCGCTATCGTAACAGATGCATTAGCTATCAGCTGGGTGGGAATGTATGCATACGCATTCCCGCTAGCAATCCTGATTCCAAAAATTCTAAAAATGCCAAATGCTTCTGATCGCCCCAGATTGGCCAAGCCGATCATGGTATACGGATCTGCTCGACATTCTGGTCTGCAATCCGGTTCCTCTGCGTCGGATGGACAATATTATCTTCCAGGGCAAGGCCCTTCACAACATGTACATTAAATACTTTAAGTAAAGGCATGGACAATCTAAGACCAAGGAATCCCCCAGTGATTCCGTCTTGGAGTTTATCTCTAGTGCTCCAGGTACTAGCTGATAAGCCATTTGAACCATAAGTTCCATTTCTATGAAAATGTTGACACTTAAAACTATATTTTTAATTGCTGCGGCCTCGGCAAGGCGGAGAATCGAAATTCATGCCTTATCAGCCGAGGCAGACCGTTTTGTGGTTACAGGGGAAGGCCTTAAGCTTCTACCTAGGATAAATTTCATGGCTAAAAATCAGTCTGAAATATCCAGGTCAACCCAACGGCGTTTTGGTTATCATATATTGAACCCCATGGCAGGGCGTTTAAGGACACCATTTCCCGGGGGATTGTAGAGTGCATTCAATTTTGTCATAAATCTGCCACAGGTAAACAAGTTGACTTAGCTAAGGCTCACAGTGTTCGCGGCGTAGTGGCTTCTACTGCCCTGTTTAATGGGGTTCCTGTGGATGACATTATGTCAGTAGCCCAGTGGCACTGAGTCAGGTTTTACCGACCATTACCTCCGTGACACCAAATCCTTTCGCCTTATCAATTTTGAAAAGATAATCTATGTGTACATATTTTGATACGGTTTTCTCATTTTTTACATATTTCACAATTAATCAATGGTAACAACCACCTATTTGGACTGCATAAATCTTCACCAATGGGAAGATGATGACATCAGCCAACTTCCACAAGGTCAGTTGTTTATGTGTTGTTTATTGTTGATTGTGTTGTCACGTGACCCTTTGTTATTAATATGGTGATGGTACTCGTTTTATGTGGTTCATTATTGAGAGTATACGAAAATGAAGCCTTTTCGTTTACTATCCTATAGTACATGGCACTTGTACGTAGAGAGCGTATGGGACATTGATGTCATTCTGTCTTCCTCCCAAGAAGAGGGGAGGGGGGGGGGGGAGGAAGCGCATATGACATATGGTCGTCTCTTAGCCATCGGTTGTGTTATCCGATGTTCAAATCTATCCCTGGTTGTGTTTTCAACAATTTCAGAAGTTTAAGTGCCTTAAACGCAGAAAAGCGCATAGGGAAGAGCTGGTCTTTTGACCTCCCCTCCATCCCGCCGAATTCTCGGACAAATTCTGGCAGGCAATATCAAAAAGTATATTGGACAGGGTTCGCACAAAAATGAATAGTGCTTGAATATTGCCCCTTGCCTTGAAAAGTGCTTGCATTTTGTGTCAACCTTGTAAAGTACTTGAAAACCCATGAGCTGCCTTGAAAAGTGCTTGAATTTGACAAAAATGATGCACCCCTTATGGTTAACCGCGAATTACCGAAAAAACAGTCTTGGCGTGATTAAATACCTTCCTTATAAATATATTTTAGGACCAAATTTATGTACCAAACAACAAGGACGGGAGAAAATGTGCATCAATTTTGTAACGCCGATCAACATTAAATGATCCAAATTGAATTATTACGAATGACAATATAGCCGGCTTCTTAAGTTGGCGAGCCAGCGGTTCTTGCGAGATATTATACGCGAGATATTATACGCTAATGGGAGTTTATCAAACGGGTACCCATTTTTTTAAGATCAGTATAATACTCAGTTCCTATCGCGCAATGATAATATATTGATATTCCCGAGTTCCGAGTCCCCGATTCCAGAATATTTATATCCGAGTACTCGCTCTAAAATAAACTCTTCAATTGGAGGCGAATCACGTGATTTGTATTTTTTCGCGACGCCATTTTATATCAAATTGTGGATTAGTTTTGATGTAATAAACGAGCTTTTTTAAAGGATACGTAATATTTAGGTGCTCAAATCAAATAATTTCACTTCCCCGGTGATGTTTTGAGGTATACATTAAACATAGGCGTAGGCGGTGGGAATTTTTACGGGAGAAAATACGTTGAATTTCTGTGGTATCAATTTTAGAAAACTTGGGAAAACTGTAATATAAGCCCACCCCCTTTCTCAGAGATGTTTGGTTGGAAATTGAACACCTCTTGTCCTAATAGAAGCCTAGGCTACGAAATTGGTGCCATGGGAGAAAGTGGTCTCAAATCCCACTCAAAAAGCGAGAAACATCGCAAACTTGAAAAAGCTACTGACGGTTCCTTATTGGATTTATTTCGGATTAAAAAACCTCCAGTTGCATCTACAAGTTGGAGCAATAGCTCGCCACCGGCTCAAATAAAAACTATTGTGATGCCGCCCATTATATCTTAAGCATATAATGTCCAAATATGGTGTCAATGAATTTACAATTTGCTCCTAGAAAATGTTCATTTGTAAACCAGGATAGGACTATTTTTGAAACTATAGCACTGGAATGACTGGGTGTTTTATCATGCCAGTCATTCGAGTGATACATTTTCAAAACTAATCTTCCATTTGTCTGCAATTTGACATTTCTCAACAAGACCCTTTGGCCACTATTTTAATTTGCAGAGGCAAGTTTTGGGACTCAGATTTAACCCTTTAGTGGTCAAGCTGGCCAAAACCGGCCTCTGCAATTGTCTTTAGCAATGTCCATTTTCAAGCCAAGAGAAGACTATTTTTGAAAATTTATCACTAGAATGACTGGGTCGATAAACGAACCAGCAATTCCAGTGGTAATTTTTTTTAATGCTCTTCTGGCCTGCAAATGGGCATTCATTAAGCAATGATGTTAATTTTCTTAATCTGTCTAGATCTATAAAGGGTTTAAGAATAAATAAAAAACAACATTACTGCCTTTTAGATTTCAGGGTAAACTCAAGGAGATCGATCATTTGCTTCAAATTTTGTTGTTCGGAAGGGGAAAATAGTCCTTGAAAATGATAAATATTGTCCTTGAAAAGTGCTTAAATAGAGCTTGAATTTGATTTTCTCAAACCTGTACGAACCCTGAGGGAGTTAAGTATACTCTTGAAGTGCAATAAACGAAATCACGGATTTCTTTTTTCACGAGAGAGTTGATACTTACCTCCCTAATATGGACCCGGCCTCTCCGCCCCACAGAGGCTCGGTCTTCAGGCTTTCTTAAAGTTGCATAGTGTCAGTCAATAAATTAGTTAGAGGAAGTGCTCGTCTGCGCATGCGCGAGGTTGGGGCTGGCATCCGCCGGACTGTCATCTGACTACCTGCCCAGTAGGGGCACCTATCTTTTTTAATCTGAGTGTTTATTGAGTGAATGTCGATATTTGGGAATATCAAAGAGTATTAGGGAGGTAAGTATCAACTCTCTCGTGAAAAAAGAAATCCGTGATTTTGTTTAGTGTACTTGCTAACCTTAAATTGAGGGACTCATTTCCACCTGTATACCACGTCCATTTCTAGCTAAGCTCCACCCACTTTCACTGTGTGTCGGAATAGATTTGAACCTTTGAAACCTGAATTACCAGAATCTAAATTTCATTCGCGGTAACTATGCAGGTAAGCTGTTGAATATTTTGAAAACTAAATTGACTGGCCAGTCAAATTAATTTCAAAATATTTAATGGATCTTTATTAAATAGTAAATTCTTCAAAGACATACAATTCAGACGCTTTTGTGATGGATTATTGTCACTTTCGTGTCGGACATACACCATGTTTAGCTCACCTGGACTGTGTTAGTTTAATCTGGTCTAATTACTGCTCAGGAGTGTGATGGCAATCAACTATACCAAAATTGTTTCTGTTTGTGAAAAGGTTATTCCATTGCTAAAGGGCTGCTATTTCTTGTTAGTTTATCATATTTGGTATTTAATACATTATATTATACATTTGAATATACAAGGATTCTATTATAGGGTGGGTCCAATCTTGGGAGGGGGCGTGGTCCCCTTCCAATGGTGCAGGGTCTGGGTGCCTGCCGTTTCCTACATAAACAACATTTCTTGCATGGTACAGTAAGTAACTGATATCTGACAGCATTTTTGGGTTTTTTCAAGGCATGGGTCCTAACCCCCAGAGCCCCGCCTAGATTTGCCGATATATACATATATTATATATATATATTGATTTTAATCGTAAGCTAGATTTAAAAAAGGCCATTGTTATAAATTTAAGTTTTTATTTTTCAAAATGTCCAAAAGTAACTTTTGCACTGTTTTCGAGAAATGGTCATTTGTAAATCAATAGAATAATATTTATAAAACTTGGACATCGGCTGTATGGTAACATGTGATTACCATGTGTGTTTGTCACATCAGTTGTATGGTAACAAGCGATTACCATGTGTGTTTATTACACCGGCTGTATGGTAACAAGCGATTACCATGTGCATTTGTTACACCGGCTGTATGGTAACAAGCGATTACCATGTGTGTTTGTTACACCGGCTGTATGGTAACAAGCGATTACCATGTGTGTTCATTACAGCGGCTGTATGGTAACAAGTGATTACCATGTGCATTTGTTACACCGGCTGTATGGTAACAAGCGATTACCATGTGTGTTCATTACACCGGCTGTATGGTAACAAGCGATTACCATGTGTGTTTGTTACACCGGCTGTATGGTAACAAGCGATTACCATGTGTGTTCGTTACAGTGGCTGTATGGTAACAAGCGATTACCATGTGTATTTGCTAAATAGGCATTACAGTAACAATATTACTCTAAGTGGTTATCATATTGGCAATACGGTAACAAGCAATTACCCTGTATCCATCACACCTGCAGTACTGTATTAAGCGAATACTGTGCTCATTATATTGGTTATGTGGTAACACGCGATTACCATGTGCGTTCATTAAATAGGAAGAGTGGTAACACGCAAGCGAGCGATTACTCTGATTGTACATTAATTGACCATATGGTAACACAGGATTACCATGTATGCTCTGCAATTGCAGTGTGGTAACCAGCGATTACCAGTTGACCATTAATGAGGCCGTACTCCTGATGAAACATGAATACCAGCATTATCAGCATCCTAAGTATGGTACAAAACGGTCACTCTGTGTATGTTCACTGCATTCGACCCATGGTTAGCACGTGTATCCAGCAGTTAACAAATGGTAATCATCGGCTATCCAAACTTCAACCTGTGTCGCTAGACAGAAGGTTTAACATGAGAATATAGTGCTTCTTGTTCGTAAGACATTTGTTAATGACTGGTTCTATAGGTGAGATCTCCCAACAAGTGTGAAAACCTGCCCCTAGAGTCCCCACAGACAAACCAAAGACGAATCAAAATTTCTAGTGTCAGAAGTCAAAATGCAACAGCATCAGCAGCATTGTTTTCAAAAGAGATATTTAGACATGGTGATCTTAACCAAATTTCTGGGACCGTTCGCCCGTGGGTCCCAATATGTAAGCAAATTTAGAGTCAAAAGCTTCAATAAAACAGCAACAGCTCCCAGCAACGCGGTACCAAATTAGACACTCTGAAAGTCACGACAGACTGACTAAAAAATATATTCACATAAATGATCTATACAACAAACCTGCGTATTGCTACTGTGTTATGTAATGTTATTCATTTTATGCTATGTGCAATAGTGCATATAATCCTCCTAAGTTCATATTAGTCATACTGTAAACTGCTGGAGATATTGCCAGTCATTAACTTAGTCACTTGTTCAAATTCTCCCCCTCCGGGTGACATCAGTACAAGTTAACCGGCCACAGGAGTTCCAGCCTTCGAACCTGTTGATAGCTTGTCGCAGCCTGCTGTATTAGCCGCCCGACATGCCTAAAGCACAGCATAGATGTTAGCTACATCCTCGTATATTAGTTTGCTTAATAAATAAATCATACAAGTTATGAGTTCTAAGAATGCTCTACATATTATATGTTACATGAATATAGGTGGAGGCGGTGGCTAGGCTTAATGTCCGGAATTTAATAAATATCCAGATCTGACCGTTGTATTCCACTTGTTAACTGCCTAATTAATTGCCTAACTGCTAACCTGTAGCCACCAAGAATGCTTAGCAAGAATTGACCCTAATTGTAAATTAAGTCTATAACATTGTTGATTGGCTGACCTGATCATGTGGTTTCTATCGAGTGATGGTCTGCATACATGTTCCCTTATGGGGATGGTGACTGCTACTAGCTGTCACTGGATTGGAATGTTAGTTATATGGCCTTGCTATTATTTTGCTGCTTTTGCATGAATGAGTTGGCTATTACACACAGTGCCAAGGGAGCTAACTCTGAAATCTTGTTCCAAGACCTTTAGATTACTTGGCCGTATACTCCTGTCCAAGTATGCCTAGGAGTATGTTATCTGTGCATCTGCTAACTAAGTTTAATAGTACAAAACCATTAAACAACAATTTAACCCTTTCAGTGTCACGATTGTTCAAAGGAACAAATGTATCTGCTTAGTGACTGCCTGCCGCCCATTTGCAGGTCAAGAGAAGACTATTTTCAAACAAGGCATTTCAGTGGTAAATTTTCAAAAATAGTCTCTCTTGGCATGCAAATGGACATTACTCAAGACCACTGCAGATGCCTGTTTTGTCAATTAACCCTTTCACAAACAAATCCCTGAAATAAGATACAATAGAAAACTTATTCGGTTGAATATTTTAAAATTAATTTGACTGAAAGCCATTGCTGCATTAGGCAGCTTTCAGTCAAATTGATTTCAAAATATTCAAGTTTTCCTTTAAGTTTGCCTTGAAAATGAGATATGGAGAATTCATCCATGAAAGTGTTAAAACTTTAATATTAGTTTTGCGCTCTGCAAAAGTCTCTAGCTGAAAATGTATATTATTTTTTCTCCAATTAAACAATTATACATAAAATGATCAGCTAACAGTGTGTTGAAATTTCACGCTAACTGCTATTCATTTTACATAGCTTTCAACATCTCCACATCATTACAGGGTGTTAGAAATGTGAATTTGAAAATAAAACGACTAACGCGGTATCATTGGTCCTACTGGCTGATCCCAGTATAAGGTGTTTTCATTGGCCAATTTCATGTATAACAAGTACATAAACAAACACACATGTATGTCAAGGGGAGACGATTGGGCATGGTCTTAGTGTGATCGACTGGTAATCAACCAGGTGTGATTCAAATCCCGCTCGACTGTCAGCCAATCAGGTGGCGGGCGAGCAATCGGTGGAAACATAGCCAATCTCCTTCACTCCTTGTTGCTCCTTTCCACCCAGGAGTATAAATGGGTACCAGTGTAAAACTGGGGAAGTTATTAATAATAAAAACAACACATTTTCCTCATTCCGGTTGCATCCAAGGAGCAACTGTGACCGGGACCGAGAGTATAAAAGCAAGTGCAGAACAGAGCACTGACATTCAGATTTTAATCCCACTGTTTCAGCGTAAGAAAGCCACAAGAAGAAGAGTTCCTGACCTGTTGACCTAAGTTACCAATATTATACTGAAATAAAACCAGCCTTAATATGGCGTGAATGGGACCTGGAATGAGGGACTCGATAGACACCAATCAAACCAATAACATGCACGCACGCACGCACGCACGCATGCACGCACGCACGCACACACTGATGGTAGCCCTTGTTATTCCCAGATATATTAATATATATGTGATATTTGGCCTGAGTATATAAAACTGGCCATAAATTGTTATTTCTATTATTATTAATGTTATTTATATATATATATATTTCAACATGTTAATTAAATTGTTTATTTAACAAAGAGTAAAGTGCCTAGTTTGTTAACATGTAATAAGACTGAGTGTGATTAGTGTAGATATGTTGTATATAGTTAATAATCATTATTGCTGTGCATGCCTTGATGGTAACTGTGCTATAGCTAGATCAATTCACTATATTAGTCACAAGGCAATGTTTAGGTTTAAGTTTTAATGCAATATCTCAGTGGTTGGTGCTACTATAGCTATAACCTTTATAATAGGTGTGCATATTGTATGCACATGTAATACGTATACATAATATATTAATCCTTTCAACGATGAATTCCCTGTATCTCATTTTCAACGCTACCATACAGGAAAGCTGCTGAATATTTTGAAATTAATTTAACTGCTACGGCAGCAATGGCTTCAAGTCAAATTAATATCAAAATATTCAACAGAATAAGTTTTATATCGTAAAGAATGTACATTTTCAGGGAATTAACCCTTACCGACTACACACAACAAATTCTTTTGTGATTAAAAGAATATTTGGTTGAATATTTTGAAGTTAATTTGACTGAGAGCTGTTGCTGTTAAATTAGCTTCTTATATTCAACAGCTTTCTTGTGTATTTGTCTTGAAATTGAAGCAGTGGAATGGCAAGTTTTAACGGAGTACGTGATCAAGTTAGCAAATATTGCCACAACATTGTGGTTAAAATGTATAATTATATGACAAGTGTGTTAACCGTTATCATCCTGAAGTTCTAAAGGAGAACACAAACAGAGAAGGATCAAATCACGCCAAATGGTGTCTTTGTATAATTTAAATAAAATAAAAGCATTATTTGCATATCTTCGAATTACTTCACAGTAAATCTTGCCACAATGAGAATTCTCATGAGAATCACGGAGTGATGTCATCGCATGAATGATTGTTGTGGTATGATGTCATCACGTGAATAATATTTTGTTGTTGACATTGGTGTCTCGCAACAGCTCATTCAGACACCACCATATTAATGATATGCAGGAGGAACGCTAGTGTTTGTTAACCCTTTAACCATCAAATGTGGTCAGGAAAATTTCATTTTTTCTTAGAAAATGTCCATTTGCAGACCAAGAGCAGATGGTTTTTTGAAAATTTACCACTGGAATGACTGGCTCGGTTATCGAGCCAGTCATTCAAGTAGTGAATTTACAAAAGAAAGTCCTCTTGGTCTGCAAATGGACATTTTTCAAAACCACTGCTGATGTCCAGCTTCATCGCTGTATTAACATGTGTGGATGTGATTTGAATGGCCATGGCTTGACCATTCATGGGATAACATTATACATGAATTTTATAGCATGTCCAAAGTCATGACTGACCAAAATTTTAACTGTGATAGAGTGTATGAAAATTTGTCAACGTCTTTAATTTATAAAATATAAAAAGCTTTTAATGCAACTGAATCTAGTAATGTACCCGATTAATTGTCACACCTACCAAAGCAGCTTTTGGAGTGCTTTTGAAAAGTGCCGGTGTATAGGTTAACGGACGACTATTTCTAACCATTTACTATTGGCATACCTCGCTCAATCAGTCATTCCAGTCTTGATTTATCAAATATCTGGATTTTCTGTTTCTTGAAGATTAAATGTTTAACCATTCAGTTGTCTTAAAGTTACAGTACAACTGAAATAACTTAACATGTATACAAAACCAAGTAAAATGCACTCTTGAATATTTTGAACATAATAGGATTGGAAGACATTGCTGCCTTAGGCAGCAATGTCTTCCAATCCAACATGTTCAAGCTTTTCAACTAAACATTTCTAACTAACTAACATGTATCAGTTTTTGTTTTGAAACATTTCTGAGCTAACCCTTTAATGGCCAAATTTGGTCAAGATAATGATTAGATTTACTTAATGAATGTACAGTTGCAGGCCAAGTGAAGTCTATTTTTGAAAATTTACCACTGAGATGACTGGCTCGGTTATCGAGTCAGGCAGTCCAGTGGTACATTTTCAAAAGTGGTCTTCTAGTTGCCTGCAAATCAACATTCCCTAGGACCACTGCAAAGGCCGGATTTGGCCAGCTTGACCGCTAAAGTGTTAATGTAACCGAGGTCAGCGTACATGTACATAAGGACAAGTGCGTTATATAGACTGACGGACTGACTGAAGACTGACTGGTACTAGAACTATCCTAGTTACCCCATATGTACATCATCCTCATACATATTTTGGTGTGCGTATCTGGGTGTGCGTACGTGTGTGTGCGAGTGTGTTTGGTTTCTGGACACGAACTAAATGTATTAAATGAACTAAATCAGTAATATTGGTTAGTACTATAAAGATTGACGTCAAGTTGTATTCCATTGATTTTCATCTGTATTTTGCAGAGCTATGCCCCTTGAAAAGTAAATGTGTTATGCTAATCATTTCTGTTCAATAACCTCTATGAGATGGAATGGTTTGAATACTGCGATGATGGATATATAAATATTGTAGACGATTATTTTTTGTCAATATTTGGTGGAGGTATGTGATCTTGTAGTAGTCAAGATTGGTCAAGAAAATTCAAAACTGCACAGTCAGTGTCTAATTGTAGGCTAAGAGACTATTTTCGACAATTTACCACTGGAATGACTGGCTCGACTATCGAGCCAGTCATTCCAGTGGTAAATTTTCAAAAATAGTTTCTTTGTCTGCCACTTGCATTTTTCAAGACCACTGCAGAAGCGGAATTTGGCTGACTTGAGTGTTATGGGGTTATGACTGTCTTTACTGGGATTCTCTTTTAGTTGCGACTCACAACTCATTTATGTCGGTTTGTTGGTCAGGATAACTGCCTAAATGACAACTGGAATGTTTCACTTGTTTGTTGGTAATTTATAGAATTTGTTGAACAATTGAATCTACAACAATAGACACAATTATTTCCTGATGTAATTTACGATCAACTTGTATATAATGTTGAGAATATTGCAAGCATGTATTTGAATGATTTCGAATTTTTATTTATGTATAATTTACAAATAGCGTGATAATTTTCAATTGTATTTCTAAAAATTACAAAGCAATTTTCCAAGTATTCGATGCGTAAACGCATTGGGCATAGTGCATTATATCATTACTGTTTAAAATTATATATATGTTGACTTGCTAAAGTCGATTATGTATTTAAAAAATGTAACTAAATCCGTTGATGGCAGGCGATGCATTTTAGAAAATGAACATGATAATTTTTTCGTTAATAACGACCAATGTGTAACTGAAAATCACCAGTGTTTGGCTGATATAAATCATGCTATCTAATGAGAGAGGCTCTGGATTTTATATATGACAATGTGGCTGGCTACAAACAATTTAAACTGTGACACAAAATCGTAAAATGTTGGCCAATCATTTGTGATGAAAAATCTCAATTACCAGACTTTGTCGCTCCTACCTTCACCGTTATATATAATTTTCAACTGACTGAGTTATCAGTTAGTTACTATGATATTAAGTTGCAAAAATGTGCCAAAGTTATTTCTTGAAGGTTGCACTATACAGCCACATGTTAATAGAGAACTTGTGTAAAGTGAAACCAGAGATGTTGATGCTTTAAAACAGTTGAGGGAAATATTGTGCATGTCTTAATCTGCAAATGATCAGCTAGAAACCGTTAACCAATGATCGTGAGAAATATCTATATAGCATAGGTTTCTGTGTCTTTTGGATCAATTTCGACCGTTCCTATGTAAAAGGCAAACCATTGTGCTCGCAAAAGTCATTATCCATTTATTAGTTAAGCCCGCAAAAAACCAGGCTCTAGGATGGTTTTGAGTACCGTAATGTCCATTTGCAGGCCAAGAGAATACTATTTTAGAAAATTTACCGCTTGAATGACTGGATCGATAAGTGGGCCATCATTCCAGTCGTAAATTTTGTAAAATAATATCTTAGCCTGCAAATGGACATTCACCAAGCAAATATTTTGGCTTTAGTGACCAATCTTGACCACTAAAGGCCTGTGACCACCTGTGTTTAGTGACCACTTGATGGTGGGTCATAATGTGCTCATTTATTATGCCATTACATGTATATATTTAACCTTCAAATTTGTTCAAGAACATAGAATATGTCCGTTTTCAGACCATGAAAAAATTATCATTGAAAATTTATAAATCTTCAATAAGAAAAATTTCTTAGCCTGCAAATTGACATTTCTCAAGACCACTACAGAGGCTGTTTTAGTGACGTTGAAATGTTAGTGTGTTAACTCATCCTATAGGTGCTCACGATGGATGTAGATAGAGCTCTAAAGAACGTAACTTTTACATTCGTCAAACATTAGTTCCGGACATTCATGTCTAAATGCTTCACCATGATTATGTTTGGGATGAGTGCTTGAGAAATGGGTTTCTTTCCGTTGTAACAGAAAAGGTTTGAAAAAACTACACCATACGATGTTCTCCAAGGTCACCTAATCAACTTTACCCTCTTCCCCCCCTATAGATGTGTTTGGTTGTTACATCATCTCGTTATTAGTCAGTGTGATGAAAGCTACCATGATAGTATATTCTTAAATTGTGCATTATGATTTTATCAGATTCCCTTAAAAAATTACTGGTCATTACGGTATAGCTCAGAAATAACTTAACACGTTTCCAAAACTAAATAAAACATACTGTTGAATATGTTTCAGTTTTCAGCATAATTTGCTTGGAAGATATTGCTGTCTAAGGCAGGAATGTGTTCCAATTGCTGCTGCCGTAAACAGAAATATCACTTCCAATTCAGTTATGTTAAAAATATTCAACGGAATATTTCTTACTAAGTAACCAGGTTCTGTTTTTGTTTTGGAAACATGTTAACTTATTTATGAGCCGTACTGTAGATCTTCTTACCTCTTATTGTGAACACTGTCACTAGATCTTCTTATCTCTTATTGTGAACACTGTCACTAGAGCGTTTGCTTATATTTGGTAGCAACAATGGAGGATTCCAGTTTCTCAGTCAATCATGATGTCATAACCAATTACGTCATGAGCTAAGTACGTCATAAACGCATAATTGATGATGGACTACGCCTTGTTGTATGAATTGTATGTCTACTATTTAATAGACATGCTGTTGAAATTTTGAGACTAATTTGACTGGGCGCTGTTGCTGCCATAGGCAGCAACACCACCCAGTCAAATTAGTTTCAAAATATTTAGCAGCTTTATAGTTTTCTGGAAATTGATAGTCAGGGAATTCAAGGATCAATCGGTCCCAACACTGGAGAGGTGTGGGTGGAGCTTAGCTAGAGATTGGCCGGGCATAGCTAAAACTGGATGCCTCCATTTTCAGCAATACATTTCAAAATTATTATCAGTCCTTTACCAGGATTCCGGCGCCGCCGCAATATACACAAGTGCCTTCTGTCAGAAACTCTCACAGGAGATTGAATTAATCTTCATCAAAAAACCCATTGAAACTGATCCATGTAATATAGCCATGTACATCTTCGTTATAGGTGTGATTGAGAAAACTGTTTTGTAATTTGTATGTATGTAGATATATTCAGAGACCAGTGTGTGGGAAATCACACGCTTCATGCCAATAACTAGGCTGGTATATTGACTTAACTCATCTTAACCATGTACATTCTCTTTGTTAATAAACAATTTATTCACAACATAGAATGCTAGAAAATGTTTGTCATTTATATTGAATAGACCTTTCCGCTTTACCCATCCATCATATGATGTGATAAGTAACTATGTGACGTGTAGAATGACATCATAATCAATGACATCGTGAAATGAATGACGTAGATAAGTACGTCACGAACGCATAATTGAAGATGGACTATGCGTTGTTGTATGAATTGTGGCTTTACTATTTAATAAATATTCTGTTGAATATTTTGAAACTAATCTGACTGGGCGCTGTTGCTGCCTATGAAATTAGTTTCAAAATATCAATGGCATGTTTATTAACCATTTAACCTCGAATTTATTCAAGAAAATTACAATTTTCTCATAGAAAATGTCCATTTGCAGACCAAGAGAAGACTATTTTTGAAAATTTACCACTGGAATGACTGGCTCAGTTATTAAGCCAGTCATTCCGGGGGTAAATTTTCAAAAATAGTCTTTTCTTGGTCTGCAAATGGGCATTTCTCAAGACCTCTGCAGAAGCCGTTTTTGGCTGGTATGAGTGTTAGAGGATAAGCAATTCATACAACAACGCTTAGTCTGTCATCAATTAAGCATTCATGATCAACTTATTGATTATGATCATGTATTTGTTATGGAGCTGTATTCATCAACAGATGGAGAGATGGCATCAATGTTTCTGTGATATTTATCAGATCATGTGCACCTTTTAATGGTCTAACCAGTCTCTGGAGTTGTCTCTACAAATTTATATTCCTGGTCAATAGAAGACAATTTTTGACAACTTCCCACTAGAATCACTAGCATTCCAGTAGTAAATTTTCAAAAACAGGATAGTGCCGCTCTACTAATTCTTGAAAACAAAATCATCAGACCACATACCAGACCCTACTCATTCTCAATGATTTGACAATTGAAGCGCAAAATTAATATTAAAATTTCAGAAATTAAAAAAAAAAAGTTCTTTAGCTAGATTAAAAGCTAAGTATACTTTTCATTTATTTATTTGGGGTTGGGCAGATCACAACAACCCGGGCAGCCAGCAAAAGTAGGCCAGCCACCTAGAGGCGACCTGTGCCCCAAGAAAAATTCATCAGAGACAATTTAGCTCTGGAGTCCAGTCTTCACAGGACTCTTTATTTTCCTTACTCATTAGTTTAAGGCATACAGTTAAATAAGCGATCAGTCATGGTAGGATTTTTACCTGTTTACTAGCTATGGTTTTGCAAGTTGTCATCCGGAGACAAAAGTTACTTATCGCCTAACTACCAAGATAAATTTATTATTATTTGGGTTTTTTTAAGACGCTTGCGCAATACATTCATTTTGAGTTTTCAGAGAACTCGTGGCCCTTTACATAAAATGAATGCAAAATACATAAAATACATAATTTTTAAAACAAATTGTTACCTCCCTTAGGTAGGAAATTTCTTACATTTTAATTGATTACCTCCCTTTTAAATATGCAGTTCAGTTTAGTTGTGTAAACCCCCTATTCATTAGGCTCACCCGGGATAATGATCCAGGTAGGTGTTGCTCACGTAGACTCATCTGTTCTGGTGAGCTGATTAACCCTTACCACTCTGATGTCAATATTCTATCTTTTCATGCATAATAGCAAAGAAACTAATGTACATTTTTCACCAATTTTGGTGAACAATGTTTGTCTACACCAGCACCATCTGCTGTCTACACCAGTACCATCTGCTGTCTACAACAGCATCATCTGCTGTCTACACCAGCACCATCTGCTGTCTACAAAAGCATCATCTGCTGTCTACACCAGCACCATCTGCTGTCTACAACAGCATCATCTGCTGTCTACACCAGCACCCCTACAACAGCACCACCATCTTCCACCAAATTTGTTGAAAAATGTACACCAGTTCATCTATAAATTAAATTTGAAAATTAAAAATTTTGACATCAACTGTGGTAAGGTCTAAGGGTGTATAAAAGGTGAGACATCTGGTGGGTCTGTCTTAAGGGTTGCGGTCTTCTAAGTTTATAAGGAATTGTCAAATGCATCTTGTACTTCACTGATCCAAGCACGCTAGGACTGTGGACACCTTTTCTCTTGCTACCACTTGGCGCAAGGTTAAGCAGCCACGCCGGGAAACAGACTGATGAATAATGTAAGTGAGTATCATCCCTCCGTTGCTATCACTCATCATCTGCGTACACACATATTTTTCTTTAAAAACTTGAAAAATTGTAAAAACCCATGAGCAACAGATTATCACAAAACTGTATCTATATAAGACCTCTGATGAGTAGCCTAAACAAAGGCACGAAACGCTACGAGTCTGAATCACTGGATGGCGGGAAAACTTTCCCAGCCACTGCCAATAGTACAATACGCATTTGACGATTCCTTCTAAACTTAGAAGACCGCAACCCTTAAGACAGACCCACCATTCATACCCGCCTATTAGTGTAAACTTATACAAGATCTAAACAAACACCATATGTTATCATACATATTTTTAACCAAAATTTCTTTTAAAATAGGACCAACCGCTCACCTGATTATTATTAATTTTTTTTACCAGAAGTACACTTTTCCTGCCAAAATCTAAAGTGATGGTACACCACTGTTATCATTAACCAATATACCGACAATGGTTAACACAGCCAATGCAACCACCCCCGGTTATCTGATGGGTAATGGTTAACCACCATATACCGGAAGTAACTGATATCAGTCAACACATAACCGACAAAACAAACTACGGTTAACTCTATGGGTAATGGCGGTACACACCCACAAAAATGGGCAACGATGGTTAATCACAATTAACCGGATATACCGGAAACGGTTAACATCTAACCGACCAAAATAAATCTGGTTAACACTACGGGTAATGACAGCACCCCTCCTCTCCCCCCCCCCCCCACAAAAATGGGCAACGATGGTTAATCACCATTAACCGGATATAACGGAAACCGTTAACATTTAACCGACCAAAACAAATCTGCTTAACTTTACGGGTAATGATGGTTGACCAATAAACTGCCACCAAATGACGGGTAATTGTCGGTAGCTCACTTAACCGCATCAGGAAGCATATATATCCTCCCTGCACTGAGATTAGCATCCAGACTACTACAACAATAGTACGGATCAGGCCAGACCAAGTTACGTCATAAGTCATACAAAATGTCCCTCGGGGAGGAGATAGCTAACATCGACGTCAGCTCCGATCCAAACGAAGTCCTAACCAAAATACTGAAATTTATGGAATCATCAGCTACCAGCAGCATAGGTGTTCTTAAAAACAACCGAACTAGGTATACTGATGACCGTCTAGTAGTAAAACTGTCAGCAGAGCAGAAAGCGTTATGGCTGTGTATCTATCAAAATGGCCAAAGTGAAGACCGTCTGGCGTAGTACATCTAGAATCTATTAGGATAATGATAATAGTATGTGCTTATTTAGGATAATGATAATAGTATGTGCTTATTTAGGATAATGATAATAGTATGTGCTTATTTAGGATAATGATAATAGTATGTGCTTATTTAGGATAATGATAATAGTATGTGCTTATTTAGGATAATGATAATAGTATGTGCTTATTTAGGATAATGATAATAGTATGTGCTTATTTAGGATAATGATAATAGTATGTGCTTATTTGGATAATGATAATAGTATGTGCTTATTTAGGATAATGATAATAGTATGTGCTTATTTAGGATAATGATAATAGCATGTGCTTATTTAGGATAATGATAATAGCATGTGCTTAACTCGGCATGTGTCCAGCATATGGAGGAAAAACTTGTAGATATGCTGTACATAGTGGATATGCTGTACATAGTAGATATGCTGTACATAGTAGATATGCTGTACATAGTGGATCCAGAATTTCTCGCGTTCCTTACGGATAGACGTTGCTTCCGGGGAATCAGGATCGCGATGGAACACCTCAATGATTCTGTAGTTGACTGTAGTGGTGTTGTGGTTAGGGAGATTAAAGTGAATGGCTACTGGTGTGTCTTTTTTTTTTGTTCTTAATGTCCCTAAGATGTTCTTTAATACGTATTTGGAATTCTCGTTTAGTTTCACCAACGTATTGTTTAGAACATGCGTTACACGTGATTAAATATACAACATTTGTTGTGTTACAGAATGTTTCACATGTTTCGGTTATACTCATCAGAGGAAATGTGTAGACACTTTGTCACAGTAGTTTTTACTGGGATGTGTATATTCGAAAATCATTGGATAGTAGCTAAGATGTTAAAGTTTTTAACAGGCTATAGTTTAGAAGGATGCGTGTGGTGTTGAGATGGCTGTGTGCCATTTTTCTTACCTTATAATTCGTCCAAAATTTGTTGGAGGGCGATTGCCCCCAGCTCGTTCTCCCAGATGTCGAGATGTCGTCGTTGTCCAAGGGAGGATCATCCAGGCAGTCGTTGAGGATGTCTGCCTGGGAATCCTCCTCTGCGCTGGGACCAGAGACGCCGCTGTCAGGGCTGTTTCACCCTGGACTGAAGACAGGTGTGGCGGTGGCTGGTGTGGATGGCCCATTGGTAGAACTATTTGATTCAGGGCTCGACAGAGGTGCCGAGTAGTTGATGATTGGTGAGATGGGTGGGCTATCGTAGTGTTCTGCAGATGATGCGGGTGATGGTGATCTAGATGATGTTGATCTGTAGTCTGTTGGTGCAGTGAATGAAGGTCGTCTTTCTGGGCTGTAGGATGAATGCGGCTCGGGTGTGAAGGTGCGTGCGGCGGCATCCTCGCGTGCGGCCTGGATGTGATCAGCGCTCACCCTGCGGTGAGGGTTGTGGAGGCAGATGAGGTTTCTCTGTGCTGTTGTTGATAGAGCGTGTAGGGTGCGAAGATGAGTTCTAAAATCCCTAGTTCCAGTGGAACTTTGGCCGCACTCCAGGCGCCACCAGAAACCTTGCTTGAGGTGTACCACACGGTTGTGGCGAACTAGACTCGTTCTCCAAGCGTAGTTGGCGGTGCACTTGGGGCACTGGTGTCGGTTCATGAACTGTTGCTGGGGTTACATATAAACCTATGATTGCTACTAATGTTATGAAGTTAAAATGGTTAGATATGTTGTAACGTTAGGGACGTCAGTGTGACGTCATGCAGGTGTGACATAATGTGATTACGTCATAGGCATCTCCAAGGGGAAGCGTGGTGACAGGTAGCTAATTATTGTACTACTTTCAGGTAGAGATTGTCACCAATCAGCGTGATTAATTCCAATTGGGTCCATGCTATGTAGCTAGTGGATCCAGAATTTCTCGTATTCCTTACGGATAGACGTTGCTTCCATGGAATCAGGATTGCGATGGAACACCTCAATGATTCTGTAGTTGACTGAAGTGGTGTTGTGGTTAGGGAGATTAAAGTGAATGGCTACTGGTGTCTTTTTGTTCTTAATGTCCCTACAATGTTCTTTAATACGTATTTGGAATTCTCGTTTAGTTTCACCAATGTATTGTTTAGAACATGTGTTACACGTGATTAAATATACATTTGTTGTGTTACAGAATGTTTTTGTTTTGGTATGATAGTTAAGCCCAGTGTGTGAGCATTTGCATGTGCGTTTTTTGTCCATTTGTTGACAAAATGCGCAATTGTGTTTGTTGCATGGAATGACCGGGTTGTTGATGTTTCTGCCTTGAATGCCAAAGGTTTTTGCACCCATAAATTTGGCCGTTATTAGCGTGTCTTTGAAGGATGGGTTCCTTCTATGACCAAATAATGGCGGTTCCTGGAATGTTGCCCTACATTTGGGGGCTGCTCTGTAGTTGGTCCCAGTGGCGTAGGATAACATTTTTAGCTAGTTTGCTATGTGGGTGGAAATCCATAATGCATGGGATGCGAGTTGCAATTTGTTTTTGTGTGTTGGGTAAGAGTAGATTTTTCCTTGTTTTTTCAAGGGTTCTGTTGAGACAGATTTCCAGATCTTTTTCTGGGTAACTGCGTATGACATAAGTGTATTACGTCATGCGCATGTTTGAGGAAGTTTTCATTTCTGCTACAAATTCTCTTGATTCTTAGCAATTGGCCAAAAGGGTTGGCCTTTTTGGTAGAATCTGGATGTGCTGAGGAGAAATGTAGGTAACCATGTGTGTCGGTAGGTTTAGTGTATAGGTCAAATCCCAAGTGTCTATTGGGTAATAGAAATACTTTGGTGTCTAAAAAGTTGATTGACACTTGTGAATTCTCCGCCGTGAACTTAATTGAATGATGTGAGTTGTTCATCATCAAACAGCTCTGACAGCGGCGTCTCCGGTCCCAGCGCAGAGGAGGATTACCAGGCAGACATCCTCAATGACTGCCTGGACGATTCTCGCCCTCCAAAAAATTGTGGACGAATTATAAGGTAAGAAAAATGGCACACAGCCATCTCAACACCACACGCATCCTTCTAAAGTATAGCCTGTTAAAAACTTTAACATCTTAGCTACTATACAATGATTTTCGAATATACACATCCCAGTAAAAACTACTGTGACAAAGTGTCTACACATTTCCTCTGATGAGTATAACCCAAACATGGGTACGAAACGCCAGGAGTCTGGATCAAATATGGAAAGGCCCACTAACAAATGGACCAATGCCGCTATAACCTTTTACTAGAGATATATCCCTTAAACCCTATGTATAAAACCATACATTTCGGGTACACATTAATTCCCAAACCGGGTACATTCAGGTACACGCACAAGCGGGTACACCAATACACATTTAAACAAACACTCGGGTACACCAAAACTCGGGTACATAAAGAGCACAGATTGTTACCAAATCGGGTACAACTACACATTAAGTCGGGTACAAAACCAACAACAACAATGGGATGTATCTACCAAATCCGGGTACATACACACAGGATCGGGTATAATCGGGTACAAGATTACTATAAAAGGAGCGCGCAAACAGTGCATCAGCATCCAGACTCAACGGACACTAACCGTTAGCGTCAGGACAACATAGCATCTTACAAGCTTTTCACAAAAATATCATGATTATCCACTGGGCTCTAACCCTAGGTGAACTGATCCCACTGCACATGAGCTAATACACAAGTACTACAGACACTACGGACATGACTTCATGTGCAATTCTTCATGCCACTGTGCTATGTATCAGCTCATATATGCTTGTTAACTCATATCGGTGAAAGATACTACGACACTGAGAACCAACCATTGCTGTTGATGTCTTTCATATAGTGATTTGCCTGGCCGCTATTTGATGCTTAATAGTGTTCTTTTCTGAAAGGATATTGTGAAGAAGGATTAGTGTACTGCTATCACGTTCAGCCTGGAGCGGTCGTACTCCAAGTCGACTCAAAACTGAGACGGATGCTGTATTTGAATTAAGTGATTGTAGCCGTCGATGTACTGATCGCTGAAATTGCTTGCAGTCATTTAGTGCCGTTTGTGTTAGTTTAATGGTTTCTAGGCCATATACGTCTTGGAAGTCAATAAATTTCCAACTGTAACTTGATACAATGGGAGAAAATCTGCCATGTCCATGTAAGCCAGCACCCATCATTGAGCACAAGGTCCTACGAGCTGAGTTGATAGGTTTTTCAACATTCTCCTTATTCGTGACTGATTGTTCTATTCAAAGGTGTTTCACTATCTGATTCTTTGATGATATCTCCCACTAGTGATATAGTGCCCAACTTTTTCACATGTTAAATTGCTTGCTCAATAATAGCATATTTCTGCGGATTAATGGTATACCTTTATTCTTTTGTATATCTCTCTATGATGTTGAGAAGCTCCTGCAAGTGGTTTGTATTGTCTGCCAGCATTGCAATGTCATCTGCACGTGTTGGTGCACTGTGGTTGATATGCACAATCTGCCAGCCATTAGAGTATGCTACCTCGATGAACACCTTGGTATATCTGGAAGGGGTTAGCTGTACACTTATTCACTTTCACCAGGCACCACAGTACATCTCTTTGATACTAGTCCATAATGAGCCTGTTATGCCGATGTTGTAGACTTTTCACAAGTGTAATGAATTCCATACCAGATGAAAGGCTTTGGATGCATCTAATGTTATTAACAAGTGGTTGATGTTTGTCCCTGGAATTATGTTGTAGTTCTGTGATGATCACTCAGAGCTCCATTTACAGATGTTTTTTCCAGTAAACCCTCTGAAAGCGAGATTCCTTGACATCATGTAGCCACTTTTCCCCCTAAAGCACAATTTCCTCCAGGACTCCTATGATTGATAGTACCGTGATCCCTCTATAATTCGTTGCTAATCTGCTCTCTTGCCATTCTTTAGCATTGGTGTGAGCATGCCTCCCTTTAGTCCAGTGGGTATATATCCAGCTTTGATGATGTAACTGTCTGGTGGGAGCTGATGACAAATGATGAATCCAGTTTTAGCTTTGCCTCGCCCATCTGTGGCTAAACTCCACCCACGTTTTGCCAATGTTGTGATCAATCGATCCTTGCACACTCTGAATCTCAATTTCCAGAAAAGTATACATGTAAGCTGTTGAACACTTTGAAACTAATTTGACTGGTACTGCTGTTGCCATAACTCAAATTAGTTTCAAAATATTCAACAGCATGTTTATTAAATAGAAGGCATACAAATCGTACAATCTGATGGACTATTAAGCATTTAGGATGGACTAAATGGAGTCATGACATAATTGATTATGATGTCAGCCTACACATCACATAGTTGATTATGACATCATATGATAGACTGAGAAACTGGAATCATCAATTCGTGTCGCATACTTCAGATGTTCTGCGGTTAGAGAAGCTAGATCTGCTTTGTTTGGTTTCAGTATTTTCCCACAGTTGGCATCTTACAATCAGGGATATTTGGATGCTTAACACACATCTCTTCGATTAATGCTCTGTCCAATTCCACCATATCCTTGTACTCCTGATCGAGTTCTACGTTCTGGAGAAGTGTAGCTAAGGTACTGAATTATTAACAGAACAGAGAGGTGCAGCTATGGCACTGAAGTGTTGACTGAATGCTTGTAGCATATCAGAAGATTCCATTAACACTTCATTTTGTGTCAATTGAGTAATCGCTTGTATTGGGCTGGCAGTGTTTGGTTATAAGCCTGAGGGTATGTTCGTCATACTCGGTGCCATGATTTCAATGAGATGTTTTACTCTGCTTCGACTTATGGCTAGTCGAATAGTCATCTTCAGATTGTCCCATGCTTGCTTTCGAATGATATTAAGATTATTGTCTTGGCCTACCATTTTCTACCCATATCTTGGGAGCTACTTCTGCACCTAGATGAGAAGTAATTTCCGAGGTGGTTTTGAACACCGAAGAAATTATACCCCCTACGTTGCAGCATCACATAAAATATTTTCTCAAATATTAGAACCCTGTGATATTGTTGTGATGGAGTCTCATTCTTAATGAAACCGATATTTATGGAAAGAGTAATGTGAGTATGATGCGATTTTACGACCTATAGCGACAACGCTTACAATGATACTGAAGCAATGTTTATGCATCCAATAATCATTCAGAGTACATTTTTCACTTTTTGAACAGAACGTGAGTTTTCACGGATAGTTGTTTGTCAGTTGTAGGCTACACTCATTCATGAACTCCCTTAACAGTGTATCGCTTCTAATGCCTAGATCTCGGTGTAATGACACATTGAAATCACCTGTTATCAAGAGGTGATGAGATGACTTGAATTTTTGTATTAAATCATGTGAACTCTGCTTCTGCTGTTGAGGATTTGGATGGCATATAGACATAACACAGATATGGCTATCTGGTGCTTATATAAGAGATATAGGTTCTTTAAGATCGCAGTGTTTTGTGAGCAGAGCCGAGTTATTGAAGACGTCAGAAAGTATTTCAGCCTTAGTCCTTTAATGGGCAGATTTGGTAAAGAAAATAAAAAAATTTGCTTATTGAATGTCCATTTGCAGGCCAAGAGAGGACTATTTTTGAAAATTTACCACTGGAATGACTGGCCGTTATTGAGCCAGGCATTCTAGAGGTAAATTTAAAAAAAAAGTCGACCTGTAAATGACCATTCCTCAAGGCCACTGATGATTAAAGGGTTAATTATACTGGTACAGACAATGCTCTAATATATTACGATTATGATCTTGTGTCTTGCTATAAACCATAGCAATTTCTTATTTGCGTCCGCGTTCTTAGCATTAACCGAAATGAACGCTACTTTGTGCCGGTTGGCTGTTATACGGCATTAGCGCAGCCTTGATGCCTCTCTTGTTTGTAGCGGTAGCAGAAGTAGTCGCTTGACCACGAGTGTGTTACTGGTGTAACGCTTCCTGAACTGCTTGACTTATCTGAAACTAGGCGCAATGCTGCTCAAATCCTAAGATGATACATTTCTGATGTTGTATACAGAAATCAATTGTTCATGTTCATCGGTTTCCATCTCCGGTTTACTTCCCTAAAATATCTTAGAATAAATCAAATTGTATTTCTCCTAAAGAGAAGGCCAATTCAAGTCAAATTTGGGAGACTCTTTCAACAATTTTTAACTCACTTGGCCTCAATGCCATGTTGACAATCCATGGTCAGTTAACTTTTTATCAAACAACATCAGGAACTACTAAGTTTGAGAGGAAGTATCCTTACATGTAGATCATGGTATCCCAGGTTTACAAATAAAGCTAATTGGTTGGTTAGCTTCTCCAGAACACCTTAAGGGATTGGGTTGAAGTTTGGGAAATGTCATTAGAGAATAAGAAATATGATACTTTTCAATCTGATTGGGTCCGTGATCATCATAAGTTTTTTGTTTTGTATCTAAATTTGTGCTTTTTGGACCAAATTCCAAATTTTTTAATATCTGACATAACTTCACAGATATTACTGTCGTCAAACTATTCAACTGAAATTAAATCTAAACTACCATACCTGCACAGGCATAGGAACAGGGGAAGGGGGGGGGGCAAGGGCATGATATTCCCCCCCCCCAGGTTTTTCCTAACCCATAGTGTATCCCCCCTCCCCCACCCACAGGTTTTGGCCCCCCCATACTTCAGCCCCTCCCCAGGTCCAAGTACGTTCCTACATCCCTGACATGTAGCAAACCAACACATTTGATTTCATCGTCACATTTTTAGACAATAGGCCTTAATAATGGCCTCTGCTGTCATCCCAGATGATGATGATCACTACTTTTAGTGCTAATGACCTTTGACTTTGGACATAAACAACCAATCAGAATGTCAACTCTGTCTGAGTGGTAAGAATGTTACGTCACTTGTTTGTAGCAGTGATATGTAACCTGAATCTGATGACGGCTTGCTGACTCTCAAAGCGATGAAAATGAATATTTTAAGACGTTGATTGAAGAATAAAATGATGTAGCTCCTAACTCCATCACAAGAATCAGTCTTTCATGAAAGCGTACGAATTGTGTCGGATGAATTTAATTGAAATATTATGTTGAATATTTAAAAAAATAAATTTGACTGGGAGCTGTTGCTGCCTGTATTATGTTGAATATTTTAAAATTAATTTTTACTGGGAGTTGTTGCTGCCTGTATAGTGTAAATTTAGATTCTGGGAATTCAGGTTTCAGTTTCAAATCAATTCCAACACGCATATAAATACATCACTCTATTGTTGACGGACAATGCCAATCATTTAATAAGCATACAGTACAGGTCATAAATAACTTGTCTCCAAAACAAGATAAAACATACTGTTGAATATCTTGAACATAATTGGAAGTGGAAGACATAGCTGCCTTAGCTAAGGAAGCAATGTCTTCCAAGGCAGCAATGTCTTCCAAGGCAGCAATGTCTTCCACTTCCAATTACATTCAAAATATTAAACAGTACATTTCTTACTAACCTAACACCTTCTTTTGGAAACATGATACAATATTTCTGAGCCATACTGTACTCAGGTGAAGCAAAAACAAACACGACATTTACAAATAAACAGGTGGTTTTTCTTATAGGTAATTCGATATATCTATGTTCTATATGAATGCCTAACATCAAGACTTCTTGGCTTTAGCTGTAGCATCTTGTGCTGCTTTCTTTGCTTTCACCATCTCGACCAGTTCCTATAAACACAACATATACTCCTGTGCTAATAATCAGCATATTGAATATAAACTCAACATTCAAGACCATTTTGATACTATCTGGAGTGCTTGCCTGGAGCCTCTTCAATAATAGCGGCGTCCATTTCTAACTATTCCCCGCCCATTTCCAGATAAGCTCCACCCATGCTTTGCCCGTGTTGGGATTGATCGGACCCTGAATTCCCCAAAAAACAATAAGGTAAGCTGTTGAGTATTTTGAAACTAATTTGACTGGCTTATAGCAGCAACAGCGCCCAGTCAAAATAGTTTCAAAATTTTCAACGATAAACCGACGGTCTATTCCAAAGGATTTCTGTCAATTATGATTGTGATGTCAGCATACATGTGACGTAATGGATTATGACGTCTTATACTTGAAAGAGTGACAGATCGATTTCATCCATTGCCATAGTATATATTATAAACACGATTTTAGTCGCTTGAGTCCTAAAGATCACATATGAATGAGAATTCCATGGAAGTAAGGGTCAGTGATCTTGACCTTTGACCATGTGATTTCCATGTCATCACATTGATCCCTAACAGCATATGTAAACATGTATCCAAGTGTAGTTTCAATAGGGTCAACCTATCCTGAAACGTAGGTGAGCGGTTTTGCTAAAAACAAGAACTTAACATTGAAGGTTTTGTAAAATGTAACAGTGACATTGATGTTTCACCTTGTGACCTGTCATCATGTAAATTCTTAACAACATAGGTAAATTTTGAAACTAATGTGACTGGAAGATGCTGATGCCTAATGCAAATGAATAGGGTAGATTTCAAAAACCTTTGCAGATCTCATATCTGGGAAGCAGATTTCTATGGCAACTGAAATGTGATGGGGTAAAATTATGAAGTGCTGTTATAGAAATTTGCTCAAGTGAGAAGTTTCTCTGCTTTAAAAAAAGCTTTATGCAATCCACAGCTGCTTCCAGTAAAATACATTTCAAAACATTCATCAGCAGCTTGCTCGTACATTTGCATTGAAACTAATAAACATCTACTGTGATTTCATGATTAAAAGAGGGATACATTTATATATCACAATTCATTATTGAAAATAAAATAAATTTCAAACGTTACAGGTGAAAAACTGCACATTGATGCATCTATTCCTGATGCACATCACATTTCGTGTTATTCACAACTATATCCTACAAGCATAGATCCTAGGAGAGGAATGCTCTGATTATACCTTGTAGCGTTTCATGCAGTCTTTTTTACTCCTAGATGGAACAGTATCAGCAATGCGCTCCCACCTATCTGCAGTGCTTGCAGGGAAAGTCTTCAATGACTGCTCAAGCAGCTTCTGTTCATCAGCTGTCCAGGGAGCTGGGTTAGAGCCAGTTTCTCTAATCTGCTGCTCAGCCACACCTGCAAATTAGTGTTATAATAGTCAAAACCATCTACAACAAAGTCTGTTGACATCAAAACTTGATAATGTCTGAAAATCTGTAATTGTATTGCTATTTGGCAAGTGTTCACACATCACTGCGCATCATCTGGTCTTGAAAAGCACATTGATGCGTGAAAGCATGACGGAAATGACTAAAGATAGTTTAGAAATGTAACTCAAATGAAAGCCTGTTACTATCATTTCTACCACAGTTACCTCAACGTTTGAACAACGTATGTTTCTTAAACACGTTAATGGTCAAGTCGGTCAAGTCTGGCCTTTGTAGTGGTCTTAAAGCATCACCATATACAGGCTAAGAGTATCTTGGAAAATCTACCACTAGAATAAATACTCTTCTTTTCCAATGCAAATTGACATTCACTATGCAGAAACTTTAATTTCTTGACAAACATTCACAATTAAAAGGTTAACGGGTCAAATTTCTATTTAAAAATTCAATCTTCATATAAAATGCCAATTTACAGACCAAGAGATTATTTTTGAAAATTTACCACTGGAATGACTGGCTCGGTTATCGAGCCAGTCATTCCAGTGGAAAATATTAAAAAATAATTTTCTTAGTCTTGCAAATGGAGTTTTCTGTTGGTTTCAAAAGGCATCTGGCATATCAGCTTTGATTATTGTATTAACAATTTTACTTCTAACATGCACCAACTAAGATAACTTATGTTCAAACAGAACACAAAGAAGAATATTTACTTCTGAGGGTTTTCCACTCATATGATTGGCTCTCGAAGAATCTAGAAGTGTAAGACATCAGTTGAACATTGCGATATCTAAATTTTTTCCTTCTCATAGTTTTATATTTAGGAATGACATGTGATTTAGTTACTGTACTTCTCTCTGTAAGGAAGGAGGAGAACAGCAAAGCGTTTCAAATGTCCCGTAAAAGTGCAATATAGCCGATTAATTAATGCCTCCATAGAATAAAATCAGGCTTTTAGCGAATTCCGGGAAGGAATACTCATGATAATTTTGAAAACCATGTAGCTGCACATGTCTAAGACAGCAACATAATCTCAGAATTCGTGGTCGCATCTGTCAAGCAAAGATGAATTACGTGTATAAATTTCAATTATTATCACATGTCAACTGACATAACAATCAAGTCTTCACTTTTCAACAGATGACACGATCAAAATACATCACTTGTCAACTGATGTCACAGGTAAGTATCTTGGTAGATATTTACTCTCGCCAAGTAAGGGGAATAAGGTATTGTGTGTGCGAATGTATGTGCGTGTCTGCCTTTTCTGACTGTCCAGAGATGTATCACAAAAACTGCTGCTCTGATCTGGCTCAAAGGTTTAACACAATGAAGGAACTTGCCATGCAAGAGGATTTCCAGACTTTGGCCCTGATCTGGATAAAAGAATCTGGATCGGGATTGGATCATATTCTGGATCCGTTGATATCTTTGAAACTACTGGTCTAATCTTGAAAAAATATTTTACACAAGAAAGAGTGTGATGCTACACTAGGATCCCACAACTTTGGGCCTGATCCACAATCCAGAAAATCTGAAAAAGCCTGGAAACTATAAAGAAAATCTGGATAATCTGAAAATATGTGGAAAATTTGAAAACCGTCTACAATGTGACAAAAATGGGAGTGTGAGGATATGCAATCCCTGATCTCTCTTGTCGATTCCTGTTTTATTGATGAAAGATTCTACGATTGAGAGGATAGTTCTATTAACGTCAATTAATTAAGTTAATTGTTTAAAATCTATATGAGTGCATACAGGCGAGCAGAATTTAGCTTGCAAAAGTGAACCCATGAATAAGTTATTGTGATACCATTACGTGATTACTGAAAGCTAACAAGGAACAAGAAAGTTTTAAGGACATACTCTCCACCCTTTCAGAGATCTCTCCACCCTGTGGCTTGCATACAGTGGTTGGCTTGCTGTACTCGGTCTGGAACCTTTGAAAAGCTTTTTTTGATGCGTCTTCTTTCAACTGGAAGTCTAGAACAGCAATATACATCAACTACATATATGTGATGTCATACAGGAATGATATATTACATTGTCATATGATCAAGATCAACTTTGCCATGGTCAATTATTCTATATGAAATGTACAACAATTAGATCACCTAGATTGCTCAGTCATCACAAATTCCTACCTTCACCTCTTTGGCCTTTTGACCCACTCAACCATATCCCATTGCGCTGGGGGCAGAGCTAACGGACATATCCTCTTGCACCCTACAATTATATGACTAACTGACATACCAATCTTTGTTAAATTCCGTTCAACAATTTTGGGGGTATTGCGTTACAATCAATTTCTTACCTTTTGACCCAAACCCCACCCCACGGCGGTGGAGCCAAATGTAAATCTCCTCCTGCATTTCACAATCATAAGGGTAACTCACATTTGAATTTCACACAATAGTTTCGGAGGAGATAGCATGAGCGAAAATTTGTAGGTGATTTGACCTTTTGACAACACATCCCGATTAAGTCCCACCACACCCCCCAAAAGGCGGTGGAGCCAAATGTAAATGTGGTTTTGCAAAGCGCAATCATATGAGTATTAAATTCCACCCAACGGATTGGGAGATAGCGTGAGTGGGATGGACGGAGGTGAATAAAAAAAGCATCCGCTTTTGATTCTACGAGAATTGATAATACTTACCAGATGTACTGTTATGATAATGTCTATTATCTAGTCTAGCTCAAAATAAACAATTAAAACTCTGCACTCTCCATGGTCCTGTCCATACAGTGTCTGGGAATTACCATAGCCCCAGGCAGCGAGTCAATTCCCAACAACAAGTCAGATTTGTCTTACATTTGTCTTGACAAACAGCGAAAGCAGCTCAGCCTCACCTCAGCGGGACGGCTGAGGCAGGGCCATAGTACATCTGGTAAGTATTATCAATTCTTGTAGAAACAAAAGCGGATGCTTTTTTGATTCTATTTCGAATAATACTTACCAGATGTACTATTATGATAAACTCCGGATTTCGACAGCCAAGAAACTCTGGTGGGAGGAGGCGAGGCTTGAAACAGCTCTCAATTACCATCCGACAGAGAAGGTTGTGAAGAGACTGGAACCCCAGCATATGCCTGGGTCCCGGACTAATAGAGTGCTAAACTTCCATGGTCTAGACCGCGTTCCCCCCCCACCCCCCTCCCACCTCATTTGTCCGCACAAATTCCAGAGGGCTGTCAAAAGGGGAGGCAACACCCACCAGACCCGTGTCAGCCCTAAGTTTCAGCTAAGGCAGTCCAGGAGAGTACAAAGAAGCTACTACAACTTCTAATTTAGAAAAAAATATCAGTATATTGATTAGATTTTCAAATTTGAATGAGTCTATTGTCTGTTGCAATGAATAAGATACTCTTGAACCAGACTTTTACCTGATCAGTCTGGGAATTTGACTGTAAGTAAATTAATATTAGTCACTTAAACTAAGAAAACACTCACCATTCTGAGTGCTTGGTCTTTCTTGATCATCGCAGGAGCTTCGCCCAATCCACGGTCATTCACGGGTCATGTGCATCACCAGTGCCAGTGCCTGTGGATGGACCCTACGATGTATGTGTAAACAGTGGTCGGACGTGGCTTTAAGAAATTCCTTAAATTGGTGGCGGCTACTGGATTATGTGCACAGTAAATGACGACTCGGCATGCCATTGTGCTACACACATCACCTCCTCTAAAGAGACCCTTATAAAGGGGCTGATGCTGCTGCTAGTGCTCGGACTTGATGGATGTTCGCACGATCAATCTGCTCTCCTGTTGCGACTTTATGCGACATCTGAATAGCATCGACTATCCAACAAGAAATGGTGTCTTTCGAGACGCAAAGATGAGGAGCTTTGAGACATAACCACAGAGATTTCGGGTCATCTCTCCACTCCTCAATACGTTTCTTATACATCTTCAGACATCTGACAGGACACCAAGCAGAAGAGCTTGGGTCATGTCTAATTAAACTTGGCAAATTGATCGACTGTCCTGGATATTTAAGTGACTGATTCTTTGCCAGGAAACAAAGACGTGGTAATAGGTCTTAGGCCTTCACCCGTAACGACAAAACGGTCTTGTTCGGCAGAAAGCGAATGAATTTCGCTTCTCCTCGCCGATGCTGCAGCAACCAAGAAAACTGACTTAATAGTTAACAGTTTAATATCTATAGACCTAATTGGCTCAAAGGGAGCATGCCCTAAAACATGTATAACAAGCGATAGATTCCATGCTGGGCTAGAAATTGGCTGTCTAGGTCGTAGATTGCACATTCCTTTAATAACTTCATTTAAAGTGTTGCTCTCCACTCCTACAGCGGCCAGACTGGGAATGACTGAAGCTAATGCAGACTTATATGCTGATAGGGTTGAAGATACAAGTTTGTCAACTTCATATAGGAATTACTATCTCTTCTCTATAAATTTTCAGAAAAGCCACTCTCAATTGCTCGCTGCTTGATAACATCCATGCATTCAATTGGTACATTTCCGGTCTGTCATGGAGATACAGACCTTGGTTCGGAAAAATCAGATCCTTTCTGTCCGGAAGAGGAATTGGATTGCAAATCAGAAGGTCCAGCAGATCCGTAAACCATGATCGGCCTGGCCAATGAGGAGCGATCAGTAGTACTTGGCATATGCCCTCTCTTATCTTTGCCAGAACTTTTGGGATGAGAAATGTTGGAGGATACGCGTACGCGTACATCCCTTTCCAACTTATCGCCAGTGCGTCCACTGCTAGAGTTAGTGGGTCCGGGATCGGTGACACGTATATGTGACCATCGTTGCGTTTCCTTTCATCGCAAATAGATCCACATTCGGCTTGCCCCAATGTTTGAATAGCACCTCTGCTACCGATTGGTTGAGCTGCCATTCCGTTGGATGACAAACCGTCCTTCGACTGAGAGCATCCGCTAGAATGTTCAATCTTCTTAGAATGTGTGCTGCCCGAAGAATACCATTCCTCTCTTGGCACCACAGCAGAAGATTTCATATCATCATACACAACTCCGGTGATCTCGTCCCACCTTGGCAGTTCAGATAAGACACCACTGTGGAGTTGTCTGTCCTTCTTAGGACAATCTTGTCTCGGATTTGAGTCTTGAATTTTTTAAGTGCTAATGCCACCACTAATAATTTGAGAACATTTATATGTTTCTGCGCACTGGTCCGATCTCATTCCCCTGACAGATCATCCAATACTGTTCCCCAACCCGTCGTCAATGCATCTGTGAAGATGGACAGCTGCGATTTACGAGGTTGTAGAGGAACACCTTACAGGAGATTCTGTTCTGATAACCACCACTGAAGACGGAATATCAATGGTTCTTTTACTGGAATCCTCAGAGATAACGGATCCGTTCTCTGAGACCAGAATGACATTAAGTACATCTGAATCGGCCTGCGCCTGAGTGCCGCATAAGGAACTACCTTCTCCAGAGACACTAGTAAACCCAGTATTCTGAGAAATTGACGAGCCATCAGATAGGCTCCTAGAGAAATTGACCCCAGAACCGCAATCAAGGTCTTGACTCTGCTCTCCGCTGGAAAAGCCACTGTCCCTGAGATTGAAAAGAATTCCCAGATACACAAACTCCTGAGATGGAGGCAATTCTGATTTCTCTAGATTCACAATCCATCCTAGGTCCTTTAGTAAGGTTAGGACTACCTGAAGATTGTTGCGCAGAGTGACTGGATTCCCCGCCTTCAGCAGCCAGTCGTCTATGTATGTATGAACAGCTATGTTTCTGTAGCGAAGATAAGAAGTCATAGCGAGAACCACTTTGATGAAGACCCTCAGGCTGTGGTCAGACCGACTGGTAATGCATTGATTTCCCAGACCATATCTTGGAGTGCAAAACAAAGATACTTCTGAAAAGGAATTGACATTGGAAGATGAAAATATGCATCGTTCAGATCTATCGATACTGCCCACATGCCTTTTCTCAGCCCGTCATCACTGCTGCCACAGTCGCCATCTAAAATTTTTGTGAAAGAATAAACTTGTTCAGCGGTTTGAGGTTGAGAATCTGTCTCCAACCTCCGGTGCATTTCGGAACGAGGAAAATTATCGAATAAAGGCCCAGGGAGGATTGATTGCGGACTAAATGAATCGCATTCTTTCGTTGAAGATCTCTTATTTCTGAGCAAATGACCTGTAGATGATCGGATTCCCTTGGAATGGGAGTCCACAAGGGAGTCGACGTTAACGGAACTAACGATTGACGGATGAGCCAGTCCGGTTCGTAGCCGTTTCTTAGCCAATGACAGACTAAACAATCTTGCACGAGCTGTTCCCACTGGTTTGTGAACAGCTAAGTCTGCCTCTAGGCTTGCTCAATTTTTCGATTTAATCGTAAAATTTGATTTATTTTTAAAATCGTGATTTTCACGATGTAATTGAGGAAAAATCGGAAAATCGTCAAAAATTTCATGTTTCTTTAAAATCTGAAGTGTACTTTTCCATCGCATTTTATCAATACATGAGTACAATCATAATTGATTCACACCTGTGTTCATTGTGTGTATATCCCGCCGTGCCATGCACGTGTTGAATAATTACTAATCACAACACAAAGCGCTACAATAAACAAGCTAACAATAGCGAGGTAACACCTTTGTCATCGAGAAAACCAGCTACTTACTCCGTCGAATCACTATATAATTTTCTTTCTTTCGCTGCAGACCCCGAGTCTGTCGTGAAATGCCAAGTATATACTTAGTTGCAGAGTGTTAGGCAATCAGTGAACATAATTCTTTTTTAATTCTAGAGTTAGCAATTTCAGATGCTGTAATAATTTTTCCTTTTTGATTCGGTTGTCATGTCAAATTAAAGAAAATAAAGCAACAGCATTCCAGATTGTTTGATTTTGAACTGTGTGTTCTGTTGATTACTCTTAAATGTAAATCATACATTCTGAAAGCAACTATAAACTGCACTATAGGACCAGTTTATGCCGCTACACTCGTACCTACTCAAAGCTACCGTCCTATGTATGTAAATTGCGCAGTAGCTCCTCGGGTAATGACCTAAACTTGTCCTACAAAGGGAGGCTATAAGCGGAAACTGACACATCATGTAGTTTATATTTTTTTCTCGGCAGCATTTTGACTCAAATTTTGATAAAATAAATAATGTTTATTAAACTATACACAATATTTAGATATTTAGGCGGTCCCGATTAATAAATTCACTCCCACGATGATGGATATAAGGAATACATTAAGCATATACGTAGGATGGTAAGAATTCGTCGGATGAACATGTGTTCTAATTTCGTGCTATTTTTGTATCATTTATTTCAACTTTTTCTAGAAACAAGTCATGTTACCCCGGTTTATACTTTTGGGAATTTGGACCTACGATTTAATCGAAAATCACAATTTTTAAAATTAAATCGATCGCGATGTTTCAAAGCAAAAATCGCGCAAGCCTATCTGCCTCCGACGGAGGGAATTTGCACACAGCTCGCGGTCAATGTTGCACGACAAGACGTTAATTCGTTTTGGTGAAGATCCTCGACTCCCTGCGTTCCTGGTGCCCCCGGTATGGGTCTCGCCAGAAGCCCATCAGGACCATGCCCCACGGCCACCTCACGGCTTCTTGGAATATGAGGGCCCGGAACCACCACCCTTACGGTAGCCGCTGTATCCCGAGCCGCCACCCTTCCTGTCATCTTCATATGGCCTCTTATTAGAGGACTTATATGATGACAAATGGCCAGGTCCCTGAGAACCGGATGCCCGATGGGAACCATGGCCAGCCGGATGGAAGGGCGATCTTTGTCCCTGCCTCTGCTTCTCCTGACAATGATGCTTATAAGACTGCTGCGGCGGAGTCCTTTTCGTCGACTTCCACGACTTGCCAACGACTTCCTGTTCTGCGATAAAGGACGCAACCTTGGAGAGAGCTTGTCTTGCCAAACCACCAAAACAACGCCAGACCAATGAAGGGCGCAGAAGACAAAGCAGCCCTCATCTCTGGTCCTGGTTCTACACAATTGAGAACCATTCTCCTCCCTCCGCCAATGATCTTGTGATCACCCTGGCCAGGCAATCTTGGGATAAGCGCATGGTGTCCCGGATAACTAAGGGAGCAGCCTCTGCCACTTCCCTACCTTCCACTACGCAGGTCAGCATCCCCTCCAAGATGGTACAGCCGTGCGAGAAAGCATCCTCAATAAGTGTTAGCTCATTGAACGCATCTTTATTAGTCTGAGAAACCAAGGGTCGAAAACGAGCCTTTGATTTCCCAACTAATGGCCTATTCAGTGCTTCACATTCTCCGACTGAAAGCTGAGGAACCCGGGCATACTGATGATAGGCCTGCTCTGGAAAGCGGACCCTACTCCTAATCCCCTTAGGGGCCTTGGATAACGTGTACTTCAGCTGAACCAGACGGTACACCGCGACTTCCAACATGTCAGAAGTCTGAGTGTCCAAGAGTAGAGTTCACATGGCCGAAGAGCCACTCGACAGTGCGCTAGCCACACGCTCTAACATCCGCTCCATCGTCGGATCGCTCTGAGATCCTTGATCTGATGCCAACCCGAGACGGTCAGACATCCATCCAAGAACCTGCACCCATTCAGCTTCTGTGCAGAATGATAATTCGTCCATTAAAGGACTACCATTTTCATCCTCCTCACCCTTGGATGAGGTCACCGACGGTGACGACCCATGCTGAGAACTATGGACCAAACTTCCAATTCGAAGCGGGTCCGTGGCTTGACTACTTGTGGCTCCAGCATCTAGCGAATCACCAGATATGGAATCACCGCAATCCATCGGCTCCAGCATGGAAGCCAGGACTGCGGCCGCTAACACGGCAGGACATGGGACTCCAAGGAGCTGCCATACCCGCATCTGCGATGCCGACAGGAGCTGTAAAAGACAGCTCTGACGGCACTCCAGAAAGAGCGAACTCCGGATGGAAGATGCCTGACGGAACGTCGACATCCCCACCCGGCTGACTTATCCGAACAAAACCTGGGAGTGAGCCGCAGGATATGCCACAGTCTGTCACCTGTGAAAGCTCTGGTATGCCAGAGTCTTCCACCAGGAGAATATCCTCTTTCTCCGCCGTCGGCTCTTGAGCCGATGCGCGAGAAAGGTCACGTGCATCTTCCTCCACAGAACTGGCTGGACCACCGATAGGTTGTCCTGCACCAGGCTGCATCGACGGTACCGTGGACTGAAAAGACTCAAACATCGCCTTGACCTGGGCCGCCCAAACACCCAAGGCCGATCCATCCACTCATTCAGGCGCTCCTCCAGTCCTTTAATTGATGCCTGATCCATCTTGGCTGACTTGTCCTTCACGATTCTCTCCACACGCACATGCCGATCGCGATCAAACTCTGCCACCAAGTCCGACGACCACTTTACACATACATCAGACGGACTTCCAACCTTGCACTTGGCACACGCAACACAGTGGTGCCCTGCAAACTTCCGCTTCATGAAGTGAATGCAACCGGAACAAAATGTATCCGGCAGGGCTTTTCCTTGCCCCTTCACCTTCTGCAAACACAGAATAAGAATTAAAATGCTGCACATGATAATATGATGACGAGCTACATGCACCATTTACTCGATTGTAATTTTAAAATTACTTTTAAAACATTAACTTTCTTTTAGATTAATGATAATCAAGTTCCAGGCAGGAAATATTAGAAAATTTTTAGAGTGAAAATTTTATAAACACGACTTGGTAATTAACTAACGTTAAAAAAGCCAAGAAATTAAGACTGAACGCTACAACCACCCTCGACAATGAAGCGAGAGCTAAAGATCAGCTTAAAGCAGTGTATAGACACGCCAAGCCAAAACAAAAAGTAAATCATGGCCGTCGCAATCTTGGCTACAGGCGCATCCATCTTGGAAGGAACCGAGTCGCAAGAGAAATTAACCGAGTACCCGGATAAGATTAACGAGTACCAGAGTTACTCCAACAATGGCCACCATTTTAAAACAATGTGTTAATTTGAGGAAAATTCAAACAGTCATTACGGCACGAATGTATAAATTCTAGATTGATACAACCTGCCCTTGCGATGATTTTCCTTTTCCTTCCCTAGTTGCTCGAGAGAAAACTTGAAAAGATCACTCAATTCGCAAAAATGTACTAAAATTTGAGAACTCAAAAACGTGACTGCTTTCAAAAGCAAAATAGATGAATTTGACTGTTGTTGGGAATTGACTCGGTACCTGGAGGCTATGGTAATTCCCAGACACAGTATGGGCAGGACCATGGAGAGTGCGGAGTTTTAATTGTTTATTTTGAGCTAGACTAGATAATAAACACTATCATAATAGTATATCTGGTAAGTTTTATTCGAAGTAGAATTTAATATCCCAAATATTTTTTTAATGTGGGGACAACAACAACTTATCTTAACTGTGATATGACAGTCAACAAGCAGACGAATTACATACACTTCAACAGGATTGTCAGACCGCCTGCCATCTGTGATAGTGACATGGTGGTTCCTTAAGAGACATAACCTGCTAATAATGTCCACTAATTTGTAATTTGTACGTAACCAGGTTGTCTGAAACAGGTGGGATTAATCGACAAATCACATTAGCTTTAAAGATAATCATCAGGTTTCCTGCACAGCTGTTTTGAAAATGACACTGGTATATCAAGGGTTACGTGCTTAGCTAATTGTCTGACTGCTGCAACACACCAGACTATAATTTCAATGGGCTAAGCCACCAATAACTATCAGTCAAATTGTTTTCAAAATATTCAGCAGGTCCAGAGTTAAACCACATACAAAATATAATCTGCAAAACTTCAGTGGACAGACAGCTAACAACAGACAGCTAACAGAATTATGTTGAAATTCTATAATTACTCAGCAATATGTACGCGTATGATCATAAATGATAATTAGACAAATCGTATGGGTAATTATCTCATAACAAAAATTGCAAATATGCAATTGCGATAAATTAATCGTAAAAATCTTTCAAAGAAATTAATAATTTGTATGTGTATAATAACGTACTGCCAGTACTAGGATAAACAATTAGTTTGCATGAGGACGTCAAGTATGGCAAGTTTCATAGTTGAAAGTATGCATTACCATTTTTCTGTAATTCTTTAGCTTTGGCCAGCACTTCTTTAGGGCCTCGATTACTCTCTGGAACATGCTGCGTAATAAAATTTGCAATCACCTCCCATCTGCAAGGTAAAACATGATAAGATAGTCTAACACAGAGGCGCAACAATTTTGCCGAGCTAAAAGTCCTATAGTGATAAAGATTGACCTCATGATGTATTACATACAAGAGCAACTGTATCAGCATCACAAGGAATTATCAATTTTGATGCGCATATGTATCTATTCATGCATACATGCATGCGTGCAAACATGTATGAGTATCAAGGCTAGTCTTTTCATCAGTATTATCTACAGGTTAGAATATTAGTACGGTATGATATCATATCACAGAGCAGATAAGTCGGCTTAGTTTATTAGTCAAATACCTGCCAGCGGGCTCATAGTGATTTCTGAAAGTGCGTAACCCTTTTCATGGCGAAACTGGCCAACAATATTATTGGGGAATGTCCATTTGCAGACCAAGAGAATAAAATCGTTGGAAATTTACCACTCGAATTCCAGCGTCAATAATCAAGCCAGTCATTTCAGCAATAAATTTTCAAAAATTACTCTTCTCTTGGCCTGCAAATCGACATTCAATGAGCAAATATTTAGATTTTCTTGACCAAATCTAGCCATTAAAGAATTAAAGCGCCTGAATTGAGAACTTGCTATTCAAGGCCCTGAAATGTGCTTAGTTTTAGCATGTTTAGTAAATTGATTTGAAAATCCTTAAAATATATATATTCTCGTAAAACCTGTAATTCCCGTTATGTTAAATTAAAAAGCACAGAGGGTCATAATTACTGAAAATTAAACCCTTTGAGGTCACAATTTGTGAAGAAAATTAAAAGCCTTTGCATAGTACATGTCCATTTGCAGACGAAACGATGATTATTTTTACAAATTTACGACTGGAATAGTCATTTCAGTGGTAAAGCCTTTTAAATATTCTCATAATATCATTTCTGTACCTGTCCTTTGTTCCAGCTGGGAATAGATTAACAGCTTTAATGAGCATTTGTGTTTCCTGTTCTCCCCACTGTTTTTTACTGTTCTGTGATGCATGTTCAGATGCGTGTTTCTGTGCCGCGGCATGTTGACGTTCTCGCTCTTTTTCCTGCTCACTACGCAGCTCAATAATCTATGGTAAATGCAAAGATATTCAGTCTCAATGCATACAAACAGTGATTCTCTTAAGGGGCCTTTTGGGGGTATATACACCCAAAATGCAACTTGGGACCCCCAAAAGTAATGTCAGTGGGTCCCATGAATATCTTGCATGATTTTTAAATATTAATTAATTCTATAGGTTTTTATACAAAAATACCCACAAAATCTTGCAAGGGATCCCTATTTCATAGCCGAGTTCAAGCTTTCTTCTAATTTTAGCATGTATGAGAAGAATTCCATTGAAACTCCCGGTTTTCAGCTTAGGAGCCCAGATTTCAGCTTAGGTCCCCAAGATTTCACGGTGTGGGGTCCCTGGGGTCTCCACAATTTAGATGCCATGTGAAACACTGCATACAAACATGTAGAAATAATGTAGTGGGACAGCACGTGTGCATACAATATTGGCTACTTAATTATCAAAGCATGGTGGTTAAAACTGTAATAAATGAATTTCAACAAGAAACACTACTTGACATCTATTGTTTCATTAGGTGACAAAATAATTCCAGAAAACCCTGAATATTCACGGATGACACACATTTGATACCTGTTTGAGAACTTATTTTATATTTATAAAAATTGTTATAATATAAGGAATGTCAAATTGCAAAACATTTTACTGTGCTCTCACCCAAATTCATCTGTGAATAGACAGGTATTTTTTAATGATTTTGTTACCTAATCAAACAATAAATGTCAAGATTTGATGTTATATTGTGTGATAATGATTTGATTATGGTACTGTAGATTGAACAAGAGGCCCAACAGCCTGTGGCACTCATCTGGGCCATTAGCATTTGAACTATTTGCATTTAAAGACATGATGGATAATTTTCGGAAAATCCAAGCTGGCCAGCAAAATAATTGACCAATCAAAATTCTGTATAGACGTTCTGAAGCCTACCCACCTAGGGTCCTTCCAGCTGAGATTGATTGAAATTTGCCAAGCGGTTAATGAGGTGTGGGCTTTTTAATGATTTACCAAAACCTTTGGAAAATCCAAGATCCCAAAGATTGACATATCAAAATTCTGCACAATAGGTCTGAAGCCTGCCACTAAAGGGTCCTTTCATCCAAGTCTGGTTGAAATTACCCATGGCAAGCAGTTAATAAGGAGTAGCGCTTTAAGCGATATCTGGTAAATTTTCATAAAATTCAAAATTTTCACCAAAAATTGTACTAATTAAAATTCTGTATAAGTTCTGAAACCTACACTCATATGGTCCTTCCAGGCAAACTAGGTTGAAATCTGCTAAGCGGTTAATGAGGAGTAGCGTATTGACAATGTCCAGTAATTATTTTACAAAATCTAAGATTTTCACCCAAAAAATTAATCAAAATTCTGAATAGATGTTCTAGACCCTATCACCATAGAATCCATCTAATCAAATTTGGTTGAAATATGTTAGGAAGCTATTAAAGGAGTAGCATTTTGACCATTTCCAGTAGATTTATCATAAAATTAAGATTTTTACCCCAAAAGTTTATCAATCAAAATTCTGAATAGGAGTTCTAGAACCTATCACCATAGAATCCATCTAGCTAAAATTGTCAAGCAGCTATGGGGAGGAGTAGCATTTTGACCATTTCCACTAAATTTTTCATAAAATCTAAGATTTTCACCCAAAAAATTGATCAATCAAAATTGTGAAAAGATGTTCGAAAACTACCACCATAAAATCAGCGTAGCCAAATTTGGTTGAAATATGTCAAGTAGCTAAGGAGGAGCAGCATTTTGACAATTTCCGATAATTTTCTTTTAGAAATCGAAGGGGTTTTCAGCCCCCAAAAATGTACCAATCAAAATTCTGAAAAATTGCCTGGAGGGTACCAGCATAGGATCCTTCCAGTCAAATTTGGTTGAAATCGGTCAAACTGTTAAAGAGAAGCTATTTGACTGACAGACGGACAGACGACAGGCGGACGCCATGGCATAAGATTACTTGGCCTTTCAGACCAGGTGAGCTAATAAAATGAGAAACCCAAGGGGCCTGTATCGCTCACCTGGAACAGAGGCATTTCAACTAGAAAGGCCATCACCTATAAGTAGAACCCTAAGGCTTTGACCACAATTGTAATTGTCCATTCTCCATTGAATCTAGAGCACATACTTGTGTCTATTATCAAATACATGTTTTTGTATGTTTATTATGAAGGGAATATTGTGCATGAGATATACCTTATCCTGGAATATCTGATTCGCCACATCTTTGTCTCCCGATGACAATGCTTCATTCAATGATTCCAGGCTGTTAATGTATATAGCAAGATGAGATTTAATTAACTCTTTAACCCTCGAATTTGTTCAAGAAAATTTAAATTTTCTCAAGAAAATGTCAATTTGCCGTCCAAGAGAAGACTATTTTTGAAAATTTACCACTGGAATGATTTGCTTGGTTATCGAGCCAGTCATTCCAGTGGTAAATTTTCAAAAATACTTTTCTATTGGTCTGCAATTGGACATTTCTCAAGATCACTGCAGAAGCTGTTTTGGGCTGCGTGCCTGCGTGTGCATGAGTGTGTGCATTAAACGAAATCTAGGATTTCTTTTTTCACGAGAGAGTTGATACTTACCTCCCTAATACTTTTGATATTGCTAAATATTGGCTTTCACTCAATAAACACTCAGATTTAAAACAGTTAGGTGCCCCTACTGGGCAGGGAGTCAGAGCGTAGTCTGGCGGATGCCAGCCCCACCACCGCGCATGCGCAGACTAGCACTTCCTCTGACTAGATTATTGGCTGACACACATGCAACTATTAAGAGCCTGAAGACCGAGCCTCTGTGGGGTGGAGAGGCCGGGTCCGTATCTAGGGAGGTAAGTATCAACTCTCTCGTGAAAAAAGAAATCCTAGATTTCGTTTATTTCACTTCAAGAGTATACTTACCTCCCTAATACTTTTGATATTGCCAGAATTCGAAAGTGAATCTGGCGGGAGGGAGGCGAGGTCAAAAGACCAGCTCATCCCAATACGCTTTTCTGCGTTTAAGGCACTTAAACTTCTGAAACTGTAAGAAAAAACAGTCAGGATTTGACTAACCATCGGATAACACGACCGATGTATGAGAGATGACCGAATGTCATATGCGCTCCCCCCCCCCTCCTTCCTGGGAGGAAGAGTCGACTGACCTCAATGTCCTATACGCTCTCTACGTACAAGTGCCATGTACTACAGGACAGAGACGAAAAAGCTCCATTTTCGTAACTCTCAACAATGAACCACACAAATACACAAACCATCACCATATTAATAACGGGTAATCGTGACAATACAATCAACAACGGACAACACATGAACAAGACTGACCTTGTTGAAAATGGCTGCTGACATCATCTTCCCATCGGTAAAGACTGATGCAGGCCCAAAAAAGTGGGTGTTTCCATAAATTAATTGTGATATATATAAGTAATGAGGAAATCACCTCAAAAAATATAAACCGATTTATTTTTTCAAAACCGACAAGGCGAGAGGATTAGAGGTGTCACGGAGATAATGGTCTGTAAAACTTGACTCACAGTGCCACTGAGCCACCGACATAATATCATCCACAGGGACCCCATTAAATAGGGCCGTGGATGTCACCACGCCGCGGACACTGTGAGCCTTGGCCACGTCAACCTGCTTCCCGGTGGCGGATTTATGGCAAAACTGAATGCACTCCACAATCCACCTGGAAATGGTGTCCTTAGAAGCCCTCCCATGGGGTTCAATATATGACAACCATAACGCTGACTGGTCGGTGCGCCATGCCGCCGTACGTTGTTTGTACCGGCGCAGCGCCCGGACGGGACACCATGCTTTAGAATTAGGATCATATCTAGTTAAAGCAGGCAAAATAATAGGTTGACCTGGATATTTCAACGACTGATTTTTAGCCAAGAAATTAATCCTAGGTAGCAGCTTAAGGCCTTCCCCTGAAACCACAAAACGGTCATCCTCGGCTGATAAGGCATGAATCTCACTCCTACGCCTAGCCGAGGCCGCAGCAATTAAAAACACAGTCTTCAGTGTTAATAGTTTCATAGAAATGGAACTAAGTGGTTCAAAAGGCTTATCACCTAGTACTTGAAGCACTAGCGATAAACTCCAAGACGGAATCACAGGAGGATTCCTTGGTCTTAGATTGCCCATGCCTTTAATTAATACATTCAATGTATTTACTTCATCACTTCCCCTCTTAGCCAAGCAAGGAATAACAGACATTAATGCTGATTTATAACCAGCAATAGAGTTAGGCTTGAGGCTATAGGCATCATAGAGGTGACAGAGGAAATCAGCTACTACTTGAATAGATGAATCCATTGGATCAATACATCTTTTTGAGCACCATTCTGCAAATCTGTTGATTTTATAATTATATGCTCTGGAGGTTGACCCCCTCCTGGCTTTGGCCATAAACATGGCTGCTTGCTCAGAAAAGCCCTCCTTAATTCTAGATTCCTTGACAACATCCACGCAGTCAATCTGAACATTGACGGATTGTTGTGAAGGGCCTTGCCCTGGAAGATAATATCGTCCATCAGAGGCAGAGGAACCGGATTGCAGACCAGAAGGTCCAGCAGATCCGTATACCATGATCGGCTTGGCCAATCCGGGGCGATCAGAAGCACTTGGCATTCCTCTTGTCTGATTTTCTGAAGAATTTTTGGAATCAGGATTGCTGGAGGGAATGCGTATGCATACATTCTCCCCCAGCTGATAGCTAACGCATCTGTTGCGAAAGCGCTTGGATCCGGAATCGGAGAGACGTACGTCGTCATCTTCGCATTCTTGCTCGTTGCGAACAAATCGATGTTGGGTTTCCCCCAATGGTCGAACAGACGATCCGCCACACATTGATTTAGTTGCCATTCCGTGGGTAAAACACTCATCCTTCGGCTCAATGAGTCTGCAAGCAGGTTTAACCTTCCCGGAATATGAACTGCTTTCAAGGTAATCTGGTGATCCAGACACCAACATAGCAGTTTCCATGTCATCATACAGAGACTGGGCGACTTCGTTCCGCCCTGGCGGTTTATGTAAGTCACAACTGTTGAGTTGTCTGAACGAATAAGAACAATCTTGCCCTGAACTTTCTGTAAGAAATGTTCCAGGCCCAGGACTACTGCTCTTAGCTCCAGTAGATTTATATGTTCCTGTGACTGTTCCAGATTCCAAAGCCCTGATATCGTGGATTCTTCCAGGCAAGCTCCCCAGCCCTCCATCGATGCATCTGTATACACAGTCACCTGAGGGTGGGGAGGGGTTAGCAAAACCCCCGGTAAGAGATTCTCTGTATTCAACCACCATTGCAGGTGGTGAATCAGAGGCGCCAACACTGACACATTCGAGTCCAGCGAACCTGTACTCTGGGTCCATTGTGTCATGAGAAACAACTGGATCGGCCGCCTGCGTAAGGCGGCCTGAGGAATGACTGGTTCCAACGAAACCATCAACCCCAGCATTCTCAAGTAAACCCGTGCCAGGACATGACGACTGTCGCACACTGACTGAATCAACGAGATGAGTATTTGAACCCTCTCCTGAGTAGGATAAACATATCCTGTCTCCAGATCGAAGAACATCCCCAGGTAAACAAACTTCTGGGATGGAGTCAGCTCTGATTTTGGGAAATTGATCATCCAGCCCAAGTCTGTGAGAATTTTCAAAACAATCTCCAGATTGGCGGACAAACTTTCCCGGGTGTGCGCTTTCAACAGCCAGTCGTCTATGTACGTGTGGACTGCTATGCTTCTCCTGCGGAGGTATGCTGTGATCGCAAGAACCACACGGGTGAAAACCCGAGGAGCCGTGGAAATTCCGAAGGGCAACACCCTGAATTCCCACTGTCTGCCCTGGAATGCAAATCTCAGGAAGCGACAGAAACTCCTGTGGATGGGGATGTGGAAATAAGCGTCCTTCAAATCTATCGACGCCGTCCACATCCCCCTCTCCAACCCCGCCAACACCGAGCGCACCGTTTCCATCTTGAAACTGGGCGTCTCGATGAACTTGTTCAATGGCTTGAGGTTGAGAATCGGTCTCCACCCACCGGTGCGTTTTGTTACCAAGAACAGGGTTGAATAGAAGCCCGGACACCTCTGTGCCGGCTGAATAGCTCCTTTTTGTACGAGGGAATTTATCTCCTCCTCGATACACAACCTTTGATCTGGATCTCTCGGAACGGGAGTCCAGATTGGCACCAGAGACAGTCGCGACGGCGGGCCTGTCATCCACTCTGGATGATACCCCACGGAAAGCCATCGCAAGACTAAACGGTCCTGAGTTAACCGTTCCCACTCTTGCATGTGGTCGGCAAGCCGGCCTCCCACCGGTCCACCTAGGGACCGCGGTGGACACAAGGCATGCAAGAGCGGCACTGTCTCCGTCGCCATACACACCGGCGTGGTCCTTACCGCGGTAAGCGCCCTGTCAGGAACGATAACCACGCCCAGATCCTCGCGCGACCCGCCCCGCCCCGCGCGCACCTCGGTGCACGGGCGGCTGCCTGGCTGACGGCGGCTGAGGAGCCTGCGCCCCCCTCACTGCTGGCCGAATCGCACGCGGCCGAGGCCGGCGCTGCGACGGCGGCTGGCCTCTGACTTGGCCAGCACCACCTCGAGCCTGCAGGGGACGATACGCAGGGGCCGCGGCGCGAACGTTAGCACGACGCAGTATCTCAAACTGTTCGCGCAGCGCCCTCTGGTTATTCACCAGGGTGACCGTCTCCTGGAGGTGGCGACATCCCTCACCTCCAAAAAGACCAGGACCCGTCATAGGCGTACGGAGTAGCCTATTATACAGGTCCTGAGACGGGCACAAATTGTCCAGGGCAAATGTGCGTCTTGCCCTGACACTCCTGGTCACCGCCCGCGTCATACAGTCCAGCGCCAGGTTAATACCATCCTGGATGGTACGCTGGACCGCGAGCGGGCCTGGCTGGCGCGATGCGGATGCCGTTACTACCCCCTGTAACAGCTGGGAGACGTGGGACAGAGCGGCAATCGAAGCCCGCCCACTCTCCTCCGCATCACGCAACGCGGTATTCGCCGAACGCAACGCGTTCGCGCACAAGACCCCCGCGTCAGAACGGGATCCTGGCCGCGTATCCTCACCCAAAGCCGCGCGGTCATCCACGCTGGGCTTGGGTACCACACCGTACCGCTGGTAGTCCAGGGGCACGATGCGACAACGCTTGGCCACCTCGCGAGGGGCCTTCGCGAGACGTCCACTCGTGTTAATGGACGCCTCCGCCGCCTTGAACATGTCAACGACATGCTCCGCCAGCGGCAGAGAAGGCATAGCGTTAGCAGTTGGTTTCCCAGCTAACCACGGCGTGTGAACACGGTGGCTAGCCGACTGCTCCACGGGCAGATCAGGCCTAACGCTCACCAACCACTGGCAAGCGTCATACCAATCCTCCTCCGTGGCTAACTGCGAGCGCTCTACAAGACGGGGTCCTTCGTCTTCCTCCTGAGCGCAAGCAGTACTTGACGGCGGGTACGCTGATACACCTGGCAAGCCAGGGAAAACATGCGGGCCTGTCAGCACCGGCATGAGAATATCACTGGTTTGACCAGGAGCAGGCACCGCGGTAGAGCGCGGGGTATATATAGCTCTACCACGGGCCCGGCCAGCACCAGCTACACTCTCGGCAAGCCGAGGTATGCGGTACCGCTGGCCATCAGCAGCGCCCTGGGCCACCACCTGAACCGCGGACCTTACTCCAGGGTGAGTAATACCGTGGAAAAAAGCGCCTGTATTCCCCGCGAGGGGTGCACAAACGTCTTCATCCATGTCCACGTCGTCAGACGGCGACCCTAGCAGGTAATCCTCATCACCCTGGTCAGAAAGATTAGACCCCGGGTCAGCAAAGAGAGCTAACCCGGGCTGACCAGGAACGGTGCCATAGGAGGTACTGGCCACCGCGGCGTGCGGATACCCCTGGACTGATAAGCAGCCAGCGGGTTCCAGCGACAACCGTCCACGGTCCCCTATCGGCGCGGCAATAAGCCTGCTGCCAGGGCCGTGGAACGCCCCCTCTAATGGGGCCACCTCTGAATCGTCGGACAACGGAAGCGGACTAAGGAAAATCGATCCAGAGGCGGGGATTACCTGCTCCGAAGCCGATGATGAGGACAATAAAGGATCTGGTCCAGGAAGCATGCCACGAAGCAACCCTGGAACCAAATCTTTTATTGTCCTCCTCATCTCTCCCAACATCTCGGTCCGGAAGGTCTCCATATCCACCGCGGACGAGACCTTCCCCTTACCCTTCTCACTTACAACCTCTCGTTTCCGCTTCTTCTTCTTCTCCACCACTACCACCTTGTCCGTCGCCTGTAAGCAGCACAAGAATTCGGACATTAACACGCCCCCCCAGTGCTTACATATGTCACAATTAATCAATGGACCACAAGGGCTACATCGATAACACAGATGCGGCCAGAACTTCACATGCATAAAACGTCCACAGGACGCGCAACCCGGTCCCTGAAACAGGGCAAAGGACAAGGAGTATGAGCAACTAGTTAAGCTTAGAAACTCAATCCAACTCAAGGAGAAGGAAAAACGATCATAAAGATCAATATACATCAAAAACCAGCCTAGCGCTTGAATTGCTAATAAATACATAGCCAGCTGATTATGACGTCATTAATCCCGTGACAGGAAAAATTCGATCCCAACAAAACATCCAAGTGCAAAGACGAATTGTATGCTGAATGGATAAGTTGACTACACAACCATCAGATACATATAGATAACTCTTTACTGGCAAAAATGTTAATTATCTCCCTTTGATTGTTTACAATAATTAACATCACCACATTATCAATGACTAGATACCTGACACTTTGTATAGACAAACCATCCAACGTGACGAACCGGAAACTCCACCATCTGCACGCCTCTTAACTCTCTCCACCTCATGGGGAAGGAATTGGAACAAGAGGGCAAAGTGAGAAGACCTTTATACCAGGCCTCCAACTCACTGGGCATAATTTTTCATTTGGTTAGATAACCTGACAGTGTTAGTAGGAAATGGAACCATGGTGGAGAGAATACTAATTCTCTGGTACTGTGACGTCACAACCTAGCGTCATACAGACCTGTGGACAGAAACAGAAAGAGAAATTAGTCCTAGGTAGCACCGAGTTGACCTAAACCAACTAACTAAGGCGCTTATCACGGTAAACGCGAGTCCCGGAAACACAATACACCGGGAAGAAAACTCGCTAATTTTACTAGAAGTCACCTGATTTAAAGGTCCTCCGTCCTCCTGTGGCGACGTATTCCTATCCGCCATCCAAAAAAGTGACTAACACTCCAAACAAACACCACTTAAACAGTTTAAGAGAGCGAAAAAGCTATTGAACAAAAAAACATGTGTGATCTCTTTGCCAATAATCTAGCAAAGAGGTAGTGCTAGTCTGCGCATGCGCGGTGGTGGGGCTGGCATCCGCCAGACTACGCTCTGACTCCCTGCCCAGTAGGGGCACCTAACTGTTTTAAATCTGAGTGTTTATTGAGTGAAAGCCAATATTTAGCAATATCAAAAGTATTAGGGAGGTAAGTATACTCTTGAAGTGAAAATGCTGCTAACTTCATGCTATAGCAAAACTCTTGCTAACTATTTTGTGAACAATTTACCTGAAATTTGTTTTTGTTTTTAGCCTTTAATCAATTTGCTCTCAAAATAGTCAACAGATTTCATTTTCATTGATGATGCTCTCAGGTCAATGACATGTATCAACAAGTGCAATCAGAGATTGCAGGCGCTCACCCTCATTTTTTGTCACATTTCACAAAGTTTTTGGATTTTCGTGTTTTTGTTTCCCCCCCCCCGATTTTTCGGATATTGCGGATCATGGCCAAAGATGTGACTTCCTAGTGTAAGTCACACCCTATCTTGGGTTAAAACTTGAACCAGTTTTGACCAGTAGTTTCCGGGATATCCATAAATCTAAATATAATCTGATCAGGATCCTATTTTCCACCTGAAACAATCCGGAGGTATCATCTGGAAACCAATTTTCAAGATAGCTACGGCGACTGGTGGCTATCTTGAATTTCAGATCATCGTCAATTTCGATAGGTTTCTTCACCAGACATAATCCGACCCCATGAAGTTTCAAAGAGATCTGATAAAATGGTAACACACTTATCATCTGGAAAACTATTTTCAAGATGGCTGGTGGCCATCTTGGATTTTGCATCATTGTTGATTTCGATAGGTTTCTTCCAGAGATCTAGTCCAACAACCATATATGAAGTTTCAAAGCGATCTGATAAATGGTGATGGAGTTATTATCGAGAAACCACTTTGCCGCCCATCTGTTCACCCGTCTGTTCGGCTGCCTGCCCGCCTGGATGGTGTTATCACATAATACATGTACCCTGTCAATTTGTTGGCGGGGTATAAAAAAGTAAGATTGATTTTGAAATTGACATTCACAATACAAGTTTGTATTTCCTTGACTCATCTTGACCAATAAAGGGTTAGTATCATCAACAAGTATATTTTATGGCTTGAAGAGCTTTTCATGTCAACAGCTTTACGCTAGAGTTTTTAGACCATATGTCTTTAGTGGCATTGTATTGCAAGCTCAATCATATGACAATGCACCCTAGTGCGTATTCTTTTGAAATAGCTCTGTACATAAAATTTAAAAGTATAACTCACCTGGCTAAGGCGAGTAACTCTGCCAGCTTTTCCACTTCTAACATATTCTCAACACGTTCTTTGTCTGTGTCAGCAAAATAATTAAAATCCTGAAAGAGTAATAATGCGTCATTGATTACCATCATATAGACATGATAGAGAGCCTGGAAATTGTCTATTTACCATGCATACTGGTGATGTGCATAAACGGAGATAAGTCTTCTGGTCTCCAAACATTGAGCTTTGGAAGTTGACAAATTTATTTCTGAAAACAATACAAGATATGAGAGGCTTCTTCAGAACCCATGGTTCAGAGGCCTGGAATCAGTGAAAAGCTTTGTTTTTCTGGACATATGATGAAAATTAAAGTTATATTTGGAAAATAAGATAACGCAATGTAAATGTTACATTGTCCCCACCCGTCACTCTGAGGGAGCAATAGTTTTAGCTATGCCTCACACATCTCTGGCTCAGCTCCACCCACACTTCACCCACATTGGGATCGATCGATCCCGGAAGTCCTTGAGTATCAATTTTCAGAAAACTATACATGTAAGCTGTTGAATATTTTGAAACTAATTGACCGGGTGCTGTTGCTGCTAGAGCTGGGCGGTATTGACATTTACACGACGGTATCGGTACCATGAAAAAATACTGCAGTACCATGGTATACCGTCATCTGAGGTTGAGGCATACCACGAAATTAGAACAATTTTTTTCATTTCCTTTTCACTTCCATCTCCAATCAACGATAAATATAGGTAAAATAAATAGGCTTCCTAATTTAGAGAAGAAAAACATTATGGCCATTGCGACTGTTTAGTTTCACGATTTTATTAGGTCACTATTTTTATTGACGTAATATCATTCACGGGAACATTGGTCAGTGTGTGGTCGACTCGCTAACTATAACCCGCTGTTTGAGACATTGGAGTGCGCTATTTTCAATCTGGATTGTTCTTGCTATTAATACGTGCGACCAGCAAATGGTAAATTTTATTTTGGCAGTCGAGCGCATTGATAAACAGAGTCCAGACAAAATCCGCGAGTATTTAAACGGGGCCAGTGTTGTACTCTTTTATTTCTGTTGGAGTCGTATATTCGGTTACTCGCGAAAACAGACCTATACACATGCATATAACACAACATTGAATATAGCCGATTCCAAAGCTTCTGATAATTACCGAGTACCCGATGTGCAGACTCGTTACTCGCCACACTTCACGTGAACAATGCGTGTAAAAAGCTATTTCCACGAACTTCCGACGTGTAGCCAGTAGAAAAATTAATTACAAAAACAAAAACACTAATTTTTAGGTGTCGTTACTTAAACTGGACTTAATCCGTAAAGAAATTTCTTAAAACACACCAGAAAAATAAAAAATAACGACTTCAACGCTGCTCATTGTTAATAAATTAGCATGTGATCAAAATGGCATGAACAAAGACTACGTTTTAGTAAATTTTCATTGATAAATAAAGCATAGTAATGTATTTTCCCATGGTCTAGTTCATGAACAACCAATTAGCTACATCTTTGCGAGATTGCTGTTGTGTTTGAATAGCATGCAGTTTATATGTTATTTTGTTATTCTAGCGTGTTTGTTCGGTGACAAAATGCTTGGAGTAATAAATTACAAATAATAGAAACGGGAATAGGGAATATATTATAGTGTAATTACTACCGCAGGATGACCAGAGAATGAGTTTAGATGTTTTAAATAAAGCAATCTTACTGTGAGACTTTCAAGACGTACATTTGACATACAATTCTGCCTGCTATTATTTTGTAATTGACATCTTGATGTTTGTTTTTACAACGACCCTTTCACCTCAACTCGGCTAATAGTTAGGGATGCCTGTATTTTTGGCACTATTAGCACCTATTTACCCTTGGTCAAGTCAGATTTTATGGATCTATTTCTCAAATATTGCTCAAACATTATGGACAGTATTCACGGTATTTGGAAATGTCAATGGTCAAGGTATCAGTACACGGTATACCGTGGTCTTCACGGTACTACTGTCAGACTGTCCAGCTCTAGTTGCTGTCTATGACTGGGTGCCAGTCAAATTAGTTTCACAATATGCAACAGCAAACAATATGTTTATTAAATAGCAAAGACATACAATTTGTACAACAACGTTTAGTCCGTCATCAATTAGCTACATCATTCATGACGTAATTGATTATGACGTCAGCCTACACGTCACATACTTGATTATGACATGATATGATTGATGGATAAACTGGAATCCTCAATTGTTTTAAGAGTAAGGATAACAAGCCAATGGCAAATCACTGCATCCCATTTCTATGTTCCATAACTCTGTGACCACAACATGACCGTTTATCCCAAAAATGTTTTTATTTTGCCAAGGACAGAGAACTGCAGGCTCACTGGCTCCAAGGTAGTTGGACGAATCTGGAAGCAATCACAATACCGTCAACATTTAAATTAAAAAAGAATGCGTGGGGATAAATATGGCAAGATAATATCGAGAGTTGATGTGTTGTTCAGCACGGTTGGAATGGTGAAGGTTGCCGCTACGATCCAAAGGTATTCTCACTCAGCTTATTAAACTGCTGCATCAGAATTGATTATTTTAAACTTTTATATCTAAATTTTACATTCTGGGACTCGCCATGCCCTAGTAATGGGGCAAGGGTAACCGGGCCAGGGCAATGAGGCAGAGCGTGTATCAAAATGCAGAGCAAGGAGCAAAATGCAGAGCGTGTATCAAAATGCAGAGCAAGTATCAAAATGCAGAGCGTGTATCAAAATGCAGAGCAAGTATCAAAATGCAGAGCGTGTATCAAAATGCAGAGCAAGTATCAAAATGCAGAGCGTGTATCAAAATGCAGAGCAAGTATCAAAATGCAGAGCGTGTATCAAAATGCAGAGCAAGTATCAAAATGCAGAGCGTGTATCAAAATGCAGAGCAAGTATCAGAATGCAGAGCGTGTATCAAAATGCAGAGCAAGTATCAAAATGCAGAGCGTGTATCAAAATGCAGAGCAAGTATCAAAATGCAGAGCGTGTATCAAAATGCAGAGCAAGTATCAAAATGCAGAGCGTGTATCAAAATGCAGAGCAAGTATCAAAATGCAGAGCGTGTATCAAAATGCAGAGCGTGTATCAAAATGCAGAGCAAGTATCAAAATGCAGAGCGTGTATCAAAATGCAGAGCGTGTATCAAAATGCAGAGCAAGTATCAGAATGCAGAGCAAGGAGCAAAATTTGGATACAAGTAATTGCTCTCACAAATGACATCGATTCGCTATGTATATAGTTCAGACAAATGACATCATTTGATTGACAGCTCATATTTACATTCAGTTACCTACCTTAGCTAGAGTACGTAATGTTTTGCGCTCTTTCTTGAACAGCTTCTTCTGAGCCTCTTTTTCTTTTTTCACAGCTGCTGCCTATAAAATCATAAATCATCATATTACAGGACGTAACTATGTTTTAGTCACACGCCATTACATACATACACGATCTCACGCCCATTGCCATTTCATATTAAATTTATCACACAAGTTTACTAATATCTCATTTGGAAGCAGCTATAGTGAGCCCCATATGAGATCTTACTAAATGAGTGTGATAAATTTGACACGATATTGTAATTACTTCGATGTTCACACCAATTCTGGTCATTTCCCTGCCAGTGTACAATATCTTTTTATTATCAGTGTATCTCATTTGGAAGCAGCTATAGTGAGTCCCATATGAGATCTTACCAAATGAGTGTGATAAATTTGACACGATATTGTAATTACTTCGATGTTCACACCAATTCCGGTCATTTCCCTGCCAGTGTACAATATCTTTTTATTATCAGGGTAGTGTTTCATTAGTGCCAGTTCTGACAAATATGTAATAAGATATACTAGTTACAAACGCAACATCCTATTATTTCAGCTCTTACATTATTTTTAATTGATCACTTAAAAATTTCTAAGCTTTCTATTAAAATTTAGCAAATTATTTCATTCTATTAGCATAGCATGTTTTAAGAGTGGTAAAATAACGTCAAGTGGTATTATTACTAATTTGACTGGACGATGTTGCTGAATATTCAACAGCTTATGTGAGTGTATAGTTTTCTAGAAATTGAGATTCAGATAATGCGGTGATCGATCTATTCCAACACGGTCAAAGTGTGAGTGGAGCTAAGCCAGACATGGGTGCATGGGTGGAGCTAAGCCAGGCATGGGTGGAGCTAAGCCAGACATGGGTGGAGCTAAGCTAGACATGGGTGGAGCTAAGCCAGATATGGGTGGAACTAAGCTTTACATGGGTGGAGCTAAGCTAGACATGTGTGGAGCTAAGCCAGACATGGTGGAGCTAAGCCAGACATGGATGGAACTAAGCTAGACATGGGTGGAGCTGGGCTAGACATGGGTGGAGCTGTGCTAGAAATGGGTGGAGCTAAGCTAGACATGGGTGGAGCTAGGTCAGACATGGGTGGAGCTGTGCTAGACATGGGTGGAGCTAAGCTAGACATGGGTGGAGCTAAGCTAGACATGGGTGGAGCTAAGCCAAACATGGGTGGAGCTAAGCTCGACATGGATGGAGCTAAGCCAGACATGGGTGCATGGGTGGAGCTAAGCCAGGCATGGGTGGAGCTAAGCCAGACATGGGTGGAGCTAAGCTAGACATGGGTGGAGCTAAGCTAGACATGGGTGGAGCTAAGCCAGACATGGGTGGAGCTAAGCCAGACATGGGTGGAGCTAAGCCAGACATGGGTGGAGCTAAGCTAGACATGGGTGGAGCTAAGCCAGATATGGGTGGAACTAAGCTAGACATGGGTGGAGCTAAGCTAGACATGTGTGGAGCTAAGCCAGTCATGGGTGGAGCTAAGCCAGACATGGGTGGAGCTAAGCCAGACATGGGTGGAGCTAAGCCAGACATGGGTGGAGCTAAGCTAGACATGGGTGGAGCTAAGCTAGACATGGGTGGAGCTAAGCTAGACATGGGTGGAGCTAAGCTAGACATGTGTGGAGCTAAGCCAGTCATGGGTGGAGCTAAGCCAGACATGGGTGGAGCTAAGCCAGACATGGGTGGAGCTAAGCTAGACATGGGTGGAGCTAAGCCAGATATGGGTGGAACTAAGCTAGACATGGGTGGAGCTAAGCTAGACATGTGTGGAGCTAAGCCAGTCATGGGTGGAGTTAAGCCAGACATGTGTGGAGCTAAGCCAGTCATGGGTGGAGCTAAGCCAGACATGGGTGGAGCTAAGCCAGACATGGGTGGAGCTAAGCTAGACATGGGTGGAGCCAAGCTAGACATGGGTGGAGCTAAGCTAGACATGGGTGGAGCTAAGCTAGACATGGGTGGAGCTAAGCTAGACATGGGTGGAGCTGTGCTAGACATGGGTGGAGCTAAGCCAGACATGGGTGGAGCTAAGCTAGACATGGGTGGAGCTAACCCAGACATGGGTGGAGTTAAGTTAGACATGGGTGGGGTATAGGTAAAACTGGGTTCCACCATTGCCCACTGAATGTCTATTTGTAAGCCAAGAAGGCTATAAATTGCCACTGGATTGCACATTTTCAAAAATACTCTTATCTTGTCATGCATGTTAAAATTAGAAGCACTCTCTAGCTGACTTGAAGATTAAAGAGTTAAAATTCTGTACTGTGGGGAATGATTATATAATATAAGCTATTCCCAGGTAGAAAGATGTATTTTTTACAATTATTTTCCTGTCACTGACCTGTATTCTCGCTTCTTCGTCCTCCTTCTCTCTCAGTTTTCGTTCCTCTTCTTCTTTCTCATCTCGTTTCTGTATGGACATGAGATGCAAAAACAACAAATAGATTATATCCATAAATAGGAGCAGGCAGGAAACTGCTATATAGTGATTCACACACAAAGTGAGACAATTACTAAACAAGACCAGTCACAGATTCCAGACCCATGTCCTCACATTTTTGTCACATTGTAAAAGGTTTTACAGATTTTCTAATTTTCTTTCAGATTTGCCAGGTTTCTTCGCATCAGGCCCAACGTTGTGCAATCACAATGCATGGTCACATACTTTCTTCTGTTAAAATTTGAGCAAAATCGGACCCCCAGTTTTCAAGATATCAATAGAGCCAGAAATTAATCCAGTTTCATTTAACTGAATCATCGCCACCATCTTGAAATCCTCTTGCATGGAAAGTTCCTTCCTAGTGCTAAAATTTGAGCCAAACAGATCAGAAGTTTTTTAGATACAGGTGAGCGCATGCACACACGCACACATACAGAGAACTGATTACAATCCCCTCTTCCCCTTACTGAGTGAGGGTAATTAGTTGATTACAATTCTGTGGAATCAAATGTTTCGCCTGTCCTCAGTGACGATATGCATGAAAGGTCAGTGACCGTGACCTAGTGACCTCAATGTCAGCATCGAGATTGCTAACAGCAGAGAAAACCACTTATCCAACTCTGGTTTCAATACGGTAACCCAATCATGAACAAGAGCAATCAGATTACAGACCTTCGCCCTCCAGCTTTTATCACATTGTAAAGGTTTTTGGACAGTCCAAATTTTTGGACAATTTACCTTCGAATTTCAGTACCATAGTGTACACCGTCACACCCTTTCTTGTATTAAAATTTGAGCAAAACCAGAGCAGTAATTTCAATAGATCCAGAATTTGATCCGATCTAGCTTCTTTTATGTGGATCATGCCCCGTCTTTAAACCCTCTTGTATGGCAAGTTCCTTCACTGTGTTAAGACTTGAGAATATCAGATTCGTACTTTTTTAGATGAAGCTCCGGATACACACATGCATGTAGACCGCGCAGACAGACCGTGCACAGATGGACAGACACAATCAGACAAACAAACAGACACAATCAGACAGACAGACAGACAGACAGACAGAGAACCCGAATGCAAAATCCTCTTTCCCTTATGTGGCTAGGGTAAATACAAGCTGAAACGTTTTGCTAAACGTAAAGATTTAACTTTGAAAAACATTTTTGTACCAAGGTGGCAATGACCTTAATCTTTGACCTTGTGAGCCCACTGCAATATCATGCAGATCGCTAACAGCATGGGAAGCCAAGCTTAGTTCTGATAGGTAACAAAACCTGAAAAATAATCCAAAATGATTTACTAAACTCAAAATCTAACATTAGCAGCGGCAGCCAGAAAAATTCCCATTTGTATGTTTTTTAGAAAACTTATCACTCTGATGACTGGCGACATCAACATCTCTGAACATTATAACAGTGGCCAAGTTTTTGAAAATATTCTACACAGAGTCTTTAAATGGCATTTGCTATGCTTTTATGACTAATGTTGACCACAAACTTGTATCTACATGTAAGTACCATGCTCTCTGACCATTTGAAATGAAGTCTCATATCTTGAAAAAGAAATTAAATGAAAAATGAAATCTTTATTCAAGTTACCTTAAAAATATTTAACTGAGATTCTTTATACAGAGCTACATGTAAACTTACTTCCTACTGAATAATAGAATGAGAACTGATCATCAATGCATGCGAATAAGATGAAACACAGCTAAAACAATTTCAAAGCCAGAAAACAGGTCCAATAAAATCAATACACTTTTCCTGTACACTATATACAGCTGCGTTGAAATGGATACACATGTATACTGAGAAAGTGTGAATAGATTCTGAAAGGCACTTGATAGAAATCTCACCCTCTTCTCTTCATCCGCTCTGGCTTTAGCCGCATCTATCTTTGCACGCTTATACGCTTCCTTCTTAGACTTCTCCTCCTCCTTAAATCTGGCTATGCGCGGATCGCATGCATATGCATTATCTAAATATGAAGGTCAATCAAACAAAGATTAACATTTTATAAATAAAAACAAGATTTTCATGGATTCACATTGTAGATATGGGATTGTCTGGTGGGAGTCATGACCCCACTGGATGTCTTATATTTGCGAGTAAGTCCTAAGTGAAATTTATGATTTGAAAATACCAGGTGAGCTAATGGACCGGTTGACGTTATATTTAATATTTAACTTATTATATTTACATCAGCAGGGCTGATGATACACAGTTTCTGCGAAATGGATGGTGTGTGAATATAGCATAAGCAGGATTGTTGGATAAAGTTTTATCATCAAAATTAAAATAGTCGAATTGATTAGAATAAGTCCCACGGTTCTGAGTTGATGTGTATCTGGAAATAGTTTAGATGAAAGTTGTTGCTGTTCAGTCGGCATACACTTTTATAGTATTCAGCAGTCGTTTGGATCGATAGTTTGGAAAATAATCAATGTATAAGAATCACTAGAATCGAACGTGACAAACGGACTTAGTTGATGACGTTAGGCATTCTGATTCTCACACGAGAATAAAACAACATCAGCTGGCAATGAGATCATACAGCTCATGTGCCTATTAACTCTAGCATCCTACATGCTTATCCATCAATAGGCAATGGACAGGACATGGTCATTGTAGCGTCCTGTAGGAATTAATAACATAATCAAAATTTGTGTATCAACTATATGTCACTCATATAATGGCATGCAACAACAACACATTCCGTAATGTTGTTAGTTAGCTGACAGATCGCATCAAATCAGAACCAGCTACCACGGCTTTGTCTATGTGAGGCATCAGCTCCATAGAAGAATAGCACAGAGTTTGATTGGTCAGAATGACGTCACGATCAATGAGTGTCGATCAAACTCTGTAGCAAAGAATTATATAGAATAAGTTTCAAAGTTAAAATCGAAATACAGGGATCGTTGATTGGTCAGGACGACCAACATTTATTAGGGAGAAACTTCTAGGAGGGAATAAGCAGAAGTTGATTGGTGGACTGATTGTCCGGGCCAATCAAGCTGTGCTTATAACATACCTAGAAGAATCATCAGAACAGATTCGGGTAGAATCTAAATATTTAGATATGTATAGAACTTCAGATTTGGAGATTCTAAATAGTATATAAGATGCAATTTCAGTTAGAGAAATTAATCAATCCAACATCGTGGTTCACGTAACACACCGCTTGTGTTACGTTCGTGGTTAGTTGTAAAGTAGAATAGATTAGCATTCACTTGATTTGTACCAGCGAGGTACCAGTTGTCTTTGAGCTATTTATGCTCCAAATTACAAATATCTTTATCCGCCTTGTATAGTTAATTCTATCTTCAATAAAATTTATTCTCTTACATATCGTAAGACACTAGTTTGGGTAGTATATTCAAAGTCGAAATCATCATTAGCTTTGGACTCCAGAGTTGGAAGAAACATCCAATCCGAACCATTAGATCTTCATAGTCAGATAGGCCCGACAGTCTTTAATAAATATCGTCATAATCATCTTCACGACGAGGCGAGCCGACTGTCAGTATCCTGCTTCATCATCGGTAAGAGGTTGTCGCAGCAACCGCTAACATCATATATCTTACCGTTGGCGGAGTGGAATCGTCGAGACATCAAGTTACAAAGTCATCTCAGAAGAAACATCGAAAATCTTCAACATGTTTCGCCGGTTTTCCTAATTGATAGATCTGATCTGTCACTCAAGTATACGACGTCATGATCAATGAACCTTTCCAGTTTATTCATCCATCATATGATGTCATAATCACCTACATTTGTACGCGACGTGTAGGATGATGTCATAATCTATTACAGCATCAATGACTCGATCTAGTTCATCCTAAACGTTTACCACTCTGATGTCAATAGTCTATCGTTCATTGTGTCAATATCAAAGAAACTGGTGTACATTTTTCAACAATTTTGGTGAAAGCTGTTGCTGTCTTTTAATTTAATTTGAAGATTTAAAATTTTGACACCAGAGTGCTATGGGTTAATAGTCCAAGACATTGTACAAATTGTATGTCTTTACTATTTAATAAACATTCTGTCAGGAAGACACAGCACAGAGTCAAATTTGTTTCAAAATATTCAACAGCATACCCGTATAGTTTCCTGGAAATTGATAGTCAGGGAGTTCAGGGATCGATCGATGCAAACACAGGCGATGTATGGGTGGAGCTTAGCTAGAGATGGGCGGGGCATAGCTAAAACTGAAAAGGTCCATTGTCACATGTAGGCTCACATCACATCAGAATGTGTAATGAATGACATATCTACATGTAGCTCGGTTGGGAACATTGAATAGAAATGGGCGGGGCACAGCTAGAAATGGGCCCCCTATTACAGATAACAGTCACAGTAATTACTCGCTTGATGCCAATATTGAGCTTGGATGCAATGAATGAATCCACTTTTACCTATGCCCCATCCACCTCCAACTAAGCTCCACCCATGATTTCCATGTGTTGGAATCGATATATAGATGTTGAGCCCTGAATTCCCTGCATTAGGCAGCAACAGCTTCCAGTCAAATTAATTTCAAAATATTCAACAGAACATGTTTTATAATGTATTAAAGAATTTACTTTTTCAACGATGTGTCAGTCAAAGGGTTAAAGAGATATTACATGTTACGGTATATTCTATGGTAGAGTGACTACAAAACAGTGTTTTTTAAGCCTGGTCGTCTATTAAGCAACTATCTTAAAGAACCACCAACTTTTCCTTCTAGGGTTTGATTTCATGACCAAATTTTAGTACATGCTAAATTAGCTATGGAGCATCATACCTATTAATTGTCTTATTCTGGCTATCTCTTCCTTTTTTCTCTTCTGTCTAGCGGCTTTGTTTTGCTTCTCAATCCATCGCCTTTCTTCACGACTAGGGGACAAAACAAACAATCAGGAATCATATATATATATATATATATTAAAATTATAGAACTAAGTTTGGCATCCACCATTGTCCCTGGCTTGGTGATTCCCCATCATCTCTTTTTATCCATGAGACTCCAACTGCTCCATCTTACTAGTATGTCACAGAGGGAGGCAATTTACTATGGCTAAATAGTTGGCTTGCGGAAACCAAAGCATAGGTTTTTTCCTTTCCACGTAACATGCCTAAGACAAGATACAGAAGGGCATGTACTGCTCACCTGGACCATAAGATAATAAGATTTCTGAATATAAGATCAGACATGCAGAAGCCTATCAGACTAGAATCTTTATAGCCAGGTTTGGTCAAAATATGCCAAGTGGTTAGTGAGTAGTAGTTTCTTAAAAACAAATTCCAGTGCATTTTAGGAAATCCAAGATGGCCGTCAAAAGAATAGAGCAAATTTCAAATTTCTGCATTGAAGTTCTGAAGCCTACCGCCACAGGGTGCTTCCAGCGCAGTTTGGTAAAAAAATCATCTCAGCAGTTAACGAGAAGTAGTCGTTTAAACATTTTCTGGCATATTTGGATGTTTTCAGAAATCCAAGATGGCCACAAAAGTTCTGAAGCAGATCAACCTAAGATCCTTCCATCCAAGTTTGATTGACATCAGCTAAGCAGTGAATGATTAGACATCCTTTAACTGATAAATCTTTGAAAATGATGGCCGGCAAAAGGATTGACCAATCAGATCTCTGTATATAATCGCAAGCCTGTGACTATTTGGTTCTTCCTGCCAAGTTTGGTTGAATCGCTGAAGCAGTTAGTCATTCAACCAATTTCTCTTAAGTTTTCAGAAAATCTAAGATAACCACCAACGCAATTGAGAAACTTTCCAATATCTACATAACATAGGATATTTCGCTTTGAAAAGTCACTTTGTTCAATTTCCATGAAAATCCTGGAGTGAGGTGATAAGTATGAATGATTGTTGTGGTATGATGTCATTGTGTGAATAGTGCATTGTTGTCGATGAGTGCTAGCTCACTGTATAGCTCATTCAGATACCAGCACATTAATCTATGCGAGAGAAACACATGTTTGTTATACTAGTACTTGAATAGGAGTTAATATCCTGCTCGGTAACTTGATTAGGCAGCCAGGTTCTTCTACTCTGAAAACATGTGTGATGTAATCTGAAACCACATGGTTGATGATTCACACGACATCATACAGTAAATTTTGTGTGGTGACAAAATTGACAATTGTAACAAAAGTTTTAATATTAAGAGATTGTGAACATTTGTCAAATTGTTTTAATCCATAAAATATGATAAACTCTTATATTTTTGCTGATTTTGATTGAAATCTAATTGCCATTTGCATTTTTTTAAAGCAGCGACAAAGGGAGCTTGACCTCATTTCAAACCTCTGTAAAACAACACCATCTCAATCAAATTACATGTAATTCTAAACATCATCGCCATAATATTCCTTATATTGAAAAGAATTTGTCATTTCTGGTCTATAACTTAGGTTAAAGCCTTAAAGACAACATTAACACTCATATCAGCCATAAACGGCTACTGCAGTGGTCCTGAGAAATGTCCATTTTCAAACTACTTTTGAAAATTTACCACTGAAATTGTAATATCTGGCTCAATAACTGAGGCAGTCATTTCAGTGGTAAATTTTCAAAGATAATCTGTTCTTGGCATTCAAATGGACATTTCTCAAGACGACAGCAAAACCCGTTCTTTAGCTGTGTGTGTGTGCACGCGCGTGCGTGCGTGCGTGTTAAAGGGTTAATGTGTGTGCTTTATCTGTAGTGTTGATAGTGTTAACCCTATAACGCCAACAGATCAAAAACAAGTTTCTGTATGATGAAAGGAAAATTCTGTTGAATATTTTGAAACCAGTTACTTGAAGCTGTTGCTGCTTGAAAAAACATAAGTGACTGGAATTTTAAGGGTCAAAGGGTTAACGAGGCCTGTCAACACCCAACATACACAGGCCTTTATTTCTATGCATATGGACATTGTGCGTGTTGTGAGGGATTCATTTATGAACAATAAACAACACAAATAGACTTACTTTTCTCCTTTTTCTTTCTCTTCTTCATCTAAATATGAAAATTCTCTCCAAGAATTAAAATCATACCTAAAAATATTTAAAAATGTCAATAAAATTTAAATGCAAAATGTTATATGTTTAGTACAATTAAAAGCTTACAGTGTATGGATAAACGATTAACCCTTTAAACAATAAATTCCTGAATATCCTATGCGATATAGATATGGAACTGATATACAGGAATTTTGTGGTGAAATGGTTAAAAGTATTATTATATATACATTTGTAACTGTATTAATTAACAATTAGGGTGGGGCACATTTTATGTGCGAATGTTTGTTAAAATAAACTAAGTTAGTCTTAAAAGGCACTAGTTTTGAATGCTGCTATGTAAACATGTATATAAAAGATATACACGTATATCAAAGATGTTTGATGAAAGATACAAAGACAGATATATACAGTTAAATCTAGACTAAAATACCACGTTCAGAAGCAGCATAAGGTGGCTACTTAACCCTTTAATGCTCAACATTCACAAAAACATTTAGATGTGTGCTTAGCACCTTTTCATTTACAAGGTGTAGAAGATTTATTTTTGAAAATTTACCACTGTAAAGACTGGCTCGACTTTCGAGCCAGTCAACTTTCGAGCCAGTCATTCCAGTGGAAATTTTCAGAAATATTTTTATCTTATCCTGTAAATGGACATTAGTGAAGGCCACTGAGAGGCCGCTTTTGACTGGTCTGACAACTAAAGGGTTAAATCTATAAATAAAAGTGAATTGCCACAGGATATGGCTTTGGAGATGCTAAGACAGCATTTCCGTGACTCATATACAGGTATTTTAACCACCTTTAACAACTAAATTGCAGGTTGTTTGATATATTGGATAATAATAATTAAACCTTAATATCAATCAATATCATCGCTTAGCATTATTACAGATAAATCAGGCAAAAAGTGCCTAATAATATGCCTGGGACAACTAATTAATGTATTCAATTTATATACAAAGTCTATGTAGCAAGACAAACAAACAAACAACATGATTGGTGGCCATGTTAACCAGTTAATGGCCAAGTCATCAAGAAACAGTCCTCTGCAGTGGTCTTCAGAAATGTCCATTTACAGGCCAAGAGAATAGTATTTTTGAAAATATACGAATGGAATGACCGGCCCGGAGACATATGTCCAAGTTAGGGTCCAGTATCATTAAACAAGCATGAGGTATGAACTGAAAGTTGAGCAAAATGCAAGCTGGAGGACATCAGTGCCATCCCTATCACAGTCGCGCCAAAAATACTCTTCAGTTCGCCTGTAAATAAAAATGAATTAAGCAAAGATTTTCTCCCAGTATTGACCAGTAAAGGGTTAAACAGAAGGCATGACATCTTCAGGTCAATATACTGACAAAAATAAACACAAAAACACTTACCAGAATGCATAGAGGTCACAAACATAGTCGTGTGTGGAATTCTCATCACCTATCAATGGCACATTCTTCAGGTTTGAAAAGCGAGCATTCTGCACGAATACTGGTCTGAAGACTTCAAAAAATTTCTCCTTTGACGGAGCGTTATTTGCAGGAATTGAGTCGTCAAATTCAGGATCAATGCTATCAAAGGAGCGACGCTTCATCCGATTACCGAGCACCTCGTAAGCTGAAAATCAATACAATGGTAAATCAATTCCGCATTTTAACCTGTATCAATCCGACGTCAGAAATCTGATATTACCAAACCTGTGGAAGATACCTGTTTAGAGGGGTGTGCATTATGGGAACAAAGTTGCTAACATCTGTTGCACTGTCAAAGGCAGAGCTAGGCTTGTGCGATAATGATAATGCGTTGAGTGATCGCGATCGATTACTAAAAAATAATTGATTACTCGATTAATCAACTTGGATACAAATTCCCAAGCCATAAAAACAAAAGAATATCAATTACGAAAATTGCAATGGTGTTTAGAAAAGTTCATTTGCAGGGCAAGAGAAGACTATTTTTGAAAATGTATCACTGGAATGGCTGGCTCGATACTCGAGACAGGCATTCCAGTAAGACATTAAAAAAAATAGTCTTCTCTTTCCCTGCAAATAGACATACATTCAATAACCAAAATGTAATTTTTCATGACCGATCGCATTAAAAAGTAATTGAAAGTTAGGTTTTGAAATATTTTATGCCATAGAAAATATTCGCGATTATTCGATTATTAAATTTTTTATCATATAAATTCACAATTTAAAACATAATCGCGATTTTCGATTTAATCACGTAATCGCGCAAGCCTAGGCAGAGCGACATCCTACAGCTCAACATTGTTGCCAAAATAATATAAAGCACAAATTTAAGAGCCTAAGGATGCAGTTGTTCAACGATGAGTGGTTGAGTACTGCTCTGGTAACAAGATTCTACTTTCTCCATTGACATGGTTGAGGGCTAAAATAAAATCATGTTGCAACCATTTAATAGTCAAAATTTGTCAAGAAAATAAATGTCCATTTACAGATCAAAAGATTAGAGAGTATTTCTAAAGATTTATCATTGCAATGAACAACTCTGTTATCGAGCCAGTCATTCCAGTTGTAAAATGTCAAAAATACTGTTCTCTTGCCCTGTAAATGAACAGAAGCCAGTTCTGCATGGCCGGGCTTGGACATGTTGAAAGACCCACCATACTGTGGCTGCAAAGTGCACCTCCCAGTACTGCAACCACCTTGTATTGAGTTTACAGAATATATAGATATTTGATCATGAATTTGGAAGAAATTAAATTCAAGAATTCTCACACTTTCTTTCACAACAATCAATCCAGCACAATCTAATTACGTCAGTCCTGAGAAAAATCATTACAAAAATATTTTAAAAGCTACATGTATCCTACTATTCTTAAAAGAAGGGTTTACAATATTTTGATCATCAGATAACCTCACACATAGGTCTTGCTTAAAAACAATATGATATATAAATTAACTCTTAAGTTATACATGTATAATTCTCAAATTTGTTTAAGAAAATTATTTTCATAGCAACTGTCCTTTTGAAGACCAAGAGATTTTTTTAAATGTATCACTAGAATGACTGGCTCAGTTCTCGAGCTAGTCATTCCAGTGGTAAAATTAAGAAATAGTCTTCTCTCGGTCTGCAAATGGACATTTCTCAAAACCACTGCATGAGCCATTTTGGCCGGCTGAGTGTTAAAGGGTTAAACAGGGCCATACCTCTGGTAATGCACGTGAAATAGTCATCATCACCTTCTTTGACTGGAAGCCCTCGTGCACGACGTTTGTCAGGGTGGTGACTGAGAACCTTTTTCTTGTCTACAACACAGATTATAAAACATGCTATCTAGAATATATACGTATCTTGTGTGTGTGTATATATATGTATACAAAGCATTCAGAAATTGCTGCAATGGTTCACTCTACAGTCCACCTCAGAAATAACTTAGAATAAATCCCAAAAACAATTAGATGATGTAATCATATGATTCCACACACGCACGCCTACACAAAACCCAACCCCCCCCCCCTGCAAAATGGAAGCCATTCAGGAAACCCTGTTTGCCACATGGACTGACAGATAGATTGTACTGGCAGGCTAATTGCGTAGCAACCAAATGCTGTCAATTTTGACAAATATTAATTATTTCAAGGGCAATAACGACGGTGATTCTGGATGCATTTCGTTGATACGCAATCCGCACCAATTTCCAAGTTAGTCTCCGCCCACACCGTGCACATCTCGGGATCGATTTAGATACTTTGAACACCGAATTCACAGAAGCCCAAGTTCAAGGCAACTACACGTATACAAAATGGGAGCTGGTGCTGCCATAGTCAAATTAATTTCTAAATATTCAACAGAATGTTTAATAAATGTAAATAGTAAATCCATCAAACACATACAATTTGTACACTTGGCGGATGATTCCAGCTTCGTGACGGAGTATTCTCTGCCAATTATGATTGTGATGTCTGCCTAAATCTACATGTGATGGAATTGATTATGATGTTATTTACTTGAGCGACAGATCAGTTTCCTCCATTCTAGCTGTTCTAACGACTTACTTATCGATGAACAAATCCTGATAGATCTGGTTTATAAGCCATATGGTTTAGCGGTTACTAAGTTTTATTAAGTGAGAGTTGCGTGTAATATCAGAAGGTGAAAGACCAAGATGGTAACAGTAGTACGAACAGCTCTGACATATCGGTCGATTCCAGACATCAAGAGACGTAACAAGAAAGTCCATCGTGATCTTGAACTGAATCCTCAAACATGCGTCAAACAGAACTCTCACTGAAATCCAACCACAGATGTAAGCACTGCCATACCGACACCACCCAGTGCCTGTGGCAACATGGCTATCCTCACATCAGAGACATTAACCACCGGACGGACCACTCATCAACCCTTCCACATTAACAAGAGAACCACTAGATTTGAGCACAATCATCAGTAAAGTATGTCACGGCCTTCCTCATTACCAGATAGTGGTGTGGAAGAGACTCATAGCAGCCTGCACTGGCAGAATGCTGTCCACCACATCACTTTCATCAAACTTGGCAGAACTGCCGATTCCACCTGCCTGCCTGCCATCAGTATAGACATGATAGATACAAAAATGTTGAGATCGCTTTCTGGATGTCACAAGTCGTGAGCTGACTCAGCTGAGAACAATTGTGTTCTCTCTACTGGTCAGTACAATCAGGTTTTTACATCCATTGGTCAACACAGACTGATTGAAACTGTAAGATTAACTATCTTCACTGCTTCATTGCCTGCAAACATGCACGCTCCCACCAAAAAAACCACACACTCTCACATTTCAAAACGATGTGCCCAAGATCATTTGCCATAATGACAAACTGTATACAACATGGACACTTAAGATCTCTGATAAACAAATGGTACAAAACACCAAGAGTCTGGATCACTGGGAATGAAGACACCGTATTAATGCCATTTATGTTACATGACAATTGTATAACCATGAGCTCCAAAAACACATGACATGGGCCCACACCCACGCAGAGTCATGCATGTGAAAGTTTCCTCAACCCACAAGACACTGCAAAAACGAGAAATTTAATCAACATTAAACTTATGCTCACTAACGAAGTGGCCGGGTAAGCGGGCATGCAGAGGCTGCTAAATGTGGGAAAATGGTTCTTCAATGTGGGAAACCCATGTATACTGTATTAGCCACATTCCAGATTTACTGTAGTATGGCTAGCCGCACTGGGAACATATATATATATATATATATATAAGCTAGCCACAACTGGCCTAAAACTATAGAAAGCATAAGGCAAATATAGTTTCAACTGAGTAATAGATTACTCATTGATGTCCTGATCGATACAGTATATGTGAAGGTGTATTTAACACTTTCATGACAAAACTGTCCATTGTAGTGGTCTTGAAGAAGTCCTTGTGCAGGTCAAGAGAAGACTATTTTTGAAAATTTACCACTGGAATGACTGGCTCGGTTGTGGTAGTTTCAAAAATAGTTTTCTCTTCGCCTGCAAACGGACATTTAATAAGTAAATATTTTATATTTTTGGAATAAATTTAGTCATTAAAGGGTTAGCGTATGTATTCTGACTGGCTATGTACAAGCTTGACTGCGTAAACAGTCATGACTGTGAGTGACGAATCTGTCAAATGCGACTAATAAAACAACGGAAACCTGACTTAATAGACATGGCAAACTATTTTGACATACAAGCACGTTTGAGCTGCTGTTCTGTAGCTCGATAACGTAGTTTTCCCACGCCAAGAACTGCATAGTGATCTTGATTCTACAACAAACAATTGCAATGTATAGAACAACAGGTACAGATTTAACAGTAAATTCATTGTAATTTTAACCCTTTATTGGTCATTCTCATCAAAAACAGACTGTCATGTCTGTAGTGACAGTAAAGAATGTCCCTACATGTGTTGCACGCTAACAGACCTTTTTTGAAAATTTATCACTAGAATGACTGGCACAATAACTGCACCAGTTATTTTAGTGGTAAATTTTCAAATATAGTCTTCTCATGACTTGCAATATGGACACTGACTCAGCGAAATTACACGTATGCTAAATGTTCTTGACAAATCTTGGGCATGTTGGCGTTAGATAGACCTACATGTGCTGTTTTTCCACATATGTATTAGACACATTTTTACTGCTTAAAATCCAAGGTAAAGAAGAGTGTGAATACTATCATGCCTATACATAGGCGAACATACTGTGGGTTTCCCCTATTTCTTTGCTAACATCAGAATGACATTTCCGTGATAGAAATACCAGGAAAATAGGAATTAATCGAATGGAGAACCATTTTCGCTAAGGAGTATAAATACTAGGAGGGATAAAATAGTTGCACGCATCATAGTACGTAATAAACCTATTGTTTATAATCATAACCTCTATAGAAGTACCTTATGTTATTTGTAAAAGGAGGAAAAAAACCTATGAAATCCTTCTTTCTCCATGTTTATTACCGTTCATCCATTTTCTCATCCCATTGTGTATAAAACAGAGAGAGTATACAATCTAAACTACTTTATTTTCAGGGGTTTTGCTGCGCACCTTTAATTAATAATAATAGTTTTCTGTTTCAGTATTTTTGGTGTCATTTCGGTCGCTCAGCATTTAGCCTGTCCAAGTGTACCTGGCTATCATTACTCAATAATAATAAATAACAATTTCTGCTTGCTTTCAGGCATGTTAAGTTCAGAACCACCAGTCTATAAATCGCAACCAACATCACAGCCGTTTCCTAACATCATGTGTGTTAGACTTTATGAAGAATTTGGATTACATATATACTTAAACGATGATTATTAGTCATACCCAATATTTAGGTAGTCGCTGGGAGTAATACTTTTACTCCCAAGATGATGGGAATCATTTACATTAAACCTAGTTGTAAGGAGGAAACAATTTTGCACCGAAAAGATGAAAAATAGTGTCAGATTTTCGCACTATTAATGGGTTTCACTTTTTTCTTGAAACAAGAGGCCTGTATCACTCACCTGGAACATAGTCACTTCAACTATCTATAAAAGTCATCGCCTATAAGTAAAATCCTAAGGTTTTGGCGAGAGTTGCAACAAGAACTAGGTCAACCAAAATGGCTGAGAAGCAAATCGACCAATAAGGGTCAAAGACACAATCAGGTTCAAAGATGTTTCTAAAAATTTGCCTTGGTTCAAGATGTCCGCTGGGAAAATTGGCCGAATGGCTTACTTTGAACAAACCTGAAACTCTATCGCCTAAAGAAGCTCCCTGCCAAATATACTTGAAATCAAGTTCCCCTGACATGCCTGAGCAAATTTACTTCAGTTCTTTCTTTAGGTTATGTTTAATGAGTTTTGAATCGAGTCCCAAGAGGGTTTCAGAGACGATTTTTACGGTCATTTCTAAGTATCGGCCAAAATCCAGGATAGTTGCCTGCCAAATTGGCCGGCCAGATTTGTTTGAACAAACATGTATTATTATCTTTGTCTTTGACATGTTTAATTTATGTGGTTGAAAATCAATCCGCATTCGGATGTATCCGATATTCGCAAATAATTGGGAATTGGTACTATTTTTGTGACCGACGAATGGTTTTATATACTAACCGATGATCGATTAATGATTGATCATAACAGATTCTCATTATTTACCCATTTTGAATGCAGTAATTATAGAATGTTCAATGAAAACTACCCCTTTCAAACCAAGTCACAGGTATGACAGATTCTTAATAATTTAAGAAATAATCTGTTGAATATATTGAAACTAATTTGACTGGAAGCTGTTGCTGCCAACAGCTTCCAGTCAAATAAGTTTCAAAATATTTAACATGTTATTGGTATGGTTGCTTTGAGATTAACATACTATTTCAGTGCTGAAAGAATTAATGTCTTAGACTAAGGAGTAATACCATATCTATAGTTGTAACAACTAAATTTAAATTCTTTTCCAAAAGGTATTCATTTTCTAGCTTGACCAGTTAAAATATATTAATAGTCAATTTATAAACAACCAAATTCGATTTCTGAAATCATGATCAATTGGTTGGTTGAACATGCAAACCAATCAATCATCGATCAAATGATTAATCGGAACACAATTCTCAAATAAACACATTAAATCTACATAGCATCAGAGAACCAAGAAAACAAACTTTTGATGCCTCAAATCACTCAATGCACATTTGCTTGGGGGTTTACTAGACACACTGGGTCTGGGCAGCCTTACTAACATAGGAACCAATAGAGAAAGCCAGTTTTAGCTATGCCTCGCCCATCTGTCGCTAAGCTTCACTCATGCTTTCCCTGTGTTGGGATCCCTGCATTCTCTGAATCTCAATTTCCAGAAATCTATACAGGTAACCTGTTGAATATGGCAGCAACAGTTCCCCGTCAAATTAGTTTCAAAATATTCAACAGCATGTTCATTAAATAGTCATGAAGTAGGACATTGTCAGGCACAAAACAGTCAAATGTCAGGAACAGCTGTCCCAGCTCCTGTCATGCCTGTTATTTTGTCAGGTACTGATTTAAACAATTGAAATAGTTGCAATGTGTAACAAAAAATCTGCATATACTATATATGGGTCTAAACTAGATAATGTGGCTTTTCACACTTCTATTATTTTGGACTTGTGATATTATAGATAACCGATCACTGTAAAATACATATGTACCTTCCACTCCTTAGGATCCAGACTCAATAACAAAGCTGCATTATCTTCATCTTCACTAAGTACATCCCCATTATCTGATGAACTTGACGATTGAGCAGAGAGCTCTGACAAAGATTTCTTCTGTCGACATCTTAAACAATGTGCTTCATACCATCGTCCGATTGGTTGAAAACCAAATGCAACTGGAGCTGAAACAAGTACATTTTGACAAGGGGTTCATTAATAATTTTCAAACAAGGACAAATTTGTCTAATAGCCACATCATTGATATATTTTTCAATCCGGCCGCTGAGGTCAAAAACCTCTATGTTGGGAACAATGTTGCTGGAAGTAGTTGCTGTTATGTATTAGGTTTTGACAGTAGGCCCCACCCCTCACCTCCACCCACTGTGAGGTCAAGTGTCTATTTTGAGAACAATGTTGCTGAAAGCAGTTACTGTTACATTTTAGCTTTTGACGGTAGACCCCCAGCATTGGCATACATCTTTACGATCCCCTGGAACCCAACATGCCCAAGTTTGGAGAGATCCCTCTAATAGAACCAGCGTTATTGAAAATTTTATACTTTGAAAACAATGTTACTGAAAGCTGTTGCATTTTAAATCTTGACCCCACAATTGGCATAGGTCTTTGGGACCCCACAGACAAGTTTCCACCAAAATTTGGAGAAGATCCATCCAGTAGAAACCGTTATTAAAAATGTCTTAAGAACAACAACAAAAACAACATCAGCAGGGCTGGGGTCAAGTCCTAATGAAAGAAATTGATTCAATTCTAATTCCTGTGATTTTCATCAATTCCAATTCCTCCTAAATACAAAAGGAATTAATTCCAATTCCTTTGAAAAGGAATTAATTCCAATTACCAATTCCTTTTCATAATCTTGGGGTCTGGAGAATTTATAATAAAATGACATCATATTTGACATTTACATATACAGTTTTAACCCTTTGAAGCTAAAACAAACTCCATTTATAACATAAGAATATTATGTTGAATATTTTGAAACTAATTTGTCTAAGAGGTCTTTATGCCATAGGCAGCAACAGGTTCCAGTCAACAGACTCAAACTAGTTTCAAAATATTAACCAGTTTTTCTGTACAGCGGTCATTCAGAGGATAAAGGGTTAAGTAAACAGATGAAAACAAGATTTTGTCTGGCCAACCGGTCCTAGTAGATCAATCAGTTCTTTACCGCTTTACTGGTCAGGAACATTAACAGATGAAAACAAGATTTTGTCTGGTCAACTGGTCCTAGTAGATCAATCAGTTCTTTACCGTCTTACTGGTCAGGAACATTAACAGATGAAAACAAGATTTTGTCTGGTCAACTGGTCCTAGTAGATCAATCAGTTCTTTACCGCTTTACTGGTCAGGAACATTAACAGATGAAAACAAGATTTTGTCTGGTGAACCGGCCCTAGTAGATCAATCAGTTCTTTACCGCCTTACTGGTCAGGAACATTAACAGATGAAAACAAGATTTTGTCTGGTGAACCGGTCCTAGTAGATCAATCAGTTCTTTACCGCCTTACTGGTCAGGAACATTAACAGATGAAAACAAGATTTTGTCTGGTCAACTGGTCCTAGTAGATCAATCAGTTCTTTACCGCCTTACTGGTCAGGAACATTAACAGATGAAAACAAGATTTTGTCTGGTCAACCGGTCCTAGTAGATCAATCAGTTCTTTACCGCTTTACTGGTCAGGAACATTAACAGATGAAAACAAGATTTTGTCTGGTCAACCGGTCCTAGTAGATCAATCAGTTCTTTACCGCTTTACTGGTCAGGAACATTAACAGATGAAAACAAGATTTTGTCTGGTCAACCGGTCCTAGTAGATCAATCAGTTCTTTACCGCTTTACTGGTCAGGAACATTAACAGATGAAAACAAGATTTTGTCTGGTGAACCGGTCCTAGTAGATCAATCAGTTCTTTACCGCTTTACTGGTCAGGAACATTAACAGATGAAAACAAGATTTTGTCTGGTGAACTGGTCCTAGTAGATCAATCAGTTCTTTACCGCCTTACTGGTCAGGAACATTAACAGATGAAAACAAGATTTTGTCTGGTGAACCGGTCCTAGTAGATCAATCAGTTCTTTACCGCCTTACTGGTCAGGAACATTAACAGATGAAAACAAGATTTTGTCTGGTGAACCGGTCCTAGTAGATCAATCAGTTCTTTACCGCTTTACTGGTCAGGAACATTAACAGATGAAAACAAGATTTTGTCTGGTGAACTGGTCCTAGTAGATCAATCAGTTCTTTACCGCCTTACTGGTCAGGAACATTAACAGATGAAAACAAGATTTTGTCTGGTGAACCGGTCCTAGTAGATCAATCAGTTCTTTACCGCTTTACTGGTCAGGAACATTAACAGATGAAAACAAGATTTTGTCTGGTGAACTGGTCCTAGTAGATCAATCAGTTCTTTACCGCTTTACTGGTCAGGAACATTAACAGATGAAAACAAGATTTTGTCTGGTGAACCGGTCCTAGTAGATCAATCAGTTCTTTACCGCTTTACTGGTCAGGAACATTAACAGATGAAAACAAGATTTTGTCTGGTGAACCGGTCCTAGTAGATCAATCAGTTCTTTACCGCCTTACTGGTCAGGAACATTAACAGATGAAAACAAGATTTTGTCTGGTGAACCGGTCCTAGTAGATCAATCAGTTCTTTATCGCTTTACTGGTCAGGAACATTAACAGATGAAAACAAGATTTTGTCTGGTGAACCGGTCCTAGTAGATCAATCAGTTCTTTACCGCCTTACTGGTCAGGAACATTAACAGATGAAAACAAGATTTTGTCTGGTCAACTGGTCCTAGTAGATCAATCAGTTCTTTACCGCCTTACTGGTCAGGAACATTAACAGATGAAAACAAGATTTTGTCTGGTGAACCGGTCCTAGTAGATCAATCAGTTCTTTACCGCTTTACTGGTCAGGAACATTAACAGATGAAAACAAGATTTTGTCTGGTGAACTGGTCCTAGTAGATCAATCAGTTCTTTACCGCTTTACTGGTCAGGAACATTAACAGATGAAAACAAGATTTTGTCTGGTGAACCGGTCCTAGTAGATCAATCAGTTCTTTACCGCTTTACTGGTCAGGAACATTAACAGATGAAAACAAGATTTTGTCTGGTGAACCGGTCCTAGTAGATCAATCAGTTCTTTACCGCCTTACTGGTCAGGAACATTAACAGATGAAAACAAGATTTTGTCTGGTGAACCGGTCCTAGTAGATCAATCAGTTCTTTACCGCTTTACTGGTCAGGAACATTAACAGATGAAAACAAGATTTTGTCTGGTGAACCGGTCCTAGTAGATCAATCAGTTCTTTACCGCCTTACTGGTCAGGAACATTAACAGATGAAAACAAGATTTTGTCTGGTCAACTGGTCCTAGTAGATCAATCAGTTCTTTACCGCTTTACTGGTCAGGAACATTAACAGATGAAAACAAGATTTTGTCTGGTGAACCGGTCCTAGTAGATCAATCAGTTCTTTACCGCTTTACTGGTCAGGAACATTAACAGATGAAAACAAGATTTTGTCTGGTGAACCGGTCCTAGTAGATCAATCAGTTCTTTACCGCCTTACTGGTCAGGAACATTAACAGATGAAAACAAGATTTTGTCTGGTGAACCGGTCCTAGTAGATCAATCAGTTCTTTACCGCTTTACTGGTCAGGAACATTAACAGATGAAAACAAGATTTTGTCTGGTGAACCGGTCCTAGTAGATCAATCAGTTCTTTACCGCCTTACTGGTCAGGAACATTAACAGATGAAAACAAGATTTTGTCTGGTGAACCGGTCCTAGTAGATCAATCAGTTCTTTACCGCTTTACTGGTCAGGAACATTAACAGATGAAAACAAGATTTTGTCTGGTGAACCGGTCCTAGTAGATCAATCAGTTCTTTACCGCTTTACTGGTCAGGAACATTAACAGATGAAAACAAGATTTTGTCTGGTGAACCGGTCCTAGTAGATCAATCAGTTCTTTACCGCTTTACTGGTCAGGAACATTAACAGATGAAAACAAGATTTTGTCTGGTGAACCGGTCCTAGTAGATCAATCAGTTCTTTACCGCCTTACTGGTCAGGAACATTAACAGATGAAAACAAGATTTTGTCTGGTGAACTGGTCCTAGTAGATCAATCAGTTCTTTACCGCCTTACTGGTCAGGAACATTAACAGATGAAAACAAGATTTTGTCTGGTCAACTGGTCCTAGTAGATCAATCAGTTCTTTACCGCCTTACTGGTCAGGAACATTAACAGATGAAAACAAGATTTTGTCTGGTCAACTGGTCCTAGTAGATCAATCAGTTCTTTACCGCCTTACTGGTCAGGAACATTAACAGATGAAAACAAGATTTTGTCTGGTGAACTGGTCCTAGTAGATCAATCAGTTCTTTACCGCCTTACTGGTCAGGAACATTAACAGATGAAAACAAGATTTTGTCTGGTGAACCGGTCCTAGTAGATCAATCAGTTCTTTACCGCCTTACTGGTCAGGAACATTAACAGATGAAAACAAGATTTTGTCTGGTCAACTGGTCCTAGTAGATCAATCAGTTCTTTACCGCCTTACTGGTCAGGAACATTAACAGATGAAAACAAGATTTTGTCTGGTCAACTGGTCCTAGTAGATCAATCAGTTCTTTACCGCCTTACTGGTCAGGAACATTAACAGATGAAAACAAGATTTTGTCTGGTCAACTGGTCCTAGTAGATCAATCAGTTCTTTACCGCCTTACTGGTCAGGAACATTAACAGATGAAAACAAGATTTTGTCTGGTGAACCGGTCCTAGTAGATCAATCAGTTCTTTACCGCTTTACTGGTCAGGAACATTAACAGATGAAAACAAGATTTTGTCTGGTGAACCGGTCCTAGTAGATCAATCAGTTCTTTACCGCTTTACTGGTCAGGAACATTAACAGATGAAAACAAGATTTTGTCTGGTGAACTGGTCCTAGTAGATCAATCAGTTCTTTACCGCCTTACTGGTCAGGAACATTAACAGATGAAAACAAGATTTTGTCTGGTCAACCGGTCCTAGTAGATCAATCAGTTCTTTACCGCCTTACTGGTCAGGAACATTAACAGATGAAAACAAGATTTTGTCTGGTGAACTGGTCCTAGTAGATCAATCAGTTCTTTACCGCCTTACTGGTCAGGAACATTAACAGATGAAAACAAGATTTTGTCTGGTGAACTGGTCCTAGTAGATCAATCAGTTCTTTACCGCCTTACTGGTCAGGAACATTAACAGATGAAAACAAGATTTTGTCTGGTGAACTGGTCCTAGTAGATCAATCAGTTCTTTACCGCCTTACTGGTCAGGAACATTAACAGATGAAAACAAGATTTTGTCTGGTGAACTGGTCCTAGTAGATCAATCAGTTCTTTACCGCTTTACTGGTCAGGAACATTAACAGATGAAAACAAGATTTTGTCTGGTCAACTGGTCCTAGTAGATCAATCAGTTCTTTACCGCCTTACTGGTCAGGAACATTAACAGATGAAAACAAGATTTTGTCTGGTCAACTGGTCCTAGTAGATCAATCAGTTCTTTACCGCTTTACTGGTCAGGAACATTAACAGATGAAAACAAGATTTTGTCTGGTGAACTGGTCCTAGTAGATCAATCAGTTCTTTACCGCTTTACTGGTCAGGAACATTAACAGATGAAAACAAGATTTTGTCTGGTGAACTGGTCCTAGTAGATCAATCAGTTCTTTACCGCTTTACTGGTCAGGAACATTAACAGATGAAAACAAGATTTTGTCTGGTGAACTGGTCCTAGTAGATCAATCAGTTCTTTACCGCCTTACTGGTCAGGAACATTAACAGATGAAAACAAGATTTTGTCTGGTGAACTGGTCCTAGTAGATCAATCAGTTCTTTACCGCCTTACTGGTCAGGAACATTAACAGATGAAAACAAGATTTTGTCTGGTGAACTGGTCCTAGTAGATCAATCAGTTCTTTACCGCCTTACTGGTCAGGAACATTAACAGATGAAAACAAGATTTTGTCTGGTGAACTGGTCCTAGTAGATCAATCAGTTCTTTACCGCCTTACTGGTCAGGAACATTAACAGATGAAAACAAGATTTTGTCTGGTGAACTGGTCCTAGTAGATCAATCAGTTCTTTACCGCTTTACTGGTCAGGAACATTAACAGATGAAAACAAGATTTTGTCTGGTCAACTGGTCCTAGTAGATCAATCAGTTCTTTACCGCCTTACTGGTCAGGAACATTAACAGATGAAAACAAGATTTTGTCTGGTCAACTGGTCCTAGTAGATCAATCAGTTCTTTACCGCCTTACTGGTCAGGAACATTAACAGATGAAAACAAGATTTTGTCTGGTGAACTGGTCCTAGTAGATCAATCAGTTCTTTACCGCCTTACTGGTCAGGAACATTAACAGATGAAAACAAGATTTTGTCTGGTCAACTGGTCCTAGTAGATCAATCAGTTCTTTACCGCCTTACTGGTCAGGAACATTAACAGATGAAAACAAGATTTTGTCTGGTCAACTGGTCCTAGTAGATCAATCAGTTCTTTACCGCTTTACTGGTCAGGAACATTAACAGATGAAAACAAGATTTTGTCTGGTGAACTGGTCCTAGTAGATCAATCAGTTCTTTACCGCCTTACTGGTCAGGAACATTAACAGATGAAAACAAGATTTTGTCTGGTGAACTGGTCCTAGTAGATCAATCAGTTCTTTACCGCCTTACTGGTCAGGAACATTAACAGATGAAAACAAGATTTTGTCTGGTCAACTGGTCCTAGTAGATCAATCAGTTCTTTACCGCCTTACTGGTCAGGAACATTAACAGATGAAAACAAGATTTTGTCTGGTCAACTGGTCCTAGTAGATCAATCAGTTCTTTACCGCCTTACTGGTCAGGAACATTAACAGATGAAAACAAGATTTTGTCTGGTGAACTGGTCCTAGTAGATCAATCAGTTCTTTACCGCCTTACTGGTCAGGAACATTAACAGATGAAAACAAGATTTTGTCTGGTGAACTGGTCCTAGTAGATCAATCAGTTCTTTACCGCTTTACTGGTCAGGAACATTAACAGATGAAAACAAGATTTTGTCTGGTGAACTGGTCCTAGTAGATCAATCAGTTCTTTACCGCTTTACTGGTCAGGAACATTAACAGATGAAAACAAGATTTTGTCTGGTGAACTGGTCCTAGTAGATCAATCAGTTCTTTACCGCTTTACTGGTCAGGAACATTAACAGATGAAAACAAGATTTTGTCTGGTGAACTGGTCCTAGTAGATCAATCAGTTCTTTACCGCTTTACTGGTCAGGAACATTAACAGATGAAAACAAGATTTTGTCTGGTGAACTGGTCCTAGTAGATCAATCAGTTCTTTACCGCCTTACTGGTCAGGAACATTAACAGATGAAAACAAGATTTTGTCTGGTCAACTGGTCCTAGTAGATCAATCAGTTCTTTACCGCCTTACTGGTCAGGAACATTAACAGATGAAAACAAGATTTTGTCTGGTGAACTGGTCCTAGTAGATCAATCAGTTCTTTACCGCTTTACTGGTCAGGAACATTAACAGATGAAAACAAGATTTTGTCTGGTGAACTGGTCCTAGTAGATCAATCAGTTCTTTACCGCTTTACTGGTCAGGAACATTAACAGATGAAAACAAGATTTTGTCTGGTCAACTGGTCCTAGTAGATCAATCAGTTCTTTACCGCCTTACTGGTCAGGAACATTAACAGATGAAAACAAGATTTTGTCTGGTGAACTGGTCCTAGTAGATCAATCAGTTCTTTACCGCTTTACTGGTCAGGAACATTAACAGATGAAAACAAGATTTTGTCTGGTCAACTGGTCCTAGTAGATCAATCAGTTCTTTACCGCCTTACTGGTCAGGAACATTAACAGATGAAAACAAGATTTTGTCTGGTCAACTGGTCCTAGTAGATCAATCAGTTCTTTACCGCTTTACTGGTCAGGAACATTAACAGATGAAAACAAGATTTTGTCTGGTGAACTGGTCCTAGTAGATCAATCAGTTCTTTACCGCTTTACTGGTCAGGAACATTAACAGATGAAAACAAGATTTTGTCTGGTGAACTGGTCCTAGTAGATCAATCAGTTCTTTACCGCTTTACTGGTCAGGAACATTAACAGATGAAAACAAGATTTTGTCTGGTGAACTGGTCCTAGTAGATCAATCAGTTCTTTACCGCCTTACTGGTCAGGAACATTAACAGATGAAAACAAGATTTTGTCTGGTGAACTGGTCCTAGTAGATCAATCAGTTCTTTACCGCCTTACTGGTCAGGAACATTAACAGATGAAAACAAGATTTTGTCTGGTGAACTGGTCCTAGTAGATCAATCAGTTCTTTACCGCCTTACTGGTCAGGAACATTAACAGATGAAAACAAGATTTTGTCTGGTGAACTGGTCCTAGTAGATCAATCAGTTCTTTACCGCCTTACTGGTCAGGAACATTAACAGATGAAAACAAGATTTTGTCTGGTGAACTGGTCCTAGTAGATCAATCAGTTCTTTACCGCTTTACTGGTCAGGAACATTAACAGATGAAAACAAGATTTTGTCTGGTGAACTGGTCCTAGTAGATCAATCAGTTCTTTACCGCTTTACTGGTCAGGAACATTAACAGATGAAAACAAGATTTTGTCTGGTGAACTGGTCCTAGTAGATCAATCAGTTCTTTACCGCCTTACTGGTCAGGAACATTAACAGATGAAAACAAGATTTTGTCTGGTGAACTGGTCCTAGTAGATCAATCAGTTCTTTACCGCCTTACTGGTCAGGAACATTAACAGATGAAAACAAGATTTTGTCTGGTCAACTGGTCCTAGTAGATCAATCAGTTCTTTACCGCCTTACTGGTCAGGAACATTAACAGATGAAAACAAGATTTTGTCTGGTCAACTGGTCCTAGTAGATCAATCAGTTCTTTACCGCTTTACTGGTCAGGAACATTAACAGATGAAAACAAGATTTTGTCTGGTGAACTGGTCCTAGTAGATCAATCAGTTCTTTACCGCTTTACTGGTCAGGAACATTAACAGATGAAAACAAGATTTTGTCTGGTGAACTGGTCCTAGTAGATCAATCAGTTCTTTACCGCTTTACTGGTCAGGAACATTAACAGATGAAAACAAGATTTTGTCTGGTGAACTGGTCCTAGTAGATCAATCAGTTCTTTACCGCCTTACTGGTCAGGAACATTAACAGATGAAAACAAGATTTTGTCTGGTGAACTGGTCCTAGTAGATCAATCAGTTCTTTACCGCCTTACTGGTCAGGAACATTAACAGATGAAAACAAGATTTTGTCTGGTGAACTGGTCCTAGTAGATCAATCAGTTCTTTACCGCCTTACTGGTCAGGAACATTAACAGATGAAAACAAGATTTTGTCTGGTGAACTGGTCCTAGTAGATCAATCAGTTCTTTACCGCTTTACTGGTCAGGAACATTAACAGATGAAAACAAGATTTTGTCTGGTGAACTGGTCCTAGTAGATCAATCAGTTCTTTACCGCTTTACTGGTCAGGAACATTAACAGATGAAAACAAGATTTTGTCTGGTGAACTGGTCCTAGTAGATCAATCAGTTCTTTACCGCTTTACTGGTCAGGAACATTAACAGATGAAAACAAGATTTTGTCTGGTGAACTGGTCCTAGTAGATCAATCAGTTCTTTACCGCTTTACTGGTCAGGAACATTAACAGATGAAAACAAGATTTTGTCTGGTGAACTGGTCCTAGTAGATCAATCAGTTCTTTACCGCCTTACTGGTCAGGAACATTAACAGATGAAAACAAGATTTTGTCTGGTGAACTGGTCCTAGTAGATCAATCAGTTCTTTACCGCCTTACTGGTCAGGAACATTAACAGATGAAAACAAGATTTTGTCTGGTGAACTGGTCCTAGTAGATCAATCAGTTCTTTACCGCCTTACTGGTCAGGAACATTAACAGATGAAAACAAGATTTTGTCTGGTGAACTGGTCCTAGTAGATCAATCAGTTCTTTACCGCTTTACTGGTCAGGAACATTAACAGATGAAAACAAGATTTTGTCTGGTGAACTGGTCCTAGTAGATCAATCAGTTCTTTACCGCTTTACTGGTCAGGAACATTAACAGATGAAAACAAGATTTTGTCTGGTGAACCGGTCCTAGTAGATCAATCAGTTCTTTACCGCCTTACTGGTCAGGAACATTAACAGATGAAAACAAGATTTTGTCTGGTGAACTGGTCCTAGTAGATCAATCAGTTCTTTACCGCCTTACTGGTCAGGAACATTAACAGATGAAAACAAGATTTTGTCTGGTCAACTGGTCCTAGTAGATCAATCAGTTCTTTACCGCCTTACTGGTCAGGAACATTAACAGATGAAAACAAGATTTTGTCTGGTCAACTGGTCCTAGTAGATCAATCAGTTCTTTACCGCCTTACTGGTCAGGAACATTAACAGATGAAAACAAGATTTTGTCTGGTGAACTGGTCCTAGTAGATCAATCAGTTCTTTACCGCCTTACTGGTCAGGAACATTAACAGATGAAAACAAGATTTTGTCTGGTGAACTGGTCCTAGTAGATCAATCAGTTCTTTACCGCCTTACTGGTCAGGAACATTAACAGATGAAAACAAGATTTTGTCTGGTCAACTGGTCCTAGTAGATCAATCAGTTCTTTACCGCCTTACTGGTCAGGAACATTAACAGATGAAAACAAGATTTTGTCTGGTCAACTGGTCCTAGTAGATCAATCAGTTCTTTACCGCCTTACTGGTCAGGAACATTAACAGATGAAAACAAGATTTTGTCTGGTGAACTGGTCCTAGTAGATCAATCAGTTCTTTACCGCCTTACTGGTCAGGAACATTAACAGATGAAAACAAGATTTTGTCTGGTGAACTGGTCCTAGTAGATCAATCAGTTCTTTACCGCCTTACTGGTCAGGAACATTAACAGATGAAAACAAGATTTTGTCTGGTGAACTGGTCCTAGTAGATCAATCAGTTCTTTACCGCTTTACTGGTCAGGAACATTAACAGATGAAAACAAGATTTTGTCTGGTGAACTGGTCCTAGTAGATCAATCAGTTCTTTACCGCCTTACTGGTCAGGAACATTAACAGATGAAAACAAGATTTTGTCTGGTGAACTGGTCCTAGTAGATCAATCAGTTCTTTACCGCTTTACTGGTCAGGAACATTAACAGATGAAAACAAGATTTTGTCTGGTGAACTGGTCCTAGTAGATCAATCAGTTCTTTACCGCCTTACTGGTCAGGAACATTAACAGATGAAAACAAGATTTTGTCTGGTCAACTGGTCCTAGTAGATCAATCAGTTCTTTACCGCCTTACTGGTCAGGAACATTAACAGATGAAAACAAGATTTTGTCTGGTGAACTGGTCCTAGTAGATCAATCAGTTCTTTACCGCCTTACTGGTCAGGAACATTAACAGATGAAAACAAGATTTTGTCTGGTGAACCGGTCCTAGTAGATCAATCAGTTCTTTACCGCCTTACTGGTCAGGAACATTAACAGATGAAAACAAGATTTTGTCTGGTGAACTGGTCCTAGTAGATCAATCAGTTCTTTACCGCCTTACTGGTCAGGAACATTAACAGATGAAAACAAGATTTTGTCTGGTGAACTGGTCCTAGTAGATCAATCAGTTCTTTACCGCCTTACTGGTCAGGAACATTAACAGATGAAAACAAGATTTTGTCTGGTCAACTGGTCCTAGTAGATCAATCAGTTCTTTACCGCCTTACTGGTCAGGAACATTAACAGATGAAAACAAGATTTTGTCTGGTGAACTGGTCCTAGTAGATCAATCAGTTCTTTACCGCTTTACTGGTCAGGAACATTAACAGATGAAAACAAGATTTTGTCTGGTGAACTGGTCCTAGTAGATCAATCAGTTCTTTACCGCTTTACTGGTCAGGAACATTAACAGTTTTCTTTCTGATTTACCAGAAACACATATGTAGTGTGTTGAGCAAATTATAAAATCACAGTATATTTTGAAAACAACATTACTATCAGTTCTTGCACTTTAAGGCATCTTTCATAATTCTAAACATTAAGATTCCCTTTCAAAATAATCAGCAGACGTAAATTTCCGATGACCATCCATAATGCATGGAGGATAAGGGTTCCTTTAACCCGTTAAAACCTGCAGACTAGAAACAACACTATCTTTATGATGAAAGGCATATTCTGTTGAATATTTCAAGATAATTTGACAGCAACAGCTCCTAGTCAAATTAGTTTAAAAATAGTCAATAGTTTTCCTACATGTATACAGTTGACTTGAAATTGAGACAGGAGAGAGAGGGTTCAGGCCATTCAAGTCCAAGGAAAACAAGGGTGAGAATTTTCACACATAATTAGTACCCTATATCACCTAATAATAGCCGCATCCTTAATAGAAGTCGCATGGCAATTGTCGAGGTTGAGCCATCCCAATTTCTTTTTTAAAATGGCAAATGTATCTGATAGAAGTCACATCCAAATTTCAGCAGTTTGTGTAAATAAAGAAAATGTTGTGAGTTAAATAACTCATAAATGTTAAATAAAACGAGATTTGAAACAAAATTTTGCAATAGTTTCGTGGAAATACCATCGAAATTATGCCACTTCCTTGTATGATACAACTATCAAGTCTCAACAGAAAAAAAATTATTTATCGGGTACCAAATATGCGGATCGGATTGAATGTATAATACTCGGTTACCATCTAGTAATGATTATGTATATATATATATATATATATATATATATATATATATATATATATGCACTATACAAGATGTGTAATACGTCGCCGCTGTCTGTAAAGTCACCCAGCAAAGATAGTCCATATTTGGCCATGTGCTAAGGATGCCAGAAGAGACACCAGCACAGACAGGCTTGGAAATCGCCTTACTTGGTGCCAGAAAATACAAAGCCAGGAGAGGACGTCATAGCATAAATCTGCTAAGCGTGCTACGAGGTAACCTCAAGAAAGCAGGGCTCGGTACACTCAAGTCAAGAATGGACCTGAAGAAGCTAAGGATTTTGGCTGAGGACAAGACACAGTGGGCAAAGGCGAAGAAGGACTGATTGCAGCTGTAGGATGTTTTTACATGTACTACTACAGCCGCAGAATACAGTAATCATCATCATCACATATATATATATATATATATATACATACATACATATATATATATATTATATATATATATATATATATATATATATATATATATATATATATATATATATATATACCAGGGCTTCAGAAACAGAATTTTCCCAGCCGGACATGCCACTTTGGGGAAAGTGGGGGTGGGGGGCCCCCCCAGAGAAAATGCATGATGTAATACTGTGGTTTCTAATAGGACAGGGGCTGTAAATTTTCAAAATCGGAAGCTCTGAGTAAAGGGGGGGGGGGGAAGCCAACTTCTATTAGGTATATTTCATGAAAAATTAAAAAAAAAATTATACAAAAAATAGCACGAAAACAGAACACATTTCACGCTAGAAAATCTTACCCATATGCTTAATGTATACCTTATATCCATCATCGCAGGAGTGAAATTATTAATTGGCACCGCCTAAATAATGCGCATACTTTAATAAACATTGTTTATCTCATCAAAATTAATCCAAATTTTGATATAAAATGTCGTCCAGATAAAATAGACATCCCAGGAGTTATCATCTACCGCTTATTGTCTCCCCTTGTATGAGGAGTTTAGGTCGAGTCCAGTATATTAGGTCCGCAAAATGCAGACGATTCTACCGAGTATTAGTCAGCTTCCGCGATCCGCGATAGGACGGGTTTACGCTGTCACTCTCGTAGCTACTCGAAGCTCTCCTCCTATATATGCGCATTGAGCAAGTCTCTAGCTGGATACTAATATTAGCGTCTTCGTGCTACTCGAGTAACAACGTAAACTCGTCATACAAAGGAGACAAAAAGCGGAAGTTCATAAATCACGTGATTTCTATTTTTTCTCGACAACATGTTATGTCAAAGTTTGGATTAATTCTGATGAAATAAATAATGTTTATTAAAATGATGGTTATTCCCGACCACCATGGGCAGAACCCTGTACTGTCTAAAATAGTGCCGGTGGCCCTATTGCTGATACTTGGTACATTATGCAAGTCCTCAGAAGTGAAGATACTTGAGAAGTTGTTGAGGATATTTGCTTTTTCTTTGTCATCTGTGCTAATGGTGCCAGTATCTGGGTTACAGAGATCACTAATCGATTCATGTAGTTGTTTTGCTTTTTACATAGTTCCAAAATACTTTAGGGTTATTTTTACTTTCAGACACCACTTTTCGTTCGAAGGACTGTTTGCCTCTTCGGATGGATGATGTAGCTGTGTTTCTAGCAGTCTTGTAAAGCTCATAATCTGTAGTTTTCTTAGTTTTACTATACCTTTTGTAGGCTCGGTTCATAAGTGTAAGTGACTGTGATGCGGTGTGGTCAATCCAGATGTTTCCTTCTGCCCTGTTGCTTAGAGGTAGGAATATATTGCTCTTTCATTGTGGTTAATTTTCTGTGTAATAGGTTCCATGCTGCATTAGTATCAAGTTCGTTCAGATCCTGCCAGTCCATCATCCTAACTCTGTTCGCATTTCAGCATACCTACTTTTATCCAACAGTAGTTTGGATTTAGTTGTCTGTTTGGCATGGCTTAAAATGTTCGGGTGCAGTGAGATTTGGAGAATGTCATGATTGCTTTTACCTAGAGGCGGTAGGTGGGTTATTTCATGAACAATGTTCCTGTTGTTTACTAAGATGAGATCTAGTAGATCTGATTTCTGATTTATTCTATGCCTTGTTGGTTTAGTAACTAGCTGTTGTAGAAAAATATTATTAATAGAATCCAGAAATGCATCTTCCTCTCCATTAGTTGAAAGTCCAGTGCTCCAGTTAATTCTACTGAAATCGAAGTCCCCTACTATAAGAACGTGGTCAGCGCTAAACTCACCTGCCATGTTCAGCAGATTTAGCAGATTTTTGTTGTTTGGGTCGTCCGAGTTTGCATCCAACAAGGATTGTTTCTTTTTGTTGTGACATACATGATGTTCACACTGACTCATTGAAGCAATGAGTATTTAGTGTATCACAGTCCTTGGCGTTTATTGATTCATGAGTATAAATCAGGACACCTCTTGACGGGTTACTATTCAGTGAGAGTTTATATTCGGCAATTTGTAGTTTGCTAATGTTTATGTTTGTGTTTTTAGCTAGCACCTCTGTAATTAATATGATGGCAGGACGAGTCTCGTGTACCAACGTTTCCAGTTCAGATTTTTTGTTGATCAGACTATCCGCATTTATATATATATATATATATATATATATATATATATATATATATATATATATATATATATATACATACATTTGTTATTTCTTTAGTTTGTTTTATTAATCCGTTGGCTATATTTTGGCATAGCTTGTTTTTGGATATGGCTAGATTGGGAGGATAGGTCAGTATTCATAATACAAATCACAAAAATCGTGAATGTGTCCTTAGCTGATTGAGTTTTTCCATCTCTCATGAAAAATGCCTTAGTGACCCCGTTGCTCAAAAAGTCATCATTGGACTTGGATACCCTTAATAATTACCGACCAGTTTCCAACCTTTCATTCTTGTCTAAGCTTGTAGAAAAGGTCGTGGCAGATCGTATATCTAAGCATATGCAGCAGTACCAACTGGCTGAAAAATTTCAGTCAGCCTATAGAGAGCACCATGGAACAGAGACTGCCCTGGTCAGGGTCCAGAATGACATTCTGCACGCATTAGACAATCACAATGCAGTGTTCCTGGTTTTACTCGATCTCTCTGCCGCGTTCGATACGATCGATCATATAATTTTAATCACGCGATTGAACAAAAGCATAGGCATAACTGGAACGGCCTTATCATGGGTAAGGTCCTACCTCACAGACAGACACCAAGCTGTGACTATCTCCAACTCCTCCAGCGCTAGTGTCCTGTTAGAGTACGGTGTACCGCAAGGCTCAGTTCTCGGTCCGAAGTTTTTCACTCTGTACTCGGCACCTATTGTAAACATTGCGAAACAACATAATCTCCAGATCCACATGTATGCGGATGATACGCAGCTTTACCTGACATTCCAACCCAACGTGCATACAAACGAGACCATGGCTCTTGAACAAATATGGAATTGTGCTGCAGACATTAGTCAGTGGATGACATTTAACAAGCTTAAACTAAACCCAGACAAAACCGAGTTCCTCGTGATATCGACAAAACATCAACGTAGTAAGGTTCATACTACCGAAGTCCAACTAGTAAACAGTCTGATTACGGCAAATCCATCGGCCAGAAATTTAGGTGTAATATTTGATCAGTTTATGGATATGGATGCGCAGGTAACATCTATTTGCAAAGCGGCATATTACCATCTAAGAAACATTAATTCAATAAGAACTGTTTTAACACATCAAACAACAGAAACGCTTATCCATGCATTTATAACATCACGTCTGTATAATGGTAACTGCCTACTATATGGTATAATGGCAAAGTCACTGAACAAGTTACAACAGGTTCAAAATTCTGCAGCCCGTGTCCTGATGAAGATCAAGAAACGTGATCACATAACCCCTGTATTGAAACACCTCCACTGGCTACCTGTCCATCAACGAATTGACTTCAAACTTATCCTCCTAACATGGAAATGCATGCACGATGAAGCTCCAGAATACATGAAGGATCTCATTATGCCCCACCATCCGCACCGTGCACTTCGCTCTACAGATCAACACCTGCTAAACATTCCACGATCCAATCTGAAGTCACGTGGAGACAGAGCTTTCAGCATCGCCGCGCCAAAACTTTGGAATACCCTACCACTGGATATTAAAACGATAAGCTCTAGGGAGAAATTTAAAGAAAGACTAAAAACACATATGTACCAAAGCGCCTTTGAAAATTAGTCAAATTGATAAATGGCGCTATACAAATGCTGTATTATTATTATTATTCATATTTGTTGTGTTATTTATACTGTCTTCGTATCTATCATTTGTTTACGTGGCTATTGGAGGCTTGTTTAATAAATTGAAGCGGTTGGATAGCTGTATTGGTGTTAATACCATTTTGGAACTGTTTGTTGTCAGTTCTAACTCCTCCGTGGTAGTGTCTGTGGATAGTAAATATCGTCTCTCCCTGGTGATATCCATTAATGAAGATAATTTTTAATGTTGTCGGATAATAAACGAAATCACAGATTTCTTTTTTCACGAGAGAGTTGATACTTACCTCTCTAATACTCTGATATTGCTAAATATCGGCTTTCACTCAATAAACACTCAGATTAAAACAGTTTGTACCCCTACTGGGCAGGGAGTCAGAGGGCAGTCCGGCGGATGCCAGCCCCACCATCGCGCAGACTAGCACTTCCTCTGACTAATTTATTGGCTGACACATGCAACTAACAAGAGCCTGAAGACCGAGCCTCTGTGGGGTGGAGAAGCTGGGTCCGTATTAGGGAGGTAAGTATCAACTCTCTCGTGAAAAAAGAAATCCGTGATTTCGTTTATTTCACTTCAAGAGTATACTTACCTCCCTAATACTCTTTGATATTGCCAGAATTCGACAGGGAATTCGGCGGGAGGGAGGTGAGGTCAAAAGACCAGCTCTGCCCTATGCGCTTTTCTGCGTTTAAGGCACTTAAACTTCTAAAACTGTGTGAAAACAGTCAGGATTTGATAAACATCGGCTAACACAAACCGATGGATGAGAGATGACCGAATGTAATATGCGCTCCCCCCCCCCCCCCCCTTCCTGGGAGGAAGACTCGAATGACCTCAATGTCCTATACGCTCTCCACGTACAAGTGCCATGTACTATAGGACAAGAGACGAAAAAGTTCCATTTTCATATACTCCCAATAATGAACCACATAAAACACATACCATCACAATTTTAATAACAAAGGGTCACGTGACAATACAATTAACAATGAACAACACATAAACAAGACTGACCTTGTTGAACTTGGCTGCTGACATCATCTTCCTCGTGGTGAAGGCTGATGCAGTCCCAAAAAGTGGTTGTTCCCATTAATTAATTGTGATATATACAAGTAATGAGGAAGCCTCATCAAAAAAGTACACCTGATTATTTTTTCAAAATCGATAAGGCGAGAGGATTTGAGGTGTCACGGAGATAATGGTCTGTAAAACTTGACTCACAGTGCCAATGAGCTACTGACATAATGTCATCCACAGGGAGCCCATTAAATAGGACAGTGGAAGTCACTACGCCCCGGACACTGTGAGCCTTGGCCATGTCAACTTGTTTACCTGTGGCGGATTTATGACAAAATTGAATACATTCTACAATCCACCTGGAAATGGGGTCCTTAGACGACCTGCCATGGGGTTAAATATAACCATAACGCCGACTGGTCAGTCCGCCACTCCTGAGTACGTTGTTTGTACCGGATCAGTGCTCGGACTGGACACCATGCTTTAGAATTAGGATCATATCTAGTTAAAGCTGGCAAAAAAATAGGTTGACCTGGATATTTCAAAGACTGATTTTTAGCCAAGAAATTAACCCTAGATAGAAGCTTATGGCCTTCCCCTGTAACCACGAAACGATCTTCCTCGGCTGATAAGGCATGAATTTCACTCCTACACCTAGCCGAGGCCGCAGCAATTAAAAATACAGTTTTAAGAGTCAACATTTTCATAGAAATGGAACTAAGTGGTTCAAAAGGCTTATCACCTAGTACCTGAAGTACTAGAGATAAACTCCAAGATGGAATCACAGGGGGATTCCTTGGTCTTAGATTGCCCATGCCTTTAATTAATACATTTAATGTACTTACTTCATCACTTCCCCTATTAGCCAAGCAAGGGATAACAGTCATTAAAGCTGATTTATAACCAGCAATAGAGTTAGGCTTGAGGCTATAGGCATCATACAGGTGAGAGGAAATCAGCTACCACCTGAATAGATGAATCCATTGGATCAATACATCTTCTTGAGCACCATTCTGCAAATCTGTTGATTTTATAATTATATGCTCTGGAGGTTGACCCCCTCCTGGCTTTAGCCATAAACATGGCTGCTTGCTCAGAAAAGCCCTCCTTAATTCTAGATTCCTTGACAACATCCACGCAGTCAATCTGAACATTGACGGATTGTTGTGAAGGGCCTTGCCCTGGAAGATAATGTCGTCCATCAGAGGCAGAGAAACCGGATTGCAGACCAGAAGGTCCAGCAGATCCGTATACCATGATTGGCGTGGCCAATTTGGGGAGATCAGAAGCACTTGGCACTCCTCCTGTCTGAATTGTTGGAATCAGGATTGCTGGAGGGAATGCGTATGCATACATTCCCACCCAGCTGATAGCTAACGCATTTGTTGCGAAAGCGCTTGGATCTGGAATCGGAGACGTACGTCGTCATCTTCGCATTCTTCTTCGTTGCGAATAAATCGATGTTGGGTTTTCCCCAATGGTCGAACAGACGATCCGCCACACATTGATTTAGTTGCCATTCCATCGGTAAAACACTCATCCTTTGGCTCAATGAGTCTGCTAGCAGATTTAACCTTCCCGGAATATGAACTGCTTTCAGGGTAATCCTGTGATTCAGGCACCAACAAAGCAGTCTCCATGTCATCATACAGAGACTGGGCGACTTCGTTCCGCCCTGGCGGTTTATGTAAGTCACAACTGTTGAGTTGTCTGAACGAATAAGAACAATCTTGCCCTGAACTTTCTCTAAGAAATGTTCCAGGCCCAGGACTACTGCTCTTAACTCCAGTAGATTGATATGTTCCTTTGACTGTTCCAGATTCCAAAGCCTTGATATCGTGGATTCTTCCAGGCAACCTCCCCACCCCTCCATCGATGCATCTGTATACACAGTTACTTGAGGGTGAGGCGGGGTTAGCATAACCCCCGCCAAGAGATTCTCTGTCTTCAACCACCATTGAAGGTGGTGAATTAGAGGCTCCAACACTGACACGTTTGAGTCCAGTGAACCTGTACTCTGGGTCCATTGCGTCATGAGAAATAACTGGATCGGCCGCCTGCGTAAGGCCGCCTGAGGAATGACTGGTTCCAGAGAAACCATCAACCCCAGCATTCTCAAGTAAACCCGTGCCAGGACGTGACGACTGTTGCACACTGACTGTATTAAAAAGATGAGTATCTGAACCCTCTCCTGAGTAGGATAAACATATCCTGTCTCTAGATCGAAGAACATTCCCAGGTAAACAAACTTCTGGGATGGAGTCAGCTCTGATTTTTGGAAATTGATTATCTCCAGATTCGCCGATAAACTTTCCCGGTTGTGTGCTTTTAACAGCCAGTCGTCTATGTACGTGTGGACTGCTATGCTTCAACTGCGTAGGTATGCTGTAATCGCAAGAACCACTCTGGTGAAAACCCGAGGAGCCGTGGAAATTCCGAAGGGTAACACCCTGAATTCCCACTGTCTGCCCCGGAATGCAAATCTCAGGAAGCGATGGAAACTCCTCGCTATAGGGATGTGGAAATAAGCATCCTTCAAATCTATTGAAGCTGTCCACATTCCCCTCTCCAACCCCGCCAACACCGACTTCACAGTCTCCATCTTGAAACTGGGTGTCTCTACGAACTTGTTCAAAGGCTTGAGGTTGAGAATTGGTCTCCACCCTCCGGTGTTTTTTGTTACTAAGAACACGGTTGAATAGAAGCCCGGACACTTTTGTGCTGGCTGAATTGCTCCTTTTTGTATGAGGGAGTTTATTTCCTCCTCTATACACAACCTTTGATCAGGATCTCGCGGAATTTGAGTCCAGATTGGCACCAGAGACAGTCGCATGGTGGGCCTGTCATCCAATCGGGGTGATACCCGACTGAAAGTCATCGCAAGACTAAACAGTCCTGAGTCAACCGTTCCCACTCTTGCTTGTGGCGGGCCAACCGGCCCCCCCACTGGACCACCTAGGGAGAGAGGTGGACATAAGGAGGCAAGAGTGGCACTGTCTCCTTTGCCAGAAACACCGGAGTGGTTCTCACCGTGGTACCCGGCCCATCAAGCAAGATTACCACGACCAGATCCTCGCGCGCCACGACCAGCACCGCGCGGCTTGATGAGCCTGCGCCCCCCTCACTGCTGGCCGAATCGCACGCGGCCGAGGGCGACGCTGCGCTGGTGGCTAGCCTCTGACATGGCCACCTCCACCCTGCAGGGGATGGTACGCAGGGGGGTGCAGCGCGAACGCGCTCCCTACGGAGCACCTCAAACTGTTCGCGCAGCGCCCTCCGGTTGTTGACCAGAGTGACCGTCTCCTGGAGGTGCTTGCATCCCTCACCTCTAGAGACCAGGACCTGCCATAGGCGTACGCAGAAGCCTATTGTACAGGTCCTGGGACAGGCACAGGTTACAGCCCGAGTCATACAATCCAGAGCCAGGTTGATACCATCCTGGATGGCTCTCTGGACCGTGATCGGGCTCGGCTGGCGTGATGCGGACACTACCCCTTGCAACAGCTGGGAGATGTGAGAAAGCGCCGCAATAGACGCTCTCCCACTCTCCTCCGCATCACGCAATGCGGTATTGGCCGAACACAGCGCGTTCGAACACAGCGCTCCCGTGTCAGAACGGGAGCCTGGCCGCGTATCTTCACCTAAAGCCGCGCGGTCATCAACGCTCGTCTTAGGTACCACACCGTACCTCTGATACTCCATGGGTATGATGCGGCAGCGCCTTGCAACCTCGCGAGGGGCCTTCGCGAGACGTCCATTCGCCTTGATGGACGTCTCCGCCGCCGAGAACATATCAACGATATGCTCTGCTAGCAGCAGAGATGGCATGGCGCTAACATTCGACTTACCAGCTAACCAAGGCCGGTGGTCTCGCTGGCTAGCCGACTGTTCCACGGGCAGGTCTGGCCTGACGCTCATCAGCCATTGACAAGCGTCTGACCAATCCTCCTCCGTGGCTACCTGCGAAAGCTCTACAAGCCTTCGTCTTCCTCCTGAGCAAACGCAGTCGAGCTTGAAGTTGGATAGCCTGACACTCCTGGCAAGCCAGAGAAAGCATGCGGGCCCGAAAGAGCAGGCATGTTAATCTGACTGGCTTGTCCAGGAGCAGGCGCCGTGGTAGTGCGTTGGGCGCTTACCGCCACACCACGGCCCCGGCCAGAACCAGCTATACTCTCGGCAAGCCGAGGTATGCGGAACAACTGGCCGTCAGATCCAACCAGGGCCACCTTCTGAGCCGTGAATTCTACTCCTGCGTGAGTAGAGCCGTGGACAATGTCGCCTGTATTCCCCGCGAGGGGTGCACAGACGTCAAAATCCATGGCCACGGCAAAGAGAGCTAACCCGGATTGGCCAGGAAAGGTGTCATAGGAGGTACTGGCACCTGCGGCGTGCAGATACCCATGGGCTGATAAGCAGCCAGCAGGTTCCAGTGACAACCGTCCACGGACCACCGGCACGGCAAGCCTGCTGCCAATGTCGTGGAACGCCCCCTCTAATGGGGCCACCTCTGAATCGTTGAAAACTGGTAGCGGCCTAAGGAAACCAGATTCAGAGGCGGGGATTATCTGCTCCGAAGCAGACGAAGAGGACAAAGGATTTGATCCAGGAAGCATGCTACGGAGCAACTCTGGAACCAAATCCTTGATTGTCCTCTTCATCTCTCCCAACATCTCACTACGGAAGGCCTCCATGTCCACTGAGGACGAGGCCTTCCTCTTACCCTTTTTACCTGCTACCTCTCATTTCATCTTCCTCTCCTCCTCCCCGACCTTATCCTTCGCCTATAAAGATAAGAACTCATTCATTAGTTCGCCCCCCCCCCCCCACTGCTTGCATACATCACATTTAAGTAATGGTCCACAAGGACTACATTGGAAGCACAAGTGAGGGATGAACTTCTCCTTTAAGAAGCGACAACAGGACGGACAACCAGGTCTCTGAAACAGGGCAGAAGACGAGGACAATGAGTATTTTAGTTACGGTTAGAAACTCAAAACCAAAATAAAAGAGAGGAAGAAAATGATCATAAAGATCACCTATCAATATGAGAAAACCAGTGTTGAGCAAAACTTTAATTGTTAATAAAGTGCAAGGCTGATTATGACGTCATAATTTCAAGAAAGAAATTAAATCGATCCGAAACAAACATCCAGGTGTAAGGACGAATTGTATTCATATCCAGAACATCTAACTAGGAAGGATAGATATTCAGGCTACACAAACATCAGATAAACAATGATAATACTGGCAAAAGTTTACATAACTATTTTCAAAAATAAGAGAAGTGCCTCATATCATTAACTAGAATACCTGATTCTTTGTATAGACAAACCATCCAATCTGATGAACTGGAACACTCCACCAAGACTATGACCTCTTAACTCCCTCCACCTTAAGGGGAAAGGAATTGGATCAAGAGGGCAAAGTGAGAAGACCTTGTTACGAGGCCTCCGAATCACTGGACATAGACTTTTTGGTTAGATAACCTAACAGTATTAGTAGGAAATGGAACCTCGGTGGAGAGAAACAAACCCTCTGTTGATGTGATGTCCCATACATATCCAGACAGATACCTGTGGACATAAACAAGAGAGATTAGTATTATATAGCACCATTTTGAAATAAAACAACTATACTAGGCGCTTATCACGATAAACGCGAGTCCCGGAAACACATTACACCGGGAAAAACTCGCTAAAATATAATAGAAGTCACCTAATGGATAGATCCTGGGCCCTCCTCTGGCGAAGTAATTCTATCTGCCATCTCTACAGGTGTTCTAGACTTCTAATAATTGCTTAAAAAGACTTGAAAAGGCTTGGAAAAGCTTTGAGCACAAAAGCATGTGTACACCCTCTGCCAATAAATTAGCAAAGAGGAAGTGCTAGTCTGCGCATGCGCGGTGGTGGGGCTGGCATCCGCTGGACTGCCCTCTGACTCCCTGCCCAGTAGGGGCACCTAACTGTTTTAATCTGAGTCTTTATTGAGTGAAAGCCGATATTTAGCAATATCAAAGCGTATTAGGGAGGTAAGTATACTCTTGAAGTGAAATAAGCAGATCCCTGGATGGTTTGGATGGACGTTGTCCCGGAACAGTTCCTCATACGCTTCTCCTTCTGGGCTGCTAAACAGTTGTGTATTATCAATGAAGTTGACTTTGAGCCAGTTGGTGAGTTGCAACCAACTGCACGTTTTTACTATTGTAGGAACTCTGATTCTCGCCCGGCATATCAGAAACGGCATAGGGCGGAGTCAGAGAACTCGGATTATGGGGAATCGGGAATCAACAAACTATAGTTAACCATTCAGCGTTAGGCCACAGGAGTCTGCCGTTTTAGATACCAAAATGCGAAATCAAAAATACGAAAATACGATAGCACTATATACTACTATATATAATATACACAAGGAATGAAACGGCCCGGACAGGTACGATGTAAACAAACCAATACCATACTTTTTCACTACATCGCTACGCTGCGAATATACACTTTAAACAAGCGAACCTGCCATATTCTGGCTCGGGAATAACTATATTTTGCAAATATATCATTGTGTTCCCTGTATTTGCGCATCCCCTCTCTTTGCGTTTTTTCTCGGGTGATTGTGGTGGACATTTTCCTCAGAATGGAGCTAGTTGTGAGGGCTTGACTAAAGCATCAAATGGAAATATGCAAAAGATATTGAATAATATTAACTGTGCGTATACTCCTTGATTTTGATAAGTGCTAAGAACAGGCACTGCGCTGTTGAGTTTTGAACCATCCTGGCCCGTCTGGATTTTGACATTGGTCATGTGGTATAAATAAAACAGATGACGGGGAAGAATTTCCAATATTTGAAAGAAAAAAAATGTACATTTTTAATTTAAAATACAACAATGCTTTAAAGGCATATGATTAAAAGTAATAAGAAAATAGGCAATTTTTTACATGCTAAAGTTGGTTTAGTGCTGACTCAACATTTTAATGTGAATTTTGAGGGGAAACGCGGTAAACGTTACCGATAATTACCGTACTGGTTGATTACAAAATTATGATGTCATGAGTCTGAACTTGTGTTGTTACACAGCACATTCATACCGAAAGCTCACCGAAACTAGAGCCTCACCGAAACTGGATACTATACGATATATAGTGCTATCATGTTTTTGTATTTTTTATTTCACGTTTTTGTATCTAAAACGGCAGACTCCTGTAGTTAGGCTTGGCATAACGACTGCACATGTTCTGTAAACTAGAAAACTGACTATAGTTAGCGAGTCGAACTTGACCTGAAATACTGTACCATAAGGTCAATTAATCATCATTATTCATTAATTTTGCCATTACAACCATACCATACCGGTGTATACCGATTTCGGCCCCGATACATTTCCGGCCCCTTAGTAATCGATGTCAGCCTCGGTCATGTATATCTCGGCCCCTGTACTGTTACCACTAAGTTTGAGTTGAGTTGATTTCATCGATTTTCTGTAAAGATCGTCCATTTACTGAATGTTAGAGAATGCTACTACTAATTTGATGGTTTATTTAGAAACAAGTTTTAAATTTTAAACTTGCAACAAAATTTTAATCTATCACGTCTGCGTCTGTAAGGGTCGAAAGGTTATTACAGACTGATATGCTACCTGAATCTGATGTACGATATTCTTGCGCACGTGCATTCTGATTTGCTGAAATTGTTTCTGATAGCTGTGATTGGGTCGAGCAATAGTCATTGTTCTTTTCTCCGTGCTCATGTGTGTATTCATGCCATTGTAATGGCTTCCTGAAATTAAAGCTACACGTTAGTTAAACCCGACGGGTGATGACAATGTGCACAATTTGCAAACCCTGGTCTGGTGCTGTTTTAACGCCAAAAATTTGCTAAATCTTTCTCACGCAAATAAATCCATCTGCGTAAGACGACCATCTATATAATATAACAGGAGCACTATCTTTGAGAATCGGGGGCCGACATCTACATAATCGGGGCCGAAATCGATGGTGACCACCATACCTTGTAGTTTGGCAACAACAAGTGAGCTGTTATAGTTAGATGATATTTTTTCGGCTTCGTCTCCATTTTCCTGGTTTGCATTCATCGTCATTGTAGTTCGCTTTTATGGTAAATGGTATGGTATGACAATTTAATGACAACGGTTATCAATATCAAGCATATTTGTTCTTTTTTTTCTTGTTTAAAAATATTAACAGATTTCCATTACAACCGGTCGTTTAACAAAAGTTGTCTCCCTTTCAAAAGGTGACATAAATTAATACTTTCAGGAGGTGGGCAGCCATACAGCAGCATCTATCAGCATGACTACACTATAGATTAAATTGTGAATGAACCGCACTGTGCTCTCCTCAAAGCATCTTAACAGGAAATGAGAAATGTGTCCCTGCGCGTGTCCTTCAAATGTACAAAGACTCTAAGATGGCCTTCTGGAAGTGGAAAGCACACGGTAAATGTCCTAATGACCTGATCCGTTCAGAAATCAGACAAATAAAGTATGAAGTTCGCAGAGCTCAAAGACAGGACAATGCACCACGCAGGAATGCCCTTTACCAAGAGATCCAATCAGCCGCGGATGGTTCGGTCTTCGCAAAACTTGTAGCAAAGCAAAGAAAGTCACGAGCCACCATGACAGAGAGGATCACTGACAATGGGACAGACCACCCAACACCAGAGACCATTGCAGAAGCATTTGCTAATTACTACCAGGAGGTTATGACACCACAATCTAACCCAGAATTTAATGATGATTTCAAAGACCTGATAGATCATGATATCGCTAATATCCGCCAGCTGAGTGACTGTAGTTCTATTGTGCCACTGCCCATTACTTCCGAAGAGGTGTGGTTGGCTGCAAAGAAGCTTCATCATTGCAAGGCGCCAGACCAGATTGGACTTTGTGCAGAGCATATCAATTACAGCCTTGGTGAGCTGATGCCAGTCCTTTGCGCTCATTATAATTCCATCCTCCAATTAAAGTATGTTCCTGTGATTTTCAAGGTGGGAACCTTAACGCCAATACTGAAGAAGGCAAAGTCCAAGAATGTTCCAGGTAGCTACCATGGCATCATGCTGTGTTCCATTGTTGGGAAGCGTATGGAGATCATTATAGCGACCAGACTAAGACTTTTCTTTGATCCTGTTCAGACCAGCTTTCACAGCAAGAATGGCTTAAACCCAGTAGCATCTCAGAAAATTTGGATCACTTACATTCAGCCTCACCTCCTACATGGAACAGAAATCTGGATATGGTCTGCCAGGGAGTGTTCGTCACTAGAGCATTTCGCACATGATCTACCGCGGCAACTACAGAGTCTCCCTGATAAAGTAGCAATTCCAGCTATCTATGCCCTACTTGGTGTACTGCCAGTAACAGCCGAGATGCATAGACGAGCCCTAGTTTTCTCCCGCAATGTCATCAGCGACCAAACAAGAAGAGAATTTGAACTCGCACTTCGCCAACTTTCACTAAAAACTGTGGATGACAGATGCTGGTTCTCCTGGATATCACACATTTTGTGGAAATATAACCTACCATTCACACATGAATGTCTAGCAGCACCTCCTAGCAAAGAGGACTGAAAGAAAGTGCTTTAACCGTGCCATCACACTCTTTTGGTCTGAAAGCCTACAATGTCAAGCGAAGGAGCTCAGTTCACTGAATTATCTGTCTGGGGGACAATTTGACTTGTTATCAAGTTTTTTTGGACCCACTTTCCCTGATCCATCCATCTAATCCACTTGTCAATGAAATTGAGCAAATAGCTAGAGACTGGATATACTTCACATATTGTTTGAGACTGAGACTGCTGAAGACTTGTGGTCCCCTGTCTATCTAGATAGACCACAACACTTAGTCGCATGTTTGACGTGCACCTTGAACGGACTGGATCTACATTATCAAGAAGAAGAAGACATACCAAGTTACACTCACAGCCACATCCTTCGCCATGCCAGAGATAAGGGACTTATCGACAATAGGCCTCAACAGCTATGATATATTCAGAAATGATAGGCTATGATATATTCAGAAATGATAGAGTAATGGGCGAGGAGGGAATATTTTGTTAGTGAAGCAAAATTTCGAATCATCACAAGTCTACGACTTAGAAAACAGTTCAGAATCAGTATGGGTAAAATTATCAATAAATGGAAAAGACCACTATATCAGCAGTTGGTATAGGGAACCAGATGCACCATCAGATCACATTATCCTACTAAGAAATCAGCTACTCATGATCAAGTCAAAACATAAAGTGAACCACCTTCCAAATATCCACATTCTTCGTGATTTTAACTACAGGAAAATTGATTGGAAAACAAAACTCAGCACAGAACTTGGTACCTCTTTATCAGATTCAGACAGCCAAGACCTAATTGACATCTTTGATGAATTTAGCATGGAGAATGGCCGGGATATCGAAACCAATTGGCAACTAATTAAGAATTTTCTAAATTAAACCACCCGAAAATACGTCCCTAGTAAACTATCTCGCTCCCAACAATCATTACCCTCGATAAACAACAAGATAACGGCATTGATTAGGCACAGAAACAAAACACACAGTCATGCAGTTTAAAAAAGACTGGTAGCCTATGCCTAAAAGATAGATAGAAAGCTTTGCGAAAGCAAATTAAGAAAGGAGTACTGGATTCCCACAACAACTTTGTCAACAATTTGTTCGGTGACATCAAAGCTGACTCGAAACCCTTTTTGGAAGTATATTAACAACCAAAAAATCTGACTAAAAGGAATCCTGCCACTCAAAACAAATGGAATTCTCACAGATACTGACCTCAGTAAAGCTGAAACACTTAACAGGCACTTTACTAGCGTGCCCACCGAAACAACCTTTAACGAAATACCATACTCAATTCCTAAAGCAAGCAAAATAGAAAAAATCACCATCAACACAAATGGAATTAAGAAATTATTAAATGGTTTGAAAACATCAAAAGCAATAGGACCAGACGAAATACATCCACAAATACTCAAAGAACTGTCAACAGAACTGTCAGACATACTATCACATTTTTCCCAACATTGCTTAGACAAAGGAGGTATCCCAACTGAATGGAAATCAGCAAACATTTGTCCTTTATATTAAAAAAAGTGACCGTCCTTACCAAGTAACTATAGACCTATTTCCCTCACATGCATTTGCTGTAAGATGCTGGAACACATCATCTGTTCTAATTTAGTGATCCATTTCGAACAAAATAACATTCTAACTCACAGACAACATGCCTTCCGAAAATTTCACAGTTGTGAAAATCAACTAATTAATGTCATCAATGATTGGGCTTCATCCATTGATAAATGGAACAAGTGGACATTTTTATTCTCGATTTTGAAAAGGCTTTTGATACTGTTCTACATGAACTTTTGAAATCTAAATTTATCATTCTATTCCCAAGAAAGCAGACTTCAAGCATACATGGGACTTATTAGACCAGTTCTGGAGTATGCAAGTACAGTTTGTGACCTTCATCAGATAACTCTTCAGGACAAACTTGAAAATGTGCAAAAACGTGCAATTAGATTTATCAACTCACACTATTGCTACGAACCAGGCAGTATGACAAATATAATGGAAACGGTAAAACTCTCACTGTTATAAGACAGAAGGAAACAAAACTGCCTTATCTTGTTCCACAAAGCTCTACAGCAACAAGCAAAGGTATCATTAGACAGTCTACAGATTCCAATTTGGAAAACCAAAAACATGCACAACAGCCACTTCAACCAAATTTACGCAAGAACTGGTGTCTTTAAATTCAGCTTTATTCCCAGTACGATTAGGGATTGGAACAAACTATCACAGGATCTTCTAATCAGTTCAGATAACTCTGGAAAGCCTACAAATAAATTTACCGAATTAATCAGAAGCAAAAAACATGTCTAAACCAGCTGCTTGACGAATGCGCAGCGAAAATAATGTCCTTTGGATGTTTCGCCATAACTAATCAAGATCAAGGTCTAATCAGGATCAATGGCCTCTATTCTTGTACCAGATGATATTTATTTCACGATTTATGTACATATAAACAGATACTACAGGCAGTCCACCAAGGCAATGCCTATAAAGTGATGGACCCCTTACAAATATATATATATCACAGTACATTGCAAACAAGAAACACATAAAGAGGACAACAATAAAAAGCATTCGCATAGCTTACAATACATAAAAGTACATATGAGGCAATTACCATGCACTGTTTGCGATGAAACATGGTCAAGGTTGGGGGGATGGGGTGAGGCATCTGGGATGTGGTCGCCATGGTTCATTATCATACATATCTTACCATATTTATGTATCATCGCTAATGCTTAGGCCAGACCAATTTTATATTTCACCCTACGAATATTCCCAGCCAAAAGACAAGATCGGAAATGGGAAATAAATTTTTTCTAAAATAATGCACAATTTCAGGCTCAGGTGTTTTAAAGCTATTATTAATCCTTAATAGATTATTAATGACGATCAAATAACTCCACAAATTAAGCATTGGTAGAAAGCTGTCACTCAATTTCCGTCATGCTTGTCATTACTGTCACACGCCATAGAGTCAGTGGAGATTACTATACTTATACAGAGTTGCATGAAGCAGGGATAATGTCATCTTTCAAAACCTATGACCAAGATAAACCAATAACATTGTCAGGTAAACCACATCGCATAAATCTATTGATCGAACAGTGGAAACTTTACCTAATGGGGCAGAGAGAACAATAGTGGTTGTAATCAACAGCATAAAAGAGCAGTCACAATTGTGGGTGTTTATATGCTGTCTAAAAATGGAAGAGGGGGTGAAGTTGAGTTCGCTGCACAGTTAGAGAGCATTAGAGAAATCATTTCAAAAATTCATATGAGCGACATTGAGGATTTTAATGCCTTACTGCATAGAAGCACAACGGAAACTAAACATGCAAAGTTGTTAAAATTGTTCTGTCAGAGCATAACGCTTGGAGTTCCAAATGCAGAAACTTATCCTCTTTGCCCATAGAGCGACTCCACTTATGAAGCATAATTGATTACTTTTTGGAGAAGGAAGACAATTGCATTACAATAGCCATGGTAGAGGTTGTAGAGTTGGATATCAGTCTTTCAGACCACAAACCAGTATCCACAACATTTGACACGACTATTAGCCATAGGAGTGTACCAAAACCAAATCAAGGTATACCTGGGAAAACCCAACTGGAATAGTGCAGACTTAGAGGCATACGAGAAAAGCTCGGAATGCATGTTACAGATGCCGTCTAAGGTGGAAGGTGTGTCTTGAGGTGGAGCTGTTTGTGGGAGATCTGATGGAGAGCCTGAGGTAGGCCGAATCCGAAGCTGTCAAAAGAGCTAAAGCCAGTATATCAGGGATGAAGGCAAAACCTCCAGCAATAGTAACTGCTCAGAATGAGGTCATGGAGTCTTTTAAGGAATGAAAAATGAGCAGAATAGACCAAGCAATGGCGTATGTTATGAAAGGGTGAAAGAGAAGAAGATAGAATTACAGGCATTAAACAGAAAATTAGTTGCAAGTCAGAGGTGTAATAAGCTGCAAGAAATCGTACATGTTGAAGATTTTCGATCTTACACTTTGAATAAAACTTCCTATAAGAATACGGTCACGCCTCCCGAAGACTATGATGTTGTGATTGCTGCGACAATCTATCTTCTGAGGATGCAACTGTTCTGGTTACGGCTCGCCTCTTCACCACGAGAGATGAAGATATTTGTATTGGTAATCGGGCCTATCTGACGGATCAAAAGCTCTCAGGAAAGGTACAGGGTTGCCCTGTACTTCTGGAATAATTAACCAAACTCGTGCCTTGAATATATACAAGGTGATGATTTTATTCTGACACTAACTGTACACTAACAACTATTAAATGATGGTGACTTATACTGTCACAAACTACAGTTTATATCTACTACTTATATCACGATTATATTTTAATATGATTTAATTACTTTGCGACTTGATTACTCCCAACTTATAGCTGATATGTTATCAAGACTACGACTAACTTAGTACAGCTTACTAATCAATACGAATAATGACCAAACTTCGACTTGACTACTCTCTAACTGAGAATATTACATACGTGAATCAACGATGGTAAAAGATTAAAGAATCAATAGACAAAGTGCCTATTATATACGAATTACATTTTCCTAACTTCTATACATATCACGATATATAGATCTATATATATCGTAATACATAGTTCCTGTTTCTTTCATCCTTCTAGGTAGATATAACCACAGCTTGATTGGCCCACACCTTCTTGTCCTCCAATCAACATCTGCTTATCTCTTCCTAGAAGTTCGTACCTATTCCTGTTGGTCGTTCTGACCAATCCCTGTTCGCCTATCTCTCGATTTCACTCTGAAACTTAGTTCTTTTTGTTTCTCTGCCACAGAGTCTGACTCGATGCTCATTGATTATGACGTCATCCCGACTAATCAAACTCTGGGCTTCTCTTCTATGGAGATAACTTAAAACAGGATCAAAGTGGTGTTGGCTGGTTCTGATTTGATGCGATCTGTCAGCTAACCAACAACATTACGGAATGTGTTGTTGTTGCATGCCTCTCTTTGATAGACATATAGTTGATATACAAATTTCGATTGTGTTATTAATTCCTACAGGACGCTACAATGCCTCTGTCCCGTCCCTTGCCTATCGTTAATAAGCCTGTAGGAAACGAACGTTAATAAGCACATGAGCTGTATGATCTCATTGCCAGCTGGTGTTTTTGTACTTGCTTAAGGGAGTCGGAATGCCGACCGTCAACAACTAACGTCCGTCTGTTTCCTATAATTTCTCTCGATTCCCATCGATTCGTATCTATTATTACCACTCTATTATTTACTAAACTAAAGGCCTAAATGACTGCTGAATATTATAAAAGTGTATGCCGATCCCACAGCAACAACTTTTATCTTCAACTATTGACAGATATCATCAACTCAGAACCGCCGGTCTTATTCCAATCTATTCTAACTTCTAACTTATCATGATGAATATACTACTACAGTTTCAATCTGGTTCCTATTCTGTTTCTGCGAAACCTATTCTATTTCCGCGAAACCGTATCCTATCATCAGCACTGGCTGAAGTCATCCAGTGCAGCTTCCTACTATATCTAACTGCTATTCATATTCACTCAGTTCACTAGCTCGCCTGGTATTTTCAAATAATAATAATTTCACTGAGGTCTTACTCATAAATATAAGACGTCCAGCGGGGTCATGACTCCCCCAAGACAATCCGATATCTACACATGCCCCTCAACCAAAGTTAATTAACCGTCTCTTAAGGCCTTTAAGAGAGTGATAATTAACTCGTTGTGCAACATCAACAACAAAACTGCGCCATACCAGGGCTGACACTGAATCAATAACACTATGATCATTCATGAGAGAAAAGAAAATATACTGCGATTACTAACCAAAAGCTAAACAATCAAATAAACAATAAACCAGACATACAAAAACAAACCCTAATCCACAATGCAAATACCATTACATCTCATAATAATGTCATAGTGACATCCACAATACGATAAACAATCATTACATGGCACTATAAAGTCTGTGCTACAATACCCATATTATCCCAAGTCCTCGTACTGTATACTGACGTTAGGACTGGCATCCAATTCCACGTTCACCCATTCATCAGCCGTCGGGTCGGTCACAGTCCTGGTCTCAATGTTAGGCGACGACCCGGCTGATATCCTCAGTGGCTCCGGTAGGGCTGCAGGTCTCCGAGGCCTCTGAGGTGGAATGATCCGTGGCGCACTTCTATGGGCCGCATGTGGCTTGCAACGAATCCAAATCCACATACGAGAAATTAATCCACATTTATATAATATAATCACAATCACAACTATCACAACGAAGGAGCCCGTCGAATACGAAACAAACGAACGTACCCCCATGCCATCGACCATCACTGGGTCGATCGCAGATAATGGTGCTAGCGGCACGTACTTAGACTTATGCAAATGGTCCCACTTCTGCACACTCAATTGCTCAACAATCACTGACTGGTTGAGAAGGCCGGCCACATCCAATCTTGGTGTATCAATGGCCAGACTGATTCGAGTGTATGTCCGACTATAAGACAGAACTGGCTCAAACCGCCAACCCTTACCACTATAATCGCACCCACCAGACATCAACGCAAACACACCATTCTCAACTACGCATCTGTCAGTCAGTCGTCCTCCGCAGTGTACTTCAATAGTTTCCCCGAACGTTTTGCAACACGACGCCCATTTTCTTGTTGGCAAAAATTTACTAGTGGTTCAATGGACTTGGACAGTTGAATAGTTCAGTTGCTACCCGTGGTCGCAACACAAGGTCGGGAGTTGTACCGATTACCTAACCCCCGTTGAACCAAAGCCGCTACCACCCCGTTCCGTCGGTTCCAACTTAGCGCATTCGCGTATCTTTGGTACAACCATCTTCTCCATAACTAGCTGCGCAACACGATCTCCCCTGTTTACAGGAAAGCTACTACTACCAAAGTTAATCAGGACAATACCCACATTGCCCCGGTAATCCGGGTCAATCACCCCAGCTCCCACGTCAATGCTATGATTAATGGCCAATCCCGATCGCGGGGCCACTCGTCCGTAACACCCCCTCGGGACAGCAATCCGAAGGTCCGTTCGTACCACCATCCGGCCTCCGGCTGGTATTGTATAATCATACGCGCTGTACAAATCGCACCCAGCGGCAAACCTCGACCCTCGGGTCGGAATTACCGCAAACCGGGTGAGTCTATGAACACGGAGCACTGTAGATCCGATACTTAGTTACCGTAAATTACTCATTACACTCGATATTTAGAACTGCCGCTATGCTTATCGCAACGTTATTAATGCTAGGCTTATTGGTACACACTTAACTAGACAAGTTGTCAGTACCGCGATCAGGCAGAGATTAACTTTACCTCTGGCTGCGTCGGCTTATAACCGCTTCGATACGACCGATGAAATCATCGTATCGCGCACGGCCAAACGCGCCAATCCTGAGTCTCTTAGGGTCTGAGTAGACATCAGGAGCGAGACTGCGCTTGCGCAGAAAGTAGGGATGAGACGGATGCGTTTCCATTGGCTCATTGGCAGGCTCGGGTACCTCCTCCGAGGTGTCCATCATAACGGTACGAGTCTCCGGGGTTTCCCTTGTTGACCCATAGTTCCGATCGTTACTCATCCCAGGTTGATCTATATTTACATCAACCCCCCTACCCACCTTGCGCATCGTTGGCTCCTCATCAGAAGCTGGTCACTTCCTACGAGCCCTCTTACTCGATGTCACACCGGAGTCATTTACCGGCAAAGGTTTGGACTCGGGTACCATCACTCGAGGGTGATGGCTGGCTTTCATACCTTTAGCAGGGTTACGAATAGGGCGTGGTCGGACCGTGTCCCAACACATCTCTGAGTCAACTACACGTAGCTTAGATATATTAAGTACGCGTACTTTCCCAGATCTCTGATGTTGGACATGAGCCACAGGACCGTTGATCTTAAAGATCTCGTACTCAGGGTCACTGCGAGAGGTCAATTTCATCCTCTCCTCAGCCTTTACAACCACTGAATCGCCCACCTTAAATTCACCAGCGTTTGCCCGCTTGTTAATTTGTACTCGATGAACTTCTCGAGACTTAGCCGTTTCTCCATGAGCGCGCAGCAAGGCATTATTAAGACATGTAAGTCTTTCGCCAAGATCCTGCGTGGCATCCAGTGGGATGGTTAACGGAAGTCTTGCACGACGACCATACATCAGATAAAATGGCGTATATCCGGTCGTGGAGTGACGAGAGCTGTGGTATGCTGTTAAAGCCGCGCCCAATTCGTCCTCCCATGCACGAGATTCATTATTCACACCTTTCTGGATTAGCTCCTTGAGCGTACAATTGAACCTCTCGGTACGTCCATTCGTTTGCGGATGGTATGGACTCGATCTTCTATGATCGATACCGTGTTCCTTAAATCGTTCTTCCAGACTATTTGAACAAAACTCTTTACCCTGATCAGTAATCACTATCTCAGGGATACCATGACGAGCGACATACTCGTTGAAAAACTTGTCTTCAACATTCTGAGAAGTCTTGGCATTAATCGGATATGCCTCTGCCCATGCAGAACAGTGATCTATTATCGTCATAACATACATGTTACCTTTGCTCGACTCTAGTAGTGGACCAATCAAATCCATGCCTATTATGTGACTTGGATAATCAGCCATGGGCATTTCACTATACCTAGGTCGAGTGGTGACGGGTCGGTTGACCTGACACGTTGTACACTTTTCCAACATATTCACCACGTCTTTCCTCAAAGACGTCCATACAAACGAATCTCTTACCATACCGATAGTCTTTTTCAGACCTTGGTGACCAGCTCGTTCATGAGCTATCCGGAGCACTTTCTCACGGAACAGGGTAGGTAAGATAATTCTGGGGTACTCAGCGTCCAACGCTGAAGGTGTAATTAACGAATACAATATACCGTTTTTGACCATGTACTCCTCCGGCGTGTTCTTAAACAATTCCGGGTATTCCTTGGTCTGCTCGGTACATAGTTCATTGTAGTTGACACCAAATACCTCGAGAGGGACGTGCGGTAACGCCCCCTCGTCCACATCAGGTATGACAAAATCGCCCGTGTCAAACGTGGCGACCTCTACCGGTCGACGTAACCTGGACAACATGTCCGCTCGAATATTCTTCGAGCCTTGGATGTACTCAATCTTACATCCGTACTCTGCGATCAGCACGGCCCAGGGCTGCACTTTGGTGTTCTTCATTTCTCCAACAAACAAACTCTTTAGGGGTTTGTGGTCAGTGTACACCGTAAACTGTGCGCCAAATAGATATGGTCGGAGCTTCTTCAACGCGTAAATCACAGCATAAGCTTCCTTCTCTATTACGGGCCAATTAAGCTGACTATCTTTAAGGGTAGAGCTTACATACTGAATCACCTGCTCTACACCTTTATCATCTACTTGCACTAGAATTGCACCAATCGCATAGCTAGAAGCATCAGTATACAACTTATAGGGGGCATTCAAATTAGGATAGGTGAGAACCGTCTCACTACACAACAAGTTCTGCAATTTATTGAACGCTTGCTGTTCTTCCTTACCCCACTCAAAACGCTTATACTTCTTGGTCAATTCTATCAAAGGCTTTGCAATTTTGGCGTAGCCTTGTACACAAGATCGGTAATAACCTGTAGCTCCGAGAAAACTTCTCACTTCACCCACATCTCGGGGTGGAGACATTTCTCTAATGACCTTGACCTTCTGAGCCTGAGGAGCTACTCCTTGTGCTGAAATGCGATAGCCTAACAAGTCCACTGACTTACTGGCGAAATCACATTTCCTCTTTTTTACTTGCAAATTATATTCTCGAATCTTGCGCATGACCTTACGCAAGTGTTGTGCATGTTCCGTTGGATTTTGTGAATATACGACTATATCGTCTACGAACACATGCACCCATTTTCCTACAAATTCCCGGAAAATGTCATTCATTGCCCTTTGAAATACGGCACCTGAGTTGCAAAAACCGAACGGCATACGAATCCATTCGTACAAACCTTCGCTGCAGACGAACGCCGTCTTCTCTATGTCTTGGCTGGCCATTGGTATCTGCCAATATCCAGACTTCAAGTCCATAGTAGAAAAGATTGTTGCGCCTTGCATCGAGTCAAAAATGTCAGAGATATTCGGTAGCGGGTAACTGTCCTTACGGCATACCGAATTCAATTTCCTATAGTCAATACAAAACCGGGTGTCACCGTCCTTTTTGGGGACCAATGTAATAGGTGACGCCCAGGGTGATGACGACGGTCTTATGACGCCCGCTGCTAGCATCTCTTTTACCTGGTTTTTGACCACATACTGCTTAGCCAGCGGTAGACGGTAGGCCTTCTGCCTTATAGGATACGAATCTCCTGTTGGCACCGTACACTTTACTTTGGGGACCAATCCTAAAGTGTTTGGACGAGCCGTATCAAAGATATCCGCAAAGTCATCTAGAACTTTGTCGATATCTTTACATCCGGTCATTTCTTTACAACTCGCATATACATATCGCATTTGTTCCCTATAGGGATATCTAAAGGGATATACCTGACCAAACCATACTACAACTTTGGTCCGATAGTCAATCTTTGCATTTCCCAAGTGCAAAGCATCCACTCCAATCAAACATTCATGCCGCATGCTGGCTACAACCGTACTCGGAATAGGCCGGGCATTCTTGAATTTGACTTGCGTCTCCCCCAAAATTTCTATCGGGGAACCATTTACAGCTAAGAGCGTCTTGGCTCTCTTCAATGGCCTAGCATTTAACATGCTACGCCAAATATCCTTTCGGATCAAGGTTGTGCTAGCACCAGTATCCACTAGGGCATGCAGGTACTCACCTTGATCCTCCGGACCGTCTCTTTCTAATCGCAGACGGATCAGAAACCGTTCGGTCGGTGTTCTCACCAACGGTTTCCTCCGTCGCAGTTTCCCGGACTCCTTCGTCCATCCACTACTTCTGCGTACGAACTCCGTCGGCCGGATGAGTCTCCTCCAATATCATGAGAATACCGGCCATACTCATCCGTGCCCTCCCCCGTTAAAACGAAACCGTCCTGGTCTTCATACTCGTCGTGCGCCCTTAAACTATTGGCTACGTCTCTGCGCACGTTCCGCGAACATGAACGGGGTGTTATATTCCGTTCCGACCGGTTATAGTTCTGTTCCAACTCGTCAATGTCCATGGCGTCATCCCTGGCCTCTTCCCTCGGCCTTTTTAGCACTCGACGACGTTCTGGATTCGCCCGTCCGGTTGCCTGATTTACCGCTAATGGACAATCGGGTACGATGTGACCATTTTTACCGCCTTTATAAATACTTGTACTTTATCTGCAACACTGTCTAACACTACCTTAGTGGGTCGTCCTACTTGTGCCTGGGCCATACGTCTTATGTACTTACAGTTTGTGTTTTTATTATTATTATTCCGATCCTGGCAGGCTCGCCACTGAAGATTTTCGATCTTACACTTTGAATAAAACTTCCTATAAGAATACGGTCACGCCTCCCGAAGACTATGATGTTGTGATTGCTGCGACAATCTATCTTCTGAGGATGCAACTGTTCTGGTTACGGCTCGCCTCTTCACCACGAGAGATGAAGATATTTGTATTGGTAACCGGGCCTATCTGACGGATCAAAAGCTCTCAGGAAAGGTACAGCGCTGCCCTGTACTTCTGGAATAATTAACCAAACTCGTGCCTTGAATATATACAAGGTGATGATTTTATTCTGACACTAACTGTACACTAACAACTATTAAATGATGGTGACTTATACTGTCACAAACTACAGTTTATATCTACTACTTATATCACGATTATATTTTAATATGATTTAATTACTTTGCGACTTGATTACTCCCAACTTATAGCTGATATGTTATCAAGACTACGACTAACTTAGTACAGCTTACTAATCAATACGAATAATGACCAAACTTCGACTTGACTACTCTCTAACTGAGAATATTACATACGTGAATCAACGATGGTAAAAGATTAAAGAATCAATAGACAAAGTGCCTATTATATACGAATTACATTTTCCTAACTTCTATACATATCACGATATATAGATCTATATATATCGTAATACATAGTTCCTGTTTCTTTCATCCTTCTAGGTAGATATAACCACAGCTTGATTGGCCCACACCTTCTTGTCCTCCAATCAACATCTGCTTATCTCTTCCTAGAAGTTCGTACCTATTCCTGTTGGTCGTTCTGACCAATCCCTGTTCGCCTATCTCTCGATTTCACTCTGAAACTTAGTTCTTTTTGTTTCTCTGCCACAGAGTCTGACTCGATGCTCATTGATTATGATGTCATCCCGACTAATCAAACTCTGGGCTTCTCTTCTATGGAGATAACTTAAAACAGGATCAAAGTGGTGTTGGCTGGTTCTGATTTGATGCGATCTGTCAGCTAACCAACAACATTACGGAATGTGTTGTTGTTGCATGCCTCTCTTTGATAGACATATAGTTGATATACAAATTTCGATTGTGTTATTAATTCCTACAGGACGCTACAATGCCTCTGTCCCGTCCCTTGCCTATCGTTAATAAGCCTGTAGGAAACGAACGTTAATAAGCACATGAGCTGTATGATCTCATTGCCAGCTGGTGTTTTTGTACTTGCTTAAGGGAGTCGGAATGCCGACCGTCAACAACTAACGTCCGCCTGTTTCCTATAATTTCTCTCGATTCCCATCGATTCGTATCTATTCTTACCACTCTATTATTTACTAAACTAAAGGCCTAAATGACTGCTGAATATTAAAAAAGTGTATGCCGATCCCACAGCAACAACTTTTATCTTCAACTATTGACAGATATCATCAACTCAGAACCGCCGGTCTTATTCCAATCTATTCTAACTTCTAACTTATCGTGATGAATATACTACTACAGTTTCAATCTGGTTCCTATTCTGTTTCTGCGAAACCTATTCTATTTCCGCGAAACCGTATCCTATCATCAGCACTGGCTGAAGTCATCCAGTGCAGCTTCCTACTATATCTGACTGCTATTCATATTCACTCAGTTCACTAGCTCGCCTGGTATTTTCAAATAATAATAATTTCACTGAGGTCTTACTCATAAATATAAGACGTCCAGCGGGGTCATGACTCCCCCAAGACAATCCGATATCTACAATGTGTCTATGTGTGATAAAATATTGTTCAACAAGCTGGTGGCCAAACAGCAGGGGTTTGGGGCCCCAACAATGACTGTGTTGGAGTATAAGGATAAGAGTTATAACAACCCAGAAGACCATGTAAAGGTGTGGCAGCATCATTTCCAGGTTCTAACGATGCCAGCGTGTGATGAGGAGTTTGATGAGGAACATAGAGAGCTGGTGAACGAGGAGATGAAAATGCTGAGCGCATTAGCTGATCATTAGGGGGGAAGTTCTACCATTCACCAAGCCAGAAACAGAAATTGGAAATTGTATCCAGCAGATGAAGAAAAACAAAGCTACAGACATATTTGGTCTTACAGCAGAGCATATTAGGTACACAAGTCCAGCTATTGTTCATATTTCAACATCACTTTTCAAACTAATTCTCAAGAATCGAATCATTCCAACTCTATTTAAAGAATGGTTGTTAATACCACTAGTAAGGAAGATTAACTATATCGAATTTGAAAAAGGCATTGGTGTTATTATTATTGATAGTAAGCTGTCTTTTGAGAAAAAACATATTAGATAAGGGTAATAAAGGAAATTCTATAATGGACAGGGTTGGCAGCAATTTCCAGGTGTGGGAAATACTGGGTGGGAAATACTGGTAAATACTGCCCCGGGAAATACTCCAAAAAAGCGGGAATTACTGGGAAATGCTCCAATGCTCATCAGAAGTGGTAAATTTTAAACTAAATATCCTAGATATATTAATCATAGGGGCTACTATAGAAGCCCATATCTAATACAGGTTGACATGTGAGATCAAATAGGCATACATAGGCACATCATAACATATTTATAACCTTTTCTACTCTACATAGCAGATACAACACCTACTATTTATTGCACAAACAATGTTGGCGGAATTTTTAGAAAGCATTTTCAGTAGAGGGTGCAACAACAACTTCCAGTAACAGTTTCAAAATATTAACAAATCTGCATGTCATGAACAGTTTGCTTAAACTGATATACAATTCATTAGCATGCTGTACATATTGTGTCATACAATACAAATCCGTTATACTGCCTTGAATTCTCAGCCTATCAGAATATTGATTTAAAATAGAGATCTAAGCTTAGATTACCAAACATGGTACATGCACATACAAGTATTGATTATTTAGTTAGCCTTCAGTAGATTTCTATGTACATCAAAGCTCTGGGCTAGGCTGTCTGTTACACTCAGCTCATATAAATGTGTGATATTGTCTCACAATGGAAAGACAGCAATGTGTCTAATTGGGGATTAACTGATTGAGATGGCAACACATTTCTTTCTGTTATATACTAATATTAATAACTATTTAGTATTTATACTTGTTACATACTACAATATGATTGCACACACAGACTTTCACATTATTTTCAACATATTCTGTAGATTTCAGGTTCAAATAGCATTTACAATTTTAACATTTCTGCAACTTTAGAATGAAATGAATGTATTCAGTCATCATAGCACTAACTTATATATAATGGCATCCCAGAGAGTGAATTAGTTATTTAACCTTTTAACACTCAAATTTGTTCAAGCAAATTTCAATTATCTAATGGAAAATATCTATTTGCAGATCAAGAAGGCTATTTTTGAAAATGTATTACTGGAATGACTGGCTCAGTTATCAAGCCAGTTAGTCCAGTGGCAAATTTTCAAAAACAGTTTTCTCTCAGTCTGCAAATAAACATTTATCAAAGACTTGTACTGCAAAAGTCATTTTTCGCCGACTTGAGTGCAAAAGGGTTAAAGGAAGTACACAGCAATAGGTAAAGACCTCAGAAATAAGTTTAGAGTGCATGTTCTGACAGTAGTCAATGCCTTTTATTATTGGGTAGATAATTGTATAGATCTACTGACCTCTATGCAGATCTATAGACGGTGATTTACTGTCAAATATCCAGTCATCCCTCATAAAATTATAATGGTATTTCTTGGATGGTCAGTTTTGTTTAATTAGTGTTGCTTTAGCAGTTAGATGACTATGTTCCTTATGCATAGGTTTGCAATTTATGCTTCGCCACTAGATGATATTTAGTAATGCTTGTCAGTGTTTTTCTTAATCATGGTAAACATCCATGAGCTTAAATATATAAAATTTGCAACCTGATATCTGCGTGTTCCCCAGTATTTCCTGGTATTTCCCGGTATTTCCCACTGCCCTGGGAAATTGCCAACCCTGATAATGGGGGTTATAAGACGAACATTCGTATCTTTAGATATAAAAACATTCAAAACTCTTTACACATCTGGTAAGACCACAACTTACCAGTGCACATCTTGAATTCGCTAACCAGGTTTGGAGTCCATATCTTAAAAAGCATATAAATTTGCTAGAAATTGTCTGACGCAGAGCCTCCAAAACTGTATCAGGATTGTCGCATCTAAATTATGAAATGAGGCTTACCTCAGGCTTTTACCTGGCCGATGGAGAAAACCCACTTCTCTCTAGCGCTGAACACCGCCTTCATCAAACCTATGGACTTGAAAGCGGTTCCTGCAGTAATACTAGATCCCTGCAATACACCACTGGACCTCTCAATACCAGAAGTAACATCTCAAAGTCCTTAGCCATTACCAGCTTTAATGTTTAAGGCATTTGAGGTAATGTTCCTTACTTACAGCGAATCTCCCAGTACTCAGATATTATCTGTGGCCAGGAGCACTGGCTCTGGGACTTTGAAAAAGCTGAAATAGCACAATACTTACCCGATTTTAGCCATTCAAGTCAGTCGCTCGATGCTGATTTACCTAGCTGTAACTTTCAAAGTACTCGGGGTCAAGTAGGGATTTTTATTGCCTGGAAAAAGGAACTCGATAATATAATTAATCCTTTAGATGAGGGGAACAATCGTGTAATTGCCATAGAGCTGAAACAGTCACCAAAACCTGTCCTTCTGGTTAACAGCTATATGCCAACCGCTGGCTATTCGAATACTGCTGAATAATACAAAAACTGTCTTGATGTACTGCACACTATGATTGCTAAATTCAAATCGATCCATACTGTTATTTGGGCAGGAGACATGAACGCAACCATACAAGAGCAGTGGAACAACAGATCCGACAAACTCCTGAAATACTTCCTCTCTGGTAAAGGTCTTACAGTCATGCTGGAAATTGCTCCCAAATTGATTATTTCTTCACACATGATCTGTCACTTCTTTTGAATTTACAGATTATACCAAAAGAGGACTGTAACACATCTACTCATGTGCCTGTTGTTTGATATATTCTTAAGTCAGTGGAGCACCTTCCCTGTACAAAACAGTTGCCTAACTGTACATCCAGACTACTATGGACACAAGCTGATTTATCAGAGTATCAAGGTCTAAACAACATAACCTTAACACTGCTAATGTTATTCAATCACTAAATGTGGAATCACTTGCTGCTGCAGTGCAGAAGGCGCTGCTAGAAGCCGGCCAGAAAGCTGTTCCATGCAAACAAGTTAGGATCAATGGTCTCAAGTGGAAGGCATCCCCAACTGTTAAGAATCTCCTTAGCAAAGGCAAACAACTCTACGTTCAATGGCTGAAGCTAGACAAACCCAGTCCAGACCATTCCATCTGCCACTTACGGACAGATATGAAAAAGGGACTCCGTTCCCAACTTCGCAAGGAAGTAGCATGTGAGAGGACGTCTTTTTAATAAGATCATGCAAGATAGCAATAATAGCAATTTCCACAAACATATTAATCGCACAAGACACCATGGTAAAAGCACTGGCCATCTATCATTAGGGGGCAAGATTATCTATGCCCCCATTGAACAGTGTGAATCTCTGGCCAACTTCTATGAAGATCTTGCTGCTCCATCAAATTACCCATATTGTGACCCTCAGCATATGGACAAGTTGGACTCCGACCTTCAATTAATGCAGGAATTATGTCATTCCAATAAACAGCTATGTCCAATAATTACTGAAAATGACATTAGGTCATCAATATGTAATGCATACAGGCAAGTCCGCTGACGAATGTGGTCTAAGTGCTGAACATTTTATCTATGCTATGGATAGCATTACCCCTGTCTGGCATATCTATTCAATCTCATTATGACCTCCAAACAAATTCCAGAGCTGTTCAAAACAAGCGTGATTACACCAGTTCTTAAGAAAGGCAAGGACTCAACGACTCCAAGTAACCACCTTTACATCACAGTTGTCTTCATTATTGAAAAGGTGTTTGAGCACACGATTCTAAATCTAATTAGAAATCAGCTGCCCCAGAGTCAGTCTCGACTTCAGTATGGGTTCACCAATGGGGTATCCCCACTAATGGCAAGCCTTAGCCGCTCAGAGGCTACTCACGATTCGTTGGAAAGAAGTGTTCCTACATACATGGCTTTCCTCGACACACACAATTTTTCGATGTTGTGGACCATGTGTCCCTGAAATGCCACCTATACGATCAGGGTATCAACTTGCATATCCTACAAATTGTCGATCTCTTGTACTCTGGACGTACTTCCAATGTCAGGTGAGTCCACCATTCCCCATTTTACAATGAGTTCGTCAAGGTGGTATCTTGTCGCCTAGCCTCTATAAAACCTGCATTAACAACTTACCTGTGCAGCTAGAAAAGGGACAAATTGCTTCATTCATTGGCACTAACTACACCGGATGTCCTACCATTGTTGATGATGTCACGCTGGTCAGCAACTCGGCAAGTGAATTACAGTGTATGTTGAACTGCACATTTACCTACTCAGCTAGGGAACGGTTTCTCATACATCCTGATAAAACCTCTGTGATGTGTGTGCCTTCGCCAAAATATCATAATGAAGTGATCTCTGACTGGCATCTTAGTGACACTGAAGTTTCACTATCTTCGTAGGCTACCCATATCGGCCTAATCCGTAGCTCTAAAGACCAAATATCTCTCAATATTGAGTACAGAACATCACTGGCTAGAAGAACATTCTATATCCTCTCTGGGACTGGACTACTTGGCTCCAATGGCCTTGTACCAAGAGTACGCCAAAAGATATTTAACATGTGCGTACTACCATGCCTTCTTTATGGGCTAGAGACATTTATACTCCAGCATAAACACCTTAAATGCCTAGAGAGTTTTCATCTGCAGTGAAATGTGCAGTTTTCCTTCTGCCCGGGATTAGGCCTATCACTGCCGAGCTACATCGCTGACAATTAACATTTCTTGGTAATATTATAAGATGCCAAAACGCTTCCCGATCTGACATCATGTTACGTCAGTTAGCTATAGGATCCAGTGCATCCAGCAGCTGGTTCAGATATACTGACAAACTTCTATCTCAATATTACCTTGCACCTATAGCTCAACTACTTGACCACATGCCTGGGAAGGAGGCTTGGAAATCTATGGTAACATCTGCAATTGATGGCTACTGGAATGCTAGTCTTCAGGACGAGTGTAGTGAAAAAAGCATCTGGGGTATCTTAACTTTGGCGGACTGGCTATCAGTAAAGTTCATATATCAATTGAGACAGTCTTAAACAACATCAAATATGCAGCGATGCTTTGTTAAAATTTCGTCTCTTAACTGACACATACTTAGTCCAAATGACTCTCCATAGATTTAGTAGTTTCAATGTTGACCCAATTTGATGGCAATGTATCTGTATATGTGTATATAATCATCTTAATCATGTATTTGGGTGTTTTAATTGTCCGATTATTTAATTCTATATGTTATTGTAATTTATTTTAACCTATCTATCGTCTCTTAGTCCTCTTCCCCACACGTAGTTTTACTAGTGTTAACCAAACAAATTGTTACCACTCGTGTGTGTGCTCCAAACAATTGAAGGATTATCCATACTCAACAACAACAACAACAACAACAACAACAGCTTAGAAAACATGAAATACCAACACTTGCATATTGTAGAATAAGAGGTGACATTATAGAATGTCCTATTAATTGTCTGGATTCCCCTCCACCGCATTAGTTAGGACCGATCTAAGAAGCTACTGGGGTTTCTTGACGGTCAGAATCAAGGTGTCGATAACACCCCCACCACCTCTGTATCCTCGGATACTGGTTAGCTAAGCCTTTTTGCCAAAGTAGGAATCACTGCGAAAATATAATTGTTGAAGTACGGCCAGCAGTGAATTCTTTTGGGCAACTTTTCTTGGTCCTAAACTAGGTAAACATTAGCTCCAGGGAGCGGATCTCACATGGTTTGCTCTCGAAACGCTAGGTGAACTAACTCAACGGTGACTGGGTGCAGCCTAAGCACTCCACGCCTTCATAGGAAGGTCACCATAGTTGGTTATCTGTTTCTTTCTCCCACCATAAATAGATACGTGCTTTCTAATGCTTTTGTAATGTGACTTGTCCTTGTCTTGTTATTTGTGGTTGTGCTGCGGTATGCGAAGGGATAGCTCATCGAATATGAAACTACCACCAGATGACATGTACGTGCTACTGGCCTGAGGGGTTGTCTCAGTGGGTACGTGCCATGAAACGTGGCTACCCGAGGTCATCCACTGGGTAGCCAACCCATCACAAAGTTAAGTAGGTACTAAGCCACTAATTGCGGCCTAAATCATGAATGGTTGGAGTTAAAAACTAAATAATAGTCTAGCTCCACAAGAAGGCCCGCAGAAATAAAGCAGAGACTAATAACTCAGTACGTTAAACCACATAAGGTCATCAGCAAGACCATCTTCACATAAATCAGCGTACTTCCCCCATGCAAATAATTACACTAGGTTGATTAATTTTTCTCATCTTTAGCATTGCCTGAAAAGTAGAGTGGTACTTTTTTCCGCATCTCCTCCTCCGCTTTGGCGTTGTAGGCATTTTCCTGTGATGGAGGCCCGTGCGATGCACCAATAATTATTGGCCAGCCTGAGGCATATATAGTTTATATTAAACCAGCTAGTAGCTGTATAATGACTGTCACTTACAGGGATACCTTTCAGAATATACCAATTAAAGATCGGGCGAGGTATAGAGCAGACAGCACCATTTCGTCTATATATACACCTGTGCAAAAGTTAAGCACCAGCAAAAACAATAGAATGTAGAAACATGATGGTACAACTAGGCTGCCATAATTTTTGTCCCCGCGTTAGCTGACATAATTCCAAGTACGAAAGGCACATGCATGCATGACTTCACGCCGCTTGATGTCCGTGCATGGCGGGAAACAGCACACGTGTTCAGTTATGTAAAAGTCCAGTTTGAGGTGTAGAACATTACATACAGATTTAGGCGACAAGATTAGGAATTTTGTGTTCATGACCGTGGTTTATTTGTACAGAGAGAATTAGCTCTTGATTGTGAACCGCTATGGCAAGACGAAGGTTAAGTGATCGTGTGAAATGGCAAATCATAGGCATGCATACCACTGGTATGTCATGCAGAGAGATTGGCAGACAGCTGAACATTAACCATACTGTAATCAGTCGTTTGATTGCAAAACATGGGCAAACTAACGAGGTGAAGGACAGGCCTAGATCTGGAAGACCGAAGAAGACTACTGCCCGTGATGATCGAGCCCTAGTACGCCTTGTTAGGAGATCTCCATTCACCAACAGCAGAGTGCTCAGCCAGCAATGGGAAACGCGCAATAGAGTGTCAATGTCTACCATCAAAAGGAGACTGTATGCTGCTGGCATGAAAGCTAGGTGACCTGTCAGACGTCCTCTCCTCACTGCACACCACAAAGAGGAGCGTCTGAGGTGGTGCAACGAAAGAAGACACTGGAACATGAGATCCTGGAGACGGGTACACTGGTCCGATGAAAGTCGGTTCCTGCTTCATGCCACAGATGGTCGAACTCGTGTATGGAGGTCCAGACGCACGGCGTACGACCAACGTAACATCATGGAAGAAGTTCCATTTGGTGGAGGTTCCGTTATGATATGGGGGTGCATCTCATTTGATTGTAAGCTGGATCTGTTGACTGTACCTGGAACACTAAATGGACAAAGATATCAAGATTCCATACTGGATAGAGTTGTGGTCCCTCATTTTGTAAATCATGCACCTGGAACCCACCCTATATTCATGGATGACAACGCCCGACCACATCGTGCTAGAGCTGTGCATGAATACCTCCGCCAGAATGCCATCGAAACCCTACCATGGCCAGCAAGGAGCCCTGACATGAACCCTATTGAGCATATCTGGGACATTCTGGGAAACATGGTGAGAAGGAGGGATCCTCCTGTGCAGAACCTACAGGAATTAACAGACGCACTCCATCTTGAATGGCAACGAATACCACAATGGCGTATCAGTCGGTTGGTGACCAGCATGAGACGTCGTGTCCAGGCCGTCATCCAGGCACAAGGTGGATATACCCGGTATTAATAATGACAGTCTCAAACTCGTGCACAGATGTTAAACTTCGTTTTCAGACACCATTAATGACAATCTAGCCACGCGTGTCAACTGTAGGGCAATAGTTGTCAGTTGTGTCAACGTAACCATATTCAGGCCTCGTTTTCAAGTTCAAACAAAAACATACAGTGTTTCCCCACCATCATAATCAGCATTCCTCTAGTTGCATTATTACCTCTTGCACTAAGATGGATGGGTACATAAATGTTTATGCTATTGCTTTCTTCATAGCACATGAATATACCCTCGCATGTGCGTAAAAATAGGGTGGTGCTTAACTTTTGCACAGGTGTATATATATAAACGAAATGGTGCTGTCTGCTCTATGCCTCGCCCGAGGTACCTAATCGATCTTTAATTGATTAATTAATTTAATATATATATATAGGCACCAATAATTGTTGGCCGGCCTGAGGCATATCTAGTTTATATTAAACCAGCTAGTAGCCACATAAGGACTGTCACTTGCAGGGATATCTTTCAGAATATACCAATTAAAGATCGGTTAGGTACCTCGGGCGAGGTATAGAGCAGACAGCACCATTTCGTTTATATATATAATGGAAGGCCATCAGCCTATATATATAGGCCTATATATTAGCAGCAAAAGAGTACGATTGTTTAGCAGCTTTCAAACTTTTCCTAAGAAACTAATGGAATGAATCGACACACAGGTAACACAAACAGCTGAGATGATGCGGTAGTGTTCAACTTCTGTGGCAATGGTCGCACGGTCCCGCTAGAATGCGATTGTTCCATCGACTCTAGAGGTCGGTTTTTGTGGACTGTAGGTTGCTGGGTAGTGTCGGGCCATTCCGGTGTATCATGTCGACTTGCCGCGCTGCAAGTGCACTACGAGTGATGACGCTGGTTAGCATCCGGTCTCAGGGTGACGGACCTTGTACGAGACTGCCCTACGGGAAACAAAAACCGGCTCCTAAAGCCGGTGGAACTCAATCATTCCGGTGGGGCAGTGCGGCCATCGTCGCAAACATTAAACACAACGGTCTCATCCCACGAGTTTGTGTCACCAGTATGCCTGTCTATGGACTTACAAGTTTTGATTTGGTGACCTAAAAATATAAGTCTATACAATGAGTTTACCTAAACAATTAAAAATATGCTAGATAAAACTACAATAAGAGCATACGAAAATATGAGACATAGAGACAGGTAGATGAACCTTTAAACATGGGGCTCCCGGAGGTACCACACAGACTCATAGGTCCACAGAGGTATCCCCGCAAGGGAGGCTCCCGTACACGAGACTTAACTAGTTAACTTAATATAAGTTATTATACCTCTAAGCTGAAAGGAAGACGGTTATCTCGGACGAAAAGTGATGTGCCTCACGCGGGAGCTACTCCTACTGCAAGTTTTGAGTGAGGAGTATTATCCTGGCGTGGACGGTCATCGCTGAATCCTTGCGACTAACCAGAACAATCAATACGGTGTCAAATGATCAAGATATATATAACAGTACAGGTTAACGAACATACTATAGTGCAGTTAGCAACACATTGAGGAAAATGAGAATAATTATCAACAAATACAGAAATTATAACTAGCCGTCCTAAGACCGTTATGGTTCCTTTTAGTTATCGGGACCGTTATTGCGGATACAATATAATTAACAAAACCTATATTGAGAAATATTTAAACTGTGAAGTATAGTTACTTGAGTACTTGCTAGTCATTCCTAAGTTAGACTACCGTGTTACTGAAATTGATACGTCAATCCGTAGTCGACGTGAGATGATGCACTCTCCGGAAGCTGGAACGTTCCCGCAAGCTGTTTTCCGCAAACAAGACTTCCGCAAGAACACTCATGGCGGGAGGAGTACATCGCTCAGTGCTGTAGGACTAATAGAATGTCTAACGAGCAGTCAGTAAAAGATATGATGGTACTACGTGGTGAAGAAAGTTCCTGTACACCGATGGCATGGATGGAAGGTGTAAACAACCCGTGACTAGCAGGGGTTGTCAGAGGCAAACGAGGATACAAAACAAAGCTTCACGGTGCTGGGTACGTCAGCCGGCTCTGAAGGCGCACCGGGTAGAGTTTACTTGCTAGGGACGAAAGTCGAAAGAACTGACACAATATTAGTGCGGCGGCGATTGAAATTCCACTTTTAGGCGTGGCCGGCAGATCCGGCGGGTCATCCATCAAAGAACATCCTGCCTCTACATCTGTAGACTCACATATTCAGCCCGTAAAGGCCTCACCACAAATTTGTGTTCCGAATGTAGATGTTAGTATTCGTGAACAATTATCAGAAGTTACAAAATTATTTTAGTGCGGTGGGTTGGAGAACTGCATGCTATGGGATAAAAACCTGACACATAGCGAAGGAAGACGCGTATTGTCTGTCGCGCTTGTTAGTAGCTGGTACAGATCCAACCTGTTCGGCCCCTGGCCAAGGATGCTCTCGATCACTGGATCGCTTCTCCGTTTATATTCCTCGTGACGTTACAGACGCAGGCTTCATCCAATCATCGCTCGAGTATGAGCCAATCTGCGCGCAGCTAATAATAGCGCAGTCGAACGTTCTAGAACATTCTAGAAGCTTAGCGTCCAGGTGGTTATGACGTAACGGCAATATTTTGAAGATAATCATGAAGAGTTTTCCATGGATAACTCAGCCATTTCTCAACCGATTTTGAAATGGCTTACAGATTTGAAAAGTCCGTTGAATTCTAGTCTTGATTAATGCCAGATTTAACAGGAATAGGCAATTAATAAGGATCACAGAGTATCATCTCGGTACACTAAAAGCGCCATCCTATCTAGGTCGTAACTACGCGCTCCATATAAACAGCGTCTTGGCGCGCGCATGCACATCGTGCGTTTTAACGAACGTAGTCGTTTTTCGACACGCTATCTCTCCCATAGGCCTATATACGCTTATGGCTCTACCCGGAGGGGCGTGATCAGGAAACGAATCCAGGACGGGCGGCGCGTACCCAGCTCAGCTGGTACGGCCGATATCCGACCGGTCGATCCGAACTACAATTTGCTTGCTCATAGTGAATTTTTGGCATATGTTGGTAAGGTAACAGTCTCTTGTCTGACAGGGTTGTGCAGTCCTCAGATGTAAAAACGGTAGTGAACTGTTGGTTTACCCTGTCTGCTTTATCATTTGGAGTTCACGAAGAAGAAGTCTTAAAACTGCTAAAAGCGATAGTCAAGAACAAAGCCCAGGACCTGACGGGATCCATCCAAATGTTTTAAAAGCACTTAGTGATGTGCTGACAATGATAGTCAACAAATCCCTGAAAGAGAGTGTAGTGCCTGAAAGTAGAGGGGAGGCGAGCTGGTCATTTTATTTCACATATTTTACTTTTGTTCTTTTCTTTGCTATTTTGACAGCCTTTTTCCTTTGACCTTTTGAAAACCTGTGAAGAAAGCCACCAGCTCTCTGCCATTCTGATTGGATGTTAGATGCAGAGGGTAACCATAACCATACGCCCTACTCATTAAATCATGTGAATCCTGTCATCCTATCAGGTGAGCTTAAGGGTAATTAGCATAATGATTGAAGTATATATCCTGGCTAATATGATTAATATATATATACGTGCGCGTGCGTGCGCGTGCGTGTGTGCGTGCATGCGTGCGTGCGTGCGTGCGTGCGTGCGTGCGTGCGTGCGTGTGTATATGGGCCTACTTATATGATCTATTGTACATTATAAGTCTGAGGCGAGATTCCTATCCTTTCTCACCGAAAGTCTGTATGTCTAGTAAAATCCCCAAATAGGTTAATTTACTGGCTAATAATCCAGAAGTGTAGTCAGGTCCTTGTATAAGTATTCATATCAAGGTAGCTTTTTGGCATTCTGTCACTGTGCCATTGTTTTGTGATATGTGTCATATATATGTTAATGTACAAATGTTTTGTAATGTGTGTAAGGAGTCCATGACTCCATAGGCCACGCCTTTGATGGACTGCCTGTTTAGAGTCCATTTATATGTAAAGAAAAACCATGAAATAAAGCAACTTTGAATCTTCAATCTTAGTTCACTGCGTAAGGATGATAGATAGGGTACATGTCTGGACGCGTCTTTTCCTCTGGGAACTTATTCAATCACGCCGCCCCGCACCCTCAAGAAATCATGTGTCTCCAGGCATCCAATGAGGTGAGATTAAGGGCAATTAATTCGAAGGATTTGATCCTAAGAGGGTTTTGAACACTTGCGAAGTCTAGGACATAATACCAATTAACAGTGAAACTTTACACAGGTATCATAGTCAGATATAGAGCTCTAGTTGATGAATAACATTTTCAAATCTGTGCTGTTGTAAACTTGTGATGGCTTTAGCGTCAATAGACTTCGGCAACATTAGTTTCAAAATGAACATCAATGTTTGCTTCAAGTTGTTGCTATGCAGTTTTGCGGCAGCACATTTATACATGCGGCCGAGTGTGGTGGTCGCGTGTACATGCGGCCACCCAGATTTACAGTGTATATGTGGCCACACATGCGGCTGCATATGTGGCAGCACGGATTGGCAGCTGTACGTGAGGCCACACCTATGGCCACACATTTATACATGCGGCCAAGTGTGGTGGTCGCTCGTACATACAAGCCTATACCCACACATGCAGCTGTTAGAGTGATGAATGTAACAATATGTGGGTGTGTAGGTGTGCATGCGTGTGTGCGTGCGTGTGTGCATGCATGCATGCATGCATGCGTGCGTGCGTGTGTGTGTGTTCAATCACAGGACTGCCATAAGTATGCTACTACAGTGGTTCTCCAGATAGCGGAGGAAATTACGATATCATCATCATCATCATCATCATCTTCAATTTATATCTACACATGCCGAAGTCATGAAGCTCATCTCAGGTCACATCGACACCTGCCTATCAGCTAGCCAGAACATCCTAGCTCCCCCTGTAACCACTAAAATCTCTGCCATAAATCACATTGATCATTGTCCTTGTATACACTGGGTCTGCTCCTCTCTGCCTGTTCCAGCAATCTTGAACATTTACAGTTTTCAGTCATCAACGTACTGCAGTACATAAATCGGGATATAGTGATGTTTTGGTTGGATGGACCTTGCAGAGAGGAATGGGGCCAAACAGCAGCAACAAAACAAAAAATAGCTAATATAACTTTAACCCAATCTCTGAAACATTGGTGCATATCCAGTTTCTATATATTGTATGTACATATTATATCATATCATATTATACTATATTATATATTTTATCATGTACTGTCTGTAACTGGACATGTTGGATATGTCAATAAATATTGATTGTTATAATCTTGTAAGCTTCAATGATGTCTCCTCATACTCTACGGTATGCAAAAGTTAGTATATTAAGGACCCTGAGCCTAGTCTCATAGTTTAAGTAGTATACAATATAGGAACCATATTTCACCATATCACTATATCAATATAAGAACCGTAACTCAGCATACTCCTAGGAGTTGCACCATTCCTCTGCTCAACTCCCACCATGGGTTCGACAATCTAAACTCAAGTGCCTCCCAGGGGCCGGCGACACCACCGCCAGCCACTGGGCCCCAGGAGGGGTGGGATTAGAAAAACACCGCCATCCACTGGCAGCCGATCGGCGAGCCGCAGCTCCTACCACCCTCACAATTCCTGAGGCATAGAATTTGAGAGGAATTTGAGACATGGGCCACACAAATACATGCCAGGGCCCAGGACCCACTGAACCACACCCATCCACTCAAACTGGTCCAGTTAGATATACCAACCACACATTACAGGGTCTAATCATCCAGAGACGAATGTGATCAATGTTGTCTACCATGGGTTACCCTGAAGAACTATAGAGTTATATGCATGGTGTGGGCTATGCAGCACTTGATTTTAGATTGTCGAACCCACAGTGGGAGTTGAGCAGAGGAATGGGGCAACTCCTAAGAGTGTGGTGAGTTAATTGGTTCTTATATTGATATAGTGATATGGTGAAATATGATTCCTATATTGTATACTACTGTTTAGGGTTGATAGTCCTGAGACACTTTTAGTTTCCCCTCATTGGACATTTTCTAACAGCTCTATATATTTCTTGAGATAGGGGCTCCAAACCTGATTAGTAAATTACAGATGTGGCTGCACTAATGATGTCTATGCTGTGACAAGAGGCTTTCTATCCATTTAATAATCTGTGGGCTTATGTTATATAGATTCAGTTTATGTACAATAACTGACCCAGAGGTATGTGGTGCATCTGCCTCACGACCGCCACAGCCCCCTTCGCTGATGAACGCAGAAGACAATACAATTACTTAGCGTTACTTAGCGTTGCTTCTGGTACAGGTCCTAAAGGTCCTCTTCGCCAGACTCCTCATTTCCACTGTATCTTTCTAGACTTCCTCCAGCTTTGATGGGTGCTTTAAAGTTATCATATAAGACCTCCTGATTTTCCCAGTATTTGTCCAATCTGTTCTTGAATGAGTTTAATGGTGGTGAGGTTACAACTGCTTCAGGGAGGTCATTCCATATTTTGGCTACTCGCACTGTGAAATAATGCTGTCTTTTCGTCGTTGTGCACCTTTGAGGATATATCTTCAAAGAGTTTCCTCGAATACGTTGTCTTTCTGTGAAGTCGCTCCACAATTTTACAAAATCACTGGCCTCTTTATCATATCCTCCATGAAGATTTTTCTACATGTCTATTACACTCCCCTCGCTCTCCTGTTGGTAGCTTGAGTCGTCTTAGCCTCTCAGGGTATGTTAGATCCTTCATTCCTGGAGGTTGCTTTGTGGCTCTACATTGAACTCCTTCGATTTGTTTTACATGTTTAACTTTTAGTGGTGCCCATATGGGGCTTGCAAAATCCATATGTGTTCGCACTAGGTGTTTATATAAGGGGATAAATGTTTATTCATTTAAATATTGAAAGGTCCTTCTGATTAAGGCAAACATGGAGTTAGCTTTTTTCACTTTTTCACAGATGTGTTGTTCGAACGTGAGATCAGAGTCAATTGTTACTCCAATATCTTTCTCAGTGCCTGCTGTTTGAAGTGGTTTATTATGTAGCTCATACTTAATATCCTCTTTGTGTTTCTTACCAATGTGCAAACGTTTGCATTTCTCGGGGTGGAAGCTCAGCAGCCATAGATTGCTCCGTTCTGCCATCTAGTCTAGATCCTTTTGAAGGATGTCCTGATCATTTTTGCCTGTGATAGCCTTGAATATTTCCGTATCATCCGCAAATAAGTACATTTCTGACTCAACTATGTCTGGAAGGTCGTTTATGAATAGTACAAAAAGCATTGGACCCAAAACTGAACCTTGCGGTATTCCAGAAGTTACATTGACCCATTCTGTTATGCCTTCATTCATATTATAAGATTTCAGTTTACTTATAAGTCTCTTGTGAGGCACGGTGTCAAATGCTTTCTGGTAATCCATGTAGACACAGTCAATGGGGTGTCCATTGTCCAGTGCTTCCATCCATTTATTTAACACAGCTAATAGCTGCAGCGTTGTTGATCTGCCTGAGATGAATCCATACTGTCGTGCGGAAAAAAGCTGATTATCTTTCATGTAATTAATGATGTGGTTTCTTACTAGATTTTCCATCACTTTACAAAGGACTGATGTAAGACTAACTGGCCTATAGTTTCCAGCTTGACATTTGTCACCTTTCTTATAAATAGCCGTAGTCTGTGCTTTCCGCCAATCATCTGGGATTTTACGCAGTAAAATGTATCGTTAGCGGTAGAGATACAGGTTCTGCCATTTCTTTCAAGAATCTTGGGTGGAGTTCATCTAGTCCTGGTGATCTATCAACTTTTAGTTTATTTAATATTTTCTTAGTTTCCTCAACTTCAACCACAAGATTTGTCATTTCGTGTAGCGTCTTTTTTGTTGGTAAGCTGGGTATTTCACCATCTGGTTCATTTACAAATACACTGTTGAAGAAAGTGGCCAATATCTCTGCTTTGTCTTTGTCTCCCTCCATTTTCTTCGATGTATGGTCCTTTGGGTCTATATACAGGTCGCATATTCCCACTTTTGTCTTTGATTTAGATTTAATATACTGCCAAATTGCTTTTGGGTTTGTTTTTGATTTCTTGGATAGGTCCTTTTCAAATGTCTTTCTAATCTTCCTTGTATCTTTCCTTATTTGGTTACAGACTCGTCTATATTCTTGTTGTATTTGTGGATCTTTGGTTTTTATTGCCTTCCTTGATAATGTATTCTTAAGCTTTATTTTTTCAATTGTGTCTCTGTCTATTAGAAATCCATGTTTGTGTTTCCTTGTCATTCTGTTCTGTTCTGTTCTGTTCTTCGAGTTTCCGCCAATCTCTGGCGCACCACCTTTCGGTGTATTATCCGGGAATCTCTAGAATCTGCAAATTACTGGAGTTTTCCATTAATTATATATTATATTATATGCACACACGCAAACGATCATTAAATCTGACATTTATGTACATGCATGTACACACGCAAGTGATTTTCCTATCTGTATATAGGTAAATGTTCACAGTTCATAGACGAGTAAATTTATGTTCACCAGACGCGTAAATGAGTTCATTGTTATTGAAATACATGTAGGAGCATCCAGAAATCATAAGGTGCACCATATTTTTCTATGTGCAATTGACTTTAATTATACTAACTTGATATTTTATAATGTAAGCGTTGTTAGGTAATTCATTTCATTTAAGAGATGATTACGTCTGATATGAAGTTTATAGCAGAGTTTCCTGGAGATGGATTCAATTTTCGACATTGAATCGCTTCCAATCAGGCCAAACAAGAGAGTTGTGTCAAGTAACATCTGGAGAATAAGATTCTCATCCTTGCTTATTAATTCGCAGCTATCTGCCACCACTAGATGCTCGATTTCCGCTATATAGATGCTTCTGATATCTGCAAATTCTGGACACTGAACTAGGAAATGCATACAGTCTTCTATAACGTTCTTACAATAAGGACAGGCATCATTCTCATATTGATTAAATTTGGATCTGTGTGCTTGCAGATAGTATGTACCAGTTAGTAACCTTGCCTTGATGACGGCATGTTTTACATCATATGTATTTGCTGTCACTGTTGACCAGATCGGATGTGGCCTTCCGATATCAAGGATGTCAACATTTACAAACCGGGCTGATGATTTCTGCTTAATGTCTTCCTTTAGCATCTCTAGGACTACCGTGTTTACAGCCTTTTGGATATGACGCTTCCATACACATTTAGGTGGTGGGTCTTGTAGCAGCAGGTGGGCTGATGGTAATTGATAATTTTGTATTGTGTCTGCCTTCTCTTTTCATAACGAGCTGCCGAATTGCTAACTGTTGTTCGACAGAGCCTTCACTCCTTAGTATTGCACCAAGTAATGTCAGCTTCTTCTTTTCAATTTGCGCCTCTATCGGCAGTGCACCGAGAAGTAAATATGCCGTGAATATGCACAACTATTTGGCAGTGATTGCAATTGCTTTAACGTTTTCCTTTCATGTGTAGGGATCTGACTCATTTCCTTCTTTGGTATAATTAATGCCTCCAGTCCATACATACATCGTGGTCTTACATATGTTGACCATAGTTTTATACTGACAATTGGGCTTAGTCCATTAATTCCATGAAAGCCAGCACGCATCAATGAATAAGCTGTTGGATGAGCTTGTCTTATAATTTCTTTGCCTTGGCCACTTTTGTCGTCTCTTCTTATTAGTCCCAGATGTTCATATTCCTTTACCACGTCCATCATTTCTTCGTTTAGTGTCCACTTATATTCTGTTTCTTTGCCTTGATTGAAAACCATCACCTGGCTTTTGGCAATGCCATTAACATACCGTTCTTTATTTGCATGCATTGTTTCAGCATTTAGTCCCACCTGTAACCCGTCTGGGGATGTATCTAGGACTGTCTTATCATCACATAGTGTTATTGAGCCCAGATATATTGAACCAATATGTAGACCAGTTGCTGTTTGCTCAAGTAATTTTAGTAGCGGATCCTCATATGGTTTATGAAAATCAGGAGATGTGACCCCACCTTGTAGAAGGCCTTGTTTGACAGCAAACGTTCTACTTCTATGCCCCTCCCACTTGACTTGTGCTGACATGTTTCTGTACATTTCATTCGCAATCAACCATAGCTTCCCTGTTATACCGAGGAGGTAAAGACGACACAATAATAAAGAATGCCAGATAACATCAAAGGCTTTCTGTATCCATAAAGCCAACATAGCAGGGCACTTTATTTTCTCTGCATTCCGCTATAACTTCAGTCATAGGTACTGCTGAAACTGATGGTGATTTTCCAGGTGTGAAACCAAATTGTAGATTACTTTGGCTTTCTGAAATCAATGGACTAATACGTTTAATGTAAAGCTTCTCAAAGACTTTTCCCACTATGGATGTCAATGTGATTTTCCGGTAATTATCTCGGATCGTCACTGGCTTTCCTGCCTTCTTATGGATTGATGTAATCATACCAGTTTTAAATGCATCTGGATATATGCCTTCAGCTATGATCTTATTATACAGTATCAGAAGAGTGTGGATTAATAAGACACCACCATGTTTTAGGTGCTCTGATGAGAGTCCATCAGAATATGAGGCCTTTTTCAGGTGTAGCTCATTCACAGCACTGTTTACATCATCCCACGTGAAGTGATCTGGACTGGACCGATCATCACCACAGATCGATTTAATGTTGGTTGTATCATCCTTAACCTGATCTTTATATGCCTTATTAAATGTGGGGTTTTCCTTTGGTGTCCCTAGCTCTTCAAAGTAAGTTGCCAATCCTTCTATTATATCATTTCCATGATACTCCTTATCAGTCTCATGCAATACTTCTGTTGACATCTTGAAACCAACTGTGGCTGCCTTCTCTTTTCATAACGAGCTGCCAAATTGCTAACTGTTGTTCGACAGAGCCTTCACTCCTTAGTATTGCACCAAGTAAGGTCAGCTTCTTCTTTTCTATAACGTTCTTACAAAATGGACAGGCATAAACCATTGGCTTGATATTTGCTGTCACTGTTGACCAGATCGGATGTGGCCTTCCGATATCAAGGAGGTCAACAATTACAAACCGGGCTGATGATTTCTGCTTAATGTCTTCCTTTAGCATCTCTAGGACTACCGTGTTTACAGCCTTTTGGACATGCCGCTTTTTGCCAAATAGTTGTGCAAGCACACAAATGCAAAGTCAGGGGAGTCATTTGAATACGTTTAGTAGGGACATACCTATTTTCTATTTCTTTTTACCTTATTTAGGAGGATTGACCAATTGGTGTTAATGTTTTCATCTACTAGGATTGCCTTCCAGTCAACACCTTGTAGTTCATTAAGGGCACCAGTGAAGTCGGCTTTGTCGTAGCACTTTCTGTATTTGGGTAGATGCAGAATTTTTGCATAGCAATTAAAATTGAAGTGGAGAACACAGTGATCACTTTTACCCAGTAGGCTTTGATATTCTAGCCCTGATACCATGATCTGTTCATTCGCCTCTACACTCTGGTTTGACATATTGTCTACATAAAATAAAAGGTACCGGTACTGCTGAATATTCTGGACCTAGTGGAATTTGTGGGAGAATTTTCTGCATAAGGCAGCAATGTCTACTATTCCAAATGTGTACAGAAGATTACTTACGTCATAACCAAATCAGTTGCTAGAATCATGTTGGCCATTGTTATCTTTACTGTATCATTAACCATAATCATATTTAATTTAATTTTATGTTAATGTCTGGCTCCTGGGTCTTACAGACAAAACATCCCAAGGGACATAGCTCCTCTTGCTGGGTGTTTTGAAGAGGACTTGACCGGGGGCTGTGGTTGGCTAAGCCACCAACAACTCTCGGTCGGGTGGATTTTCTGAATATTCAGCGAGTGTGCAGCTTCTGTGTTAAATCCTGAGTCAAATTGGACCAGCACTCCTCAAGATATACACAGATCCAGAACTTGATCATATCTAAGAGCTCTAAAAAAAATCCAACCATGACAAACACACTAAGAAATAGACTCGAACACAGATTCACATAGCCAGTTTACTCTCTTTCCTCTAGGGAAAGAAGGTGATAGATAATAATAATAATAATAATAATAATAATAATAATAATAATAATAATAATAATAATAATAGTAGAAACAGGATGAACTCCAGCCCCCACCCCACCCCCTTCATCCCCTAGCTCATTCCAATGAGTAAAATATGTTACCCACAGTATGTAGAACAATAAAAAACAAGTGAACCATGTTTGCCAAATGTCTTGTCCTTTTCTCTTTTTTTTTTTTTTCTCTTCTTTTTCTATGTCAAATCCTATATTATTTGTCTGTAGTTATGTATAGTATATTGTCATAATGCCTTATGTCTACTTATGTCAAATCATGTGTAACTTGTATGTTATTCTATGTCAGGGGTCCACAAGCTAATAGGCACAGCCTCCAGTGGACTCCCTGTTATCATATTGTAATTTGTAATATTTACCAAGAGAATAAATCAAATCAAATCAAAAATTCGTTAGTATTAGGTCCAGCAGGTTGGGTGTATCACTGCCGCGTCATCGTGTTCCAATGCAGTGGTTTCACTTAGCATCCATTCAAAATGACATATATTCTTTTCTTTGAGGCAGTCCAATTCTCCAAACGTCTTCGTGAACTGAACACCGACCCACCTGTTCTGTTCTTTACTGTTCTTGGAGTCTCCGCCAATGTCTGGCGCACCACCTTTCGGTGTATCATCATCATCATCATCATCAATTTACAAGGCATAGGCCATTGGCTTGTTATTGCCTCAGTGCTAAACTGGTAGGGCAGGCAACCCTGGTCTGGATACAACACGTGTAGCTATCTTCATGTGTGCATGTTCATGTAGATGCACAGGCTGTTTCAAGATTAGTCCACTGTGATGTAATAATTGTATTATGACTTTGGGAATTGACGGCTCACACATGTTGTATAAGCATATGTGTAACAGCAACGTCCAAAGCCACACCACAATTAATTGTGTTCAGTCGAATTCAAATATTCTTTCTTTGAAAAAGATGTCTAGTTTGCCCTTGAATATTTCGACTGTGGTTGCTTCGACTATTGTTGTTGGCAGTGAATTCCAATGTGGTGCCACTCTATTTGCGAAGGAGTGCTTCCGAATATCTTTGCTGCTACGTTTTATGTTGAGCTTGAGCCTATGACCTCTGGTCCGTGTAACATTGGACAGTTCGAAAAAGTAGTTCTTATCAATATTATATAGATCTTTGATGAGTTTGAATGTTTTAATCAAATCTCCACGAAACCGTCTATATTTCAGTGCCATTAGATTTAGGGCTTCAAGTCTTTCTGTGTAGCTATACTCTCTGATTTGTGGGACAAGTTTTGTTGCTCTGCGTTGTACTCTTTCTAATAGCTGCGATTGCCTTTTCAGTCATGGAGACCATGCTGAGTTGCAGTATTCAAGAATGGGTCGCACAAGTGATTTGTATAGTAGCGTGAAAGTAGATTGATCAATGCTGGTAAATGTTCTCTTGATTAGTCCTGTTGTACTGTTTGCCTTGGATACAATGTTCACTATATGTATGTCAAAGGAGAGGTTTCTGTCGACATGAACCCCCAAATCTTTTTCTACATCTGATGTTGATACAGGATGTGGATCAGGTGTATCTGTCATATAGTATTTGGTTTGAGGGTTATTTCTGCCGAAGTGCATGACATGCGTTTTGTCTGTGTTGAAAGATAGTTGCCATGTCTGCGACCATTTACATACTTTATTTATGTTTTCCTGAATCTGACTGGTAGCTGGGTTGCCGTACATCTTTGTATCATCTGCAAATATTTTGCAGTGGCAGGTTAATCGATCAGGTAGGTCATTTATATATATCAGAAAAAGTATAGGTCCTAGAACACTTCCTTGTGGCACGCCGCTGGTCACCTCAATCCAGTCCGATGATGCATCATTAATTCTAACTCTCTGGCTCCTGTTGCTTAAGTAGTTCCCTATCCATTTTACTAAATTTTCGCCAATACCATAGCTTCTCAGTTTTGTTTGGAGTCGTTGGTGTGGCACAGTATCGAAAGCTTTTGAAAAGTCTAAATATATTGCATCAACAGGTTCGTTTGAGTCAAGCATGGCTGTTAAATCCTCCAGGTATTCTAGTAGTTGAGTTTTACATGATCTTTTACGTCTAAATCCATGCTGACATTTGGTAAATAGATTAGCCGTTTCCAGGAAATTTACAATACTGTCTCTTATAAAAGATTCTAGGACCTTGCATAATGTAGAAGTGAGACTGATTGGTCTGTAGTTGCTTGGGTCATTCTTGGAGCCTTTTTTGTGTATGCAGCATACATTTGCCATTTTCCAGATGTCGGGTAAAATGCCTTCTTCAAGAGACTTGTTGAAAACTATGCATAGTGTTGTACTAATTTCTTTAGCAGCTTCTTTTAGTATTCTCACTGGTATTTCATCCGGGCCATTGCTTTTGTTGGGGTTGAGTCCTTTTAGTTTATTTTCGATGGCAATAGGTGTTATTAATTTGTCTTTTAGTATAGTACCATTGTTTCTGGGGTTAATGATCGGTGTAGAAAGAAGATTTTCTGGAGTGAACATGTTTGAGAACAATGTGTTGAGAATGTTTGCTTTTTCTGTATCATCTGTGGTCATGGTGTCGTTTGCAGGGTTATGTAGCTTGCTAATTGATTCACGTAGAACTGTTTTACTCTTGACATAGTTCCAAAAGGCTTTAGGATTTTTCTTACTTTCAGTTTCCACTTTACGTTCAAATGTCTGTTTTGATTTTCTGATGCATGCTGTTGCTTTGTTTCTAGCAATTTTATAGAGTGTGTAATCTGTAGTTTTCTTAGTTTCATTGTATCTTTTGTATGCACGCTTTTTGCTATTGAGTGAATCTGTTGCCGCCCGATCAATCCAGAGGTGCTTTTTCTTGCCATGGTTTTTTGTTGTAGGTATATACTGTTCTTTCACTGTGTTCAATGTTTTGTGTAGGAAGTTCCAAGCTTCTGATGCATTAAGTTGGTGTAGATGATTCCAGTCAGTCGTTCCTAAGTCTCTTCGCAGTTCGTTATATCGTCCTTTGTTCAACAGTAGTTTTGGCGTAGCTATTTGTTTGCTTGTGCTTAAGATGTCAGGATGTAGTGATATTTGTAGAATGTCATGATCACTTTTACCTAGCGGCGGTAGGTGAGTTATTTCATGGACGAAGTTTTCGTTGTTTGTTAAAACTAGATCCAAAAGATTTGAAGTCTGATTTATTCTATGTCGAGTCGGATTAGTAACTAGTTGCTGTAGAAAAATATCGCTGGTAGTATTAAGAAAAGTGTCTTCTTCTTTTGGAGAAAAGCCTGTGTTCCAATTTATCGATGGGTAGTTGAAGTCCCCTACTATAAGAATATGGTCTGTATTTGCTGCATCAACTTTCTGTAGTAGATTTAAGAGGTTTTTGTTATTTGAGCCATCTGAGCTGGGACTTCTGTAGATGCAACCAATGATAATTCTTTCCTTTTGTTGTGTCGTCCATGTACTCCATACTGATTCGGTAAAGTCATCGTCATTCAAGATGTCACAGGATTGAGCATTTAGTGATACATGTGTATATATAATAACTCCCCTTGATGGTTTATTATTCAGTGATAGTTGGTACTCATCAATCTGTAGTTCACTAATGTTGATGGTTGTGTTTTTAGGTAAGGCTTCCGTGATTAATATGATTGCAGGGCGAATATTCTGTACTAGTGTTTCGAGCTCAGCCTTTTTATTAATCAAACTATCTGCATTTGTGTATATACATGTGTTCGTTACTGTTTTAGAATTTCCATTGTTGTTTGATTGTAAATGTTTTGGCAATTGATTTGTGCTAATTTCTGCCTGGGAATGTACATGCAGTTCAGTATTTGTGTTTGTATTGCTGTTGATAGTGTCTATGTATGGCTCATCATCTGGAGTGGCTATGGACTCGTTGTGTAATAAACTGAAATGGTTTGATAGTTGTATTGGTACTTGTTTATATATGACTGGCCGTGTACCGGATTGATCGCAAGATGGTAAAACTAGCACCTCCATGTCCTTCCATTTCGAAAATCCTGTAAAAGGTGATAATTTATGTAATCTTGGATGTTAGTGGATAGGAGATTTATTCCTGATTTGTTGGGATGGACATTGTCCCAGAATAACTCACCATATACTTGGCCCTCTTCGCTGCTGAAAATAAAAGAATGGTTAATGAAAGTCACAGCGAGCCACACCGCTAGGGATTCTAATCGTGTGTTGAACTCACTGACCACATCATTTTCATATGGTTCGTTTGGGCGTGGAAGCAGTGATGATACAAATACCTGTGTTTCGGGTGACTGGCGACGGATTGTTTGTATGAGTGTAGTGCAGTCCTCTATCATTCTGTCATGGCTCTTACGACCGATATCATTAGTTCCTACATGTACCACAATCCCATCGTATCGTTCATCGGCTACAGATTTCTCGATTTGGTATGTGATTTCGCTTATACGCGCGCCGCTGAAGGACCTAATTTTGATGTCGGTATCATCGGATGACATATATCGCCCGCTTAGTTTTTTAAAAGTTGAGCTTCCAATTAGAAGAACATTATTCTTCTGCTTATCATTGGAATGTCCACTTTGTTGTTGTGGTGAAAGCCTATTGCTTGGGTACCGTTGTTTGTGTGCAGTGCTAGAGTGCTGCTGGTATGAACTGAGTGTTTGGTGTTGTTTGTGTGCAGTGCTGGGGTGTTGCTGGTATGAACTGAGTGTTTGGTGTTGTTTGTGTGCAGCGCTGGGGTGTTGGTATGGATTCAGTTTTTGATGGTTATCTGACTGTAGCCTGTGGTTGTTGTTATGGCGGTGTATTATCCTGGACTCTCTAGAATCCGAAAATTACTGGAGTTTTCAATTAATTATATATTTTATTATATACACACACGCAAACGATCATTAAATCTGACATTTATGTACATGCAAACGCCGTTCCAGATACAAATAGATACGATTTAATAATACTTTCTGCCTGCAACTTAATGTCAAATTTGAACAATGGCAACCAATCTAAGCACCAATCCAATTATTCGCGCGAGATCCAAACCTAGGAAACGTAAAGTATGAGACTATAACAGTGACTGAGCAGCAAAAAACATACATTTGTCGTGTCCAAATAAGAAAACATAATTCAACTTCATTCACATCTTGCAATTGTACTACTATATATATTTTCGTGGTATAAATTATATGGTCGAGTTGCTTAAATTCGTGAGAACCGAAATTCGTGAATTTGTATTTATCGCTCTCGTTCTATGATGTAACGTGGCATGGAACGCATCTACACAGTGGCCGCTTTTTGATTGACAGTTCTGAACCGTTTGACAAAGTTTTGAGCAAAATGCGGTCAAAACAAGACACTTTTCATACAATTACTGATGGTAGTGATAAAAATTGCAAGATTCCTTAATGCACTTTCTTAGATTACTTACTTGCGCTTATTTAGCACCTAAAATGAGCAATTTTCACAATGCGAAGTTACCACCTGCTTTGGTTACATATTCCCGCCGCGTCAGATTAGACTGATTGACGGTAGCACGTCTAAATTTTATTGGAGAGGCTCTAGAGGAAGGGGTGGGTGCTTATCAATGATTTAGCAAAATGTCAAAATTAACATAAAGTGCACACGTGGTTTTGTTAACGATAGAATTTTTTTTATTCTTCCCTTTATGCCTGCTGAACATGTTTTAAAGACCCTAACGTTAGTTCATTTCTTCAGCTCATTAATATTTATGAATTTCATGTGACGTCACTACCTAACGAAAGCGGCATCCATTTGGGGTTTTTCTTCTCTTCAAATGTATAAACTGCTTTTATAGTTTATACATTCATTTGTAGGACTAATTTATGGGTTAAAACGGGAAAAATTAGCAGTTGAAACATTCAACAAACCAATACCTTGATATTTAAGGATTTACAAGCATGTACCAGACAGCTGAAGATGCATAATCACCAATTCACGAAATTCGGTACCGCTATTTCACACATAACCTGGCGAGGTGAGTCAGTTCAGATGCTTGGAATTTGTTTAAAAATTAAAGTTTTGTGCTGAAATTTTTGCATTTGTATTCGGAAGTGTTATTTTACATTGTGTTAAATTTTTGCGCAGATCTGTTTAAGAGTTTTCTTTCACGAGTGCATTACTTGCCTAGATTCACGAACTTCGGTACCCATAGTATAATTAAACATTAAAGGTCTTGTGAGGACTTGCGGTCGATAACGAGTTTTAATTAATGTTATGGTCTACTACACTATTTAAACACAATAGCGTCACTTTGGAGTGAAAAAAATATGTTAGGCAGCCCAAATAACGAGATTAAATGACGCCTCAATCTGAATCACATCACCACTCGCTGTGACGTCACACCGGGAATGACTCTGTGAGCTGGGTCAATATTTTTGTGTCTGTAGTACAAAGGTAACATATTTTAAAACGTGCATTTAACAGGATAGACTTGACCTACCGTAACATAAATTATGTCAGGTTGAAGCTTAGTCTTCAAGAAATAAAAAATCATGATTTTTTAAAATCTATTATGATATTTACAGATTTTAATGGTTTCATGGATAGCTATATTCGCATAATAATAGGCCTATAACTACGGTAAACCATGGGCAGTGCTGAAAATCGGCAATATTTCAATGCATGTGACAAATACTCTGTAGCCTAGTAGGCCTAATTGCGGATCCATTACCATTCTTGAAAAGACTGGGTGTACTATGTACTGTCTGGGATGGATGGATGTGAGCGTGATGATCGAGGTTGGTGGGAGAGGTTGACGATGGCTATAAGTGTACTATTATTCATATCTAAATGTATAGGCTACAGAGTGCATGCAGTTACAACTTTTTCTGAAGATTACGAATCTACGATAAGTGTGTCAGTGTGTCCTATGTGAAATACTGATTAGAATGTAATTGTTTACCAATAAGCTTTTGGCAATGTTTTTGTATAATAATAATGTAGAGGCATGTACGGGTCAACACATACGTTGGTGTGTGGGGGGGGGGCGTCACGCCTGTGACAACCATATGAACTATATCGTTTTCAAACCAACTTCTTCCATGTATGGAAGTAGCATACACTCATATTTCAATGTTATGAAAAAGCAAAACTGTAGTGGATGAACAAATTTTAAATAGGTAGGTGAACTGACAGATGTTCAGAGGTCGCTAGCGTATGATCTGTACTTACAGTGCAGCTCATAAATAAGTTTAAATGCTTCCAAAGCAAAAACAAAAATATGGTAGTTATAACCATATGAACATGATACAAGAAACGGTATGTTGAATATTTTGAACACAATTTGGGTTGACATCCAACCCAATTATGTTCAAAACATTCAACAGTAAATGTTATTTAAGTTGTACTATAAGCGTGCGGACGGCAGTGAAAGCCTCACTACGCACCTCGACTGCTGCGTAAATTGTAAACAAACCGTGTACTGTCAATAATATGTCAATGTAGACTGTACGCAAATAGATTAGTTTTGATTAGATTTATATTTACCAGACATTTTAGTTAACTTTAGACACATAACTGGAGTAACTGCTATAGTGCAATCATAAATTTATTCATAAGCCTACACAATGGTAAATTGCGATCGTACGTGCACTGAGCCTTGTAGGCTCATTAAAAAAGTTGTGTACATGCATGCCTATCATATATGCAAAATCTCTGCAGTCAATCCAGAAAGATAACATATATATGCATTTGTAGAATTGTATTCCAAGAAGTGTGTGGGTGGGTTTGATTAAATATAGCCTAATTCACGTACACGAACTCCGATATTACTGTCACCTCTAACAGGCCTATACGTTAGAATTGTGATGTCAGGCACCGTGACCATGAGGTCTGTCCTTTAAATTTTAATCAACAAAAATATCATCAACTTCGATATTATTGAACCTTTGTGCATCTCGAACAATGTAGTGTCCCTGTGTGAACAATGAATTGTCAAAGAATAGGTGCATAGGTGCCTAATACGCGTAGCAGTAGAGAGCCTATAGCTTTGCTCCCGAGATAATAATCTAGACTAATAGGAATTGGTGTCATCCCGGTGTGACGTCACAACTCTAGCACGATAGCTAAAAACGTTTGGTTGTCAAGGTGGTTGCTATATGCTTATCTCAGCTTTGGCTGGGCCGATTACAAAAATTTAAAAAGCATTTTGTTCTTCTAGTAAAGGAGAATCTGTATTATGATTGTCAAGTTAATCAGAGCGATCGGGTATCTAGTCCTCATAACATCTTTAAACTAACAACGTTTCTAATCAAAGCAAATCAATTCAATTAAACTTTATCTGCTGCTATTTTATGATTATATATACTTTGATTATAGGACTCCATCAAAGGCAATGCTTATAAGGCGATGGAACCGTTACATATATAACATACAGACATCACAGTGTCAACGACAATTTAGCAACACTCTTACACATAACATAGACAATAAAAAAGAAACGAGAGAGGAAAAAAAAAGAGAGAATAATTTTGTGGTTACGTTGGAACATTTACGATTCACTTCGAAAAACCATAATAAAGTTAACAAAGTTCGTAGCAGCGATGCAAAACCAGCATCGATGTGTTAGACAAATCTAACGGACACGACACACTGCTATCATCCTTAACGGAGAGGCTGAGAACTTAGATTTTAGTCTTATTTTGTTCATGCGTAATGTATTTCCGTGATCATCGTTGACCACCTTGTGTATTATATATATATATATAGTAGTAATAGGAAATACAGTAATAATATGAAATAGGAGGGTAAACTTCAAATGCCTGTGCATCATCATCATTTTATGTGGCATAAACCATTGGCTTGTTATAGGTAAAGATTACGTAATTCCCTTATGACGTCATTTTCATGCGTGCGCAGATGACTGGCCAAGTGTACGGCCAGTTGATCACTGTTTTGTTAGTAAATGTTACACGCGGCCAGGGTTTGATGCTGCTCAACTTTTAGTAATGGTTTTTGATCTACAGCCAGATATCATTATATTAACAGAAGTACTTCTCAAACACTTCAGAACACTTCTCAAACTATAGACCAGTCTCCATACTTCCACTTTTCTCCAAGTTACTAGAGCGCCTTATGTACAATCGACTGACAAATTACCTGGACAAAAAGTCCATTTTATACAAATCGCAATATGGATTTCGTGAGAAACATTCAACAATGCATGCAATAGCCGAAATGACAGAAAAGATTTTTGAATCACTGGAAAAAATCCAAAGTATAATAGGCATCTTCTTGGACCTTTCAAAAGCTTTCAACACTATCAACCACCAGATCTTACTAGAAAAACCTGCCTATTATGGTATAAGAGGCAGTGCACTCACCTGGTTCCAGAACTACCTAAGTAAAAGAACACAATGCGTACAATATAATGAGATCTATATGCTCTGAAACCAGGCAATTAACTTGTGGTGTTCCCCAGGGATCTATTCTTGGCCCATTGCTGTTCCTTCTTTACATGAATGATCTACCTAACATATGCAAGCACATGTCATTAATACTGTTCGCTGATGACACAAAAGCTTTTTGCTGCGATGACAACATAGACACCTTATACAGAAAAACAAATAAGGAAATGGAAGAAATTACTGACTGGTTTTCAATAAACAAATTATCGTTGAATGTTGACAAAACAAATTATATGTTATTTACAAATCTCAAACTAAAAAAAGATGAAATTCCAAAAATCTACATAAACAAAAAAGAAATTGAGGGGGCCCTATTTGCCAAATTCTTGGGAGTATATTTGGATAAACATTTGACCTGGGCCAAACAAATCGAGATGGTAACAGCAAACGTGGCAAGAGGCATAGGTGTCATACAAAGACTAAAACCTTACATGACACTAGCTACAATTAAAACTCTATACTGCACCCTTGTTCTTCTGCATCTCACCTACTGTAATGCTATCTGGACGAATACACACAAAAGCAACCTAACAAAACTACAAAGCCTACAGAAAAAGGTACTAAAACTCTTTTCTAAACCAGCAAAGGGCCAGAATATATTCAAGCCCGAAAAGCTATTAAAACTAAAGGACATAGCAAACTACAGATGTATACCATTGTAAAGGAGTTTCACCACAATACATTACCACAATCCATAGCCTCCTATTTCACACTAAGCACCGACATCCACAAACACAACACTAGGACAAGACACAATTTACACACTCAATTTACACGAACAGAAATAGGAAAACGACGAATTACAATAGTAGCCACAAAACTATGGAACAGCACCAGTACAAAAATACGCGATAGTTTATTGAACCTGAAATCCTTTAAGAAGATTGCCAGGGAATCTATGATCGACAAATACTAAATTAATATATTTATACCTGATGGTCAAAGATTCTCTGCTAATTAATAATAATACAAGCCTAAGACATTCCACCACCACCACCACTATAGATAACCTAACCTAATAACTGAAGTAATAAGTCTAAACACAAACATACTTCACAGTTTACTTTCACTACTACTACACCTAAATAGCCCACATACGATCACCGCATCTATCGATTCTTAGCAACCCTAACTATCTCAACTTTATATTACAGTGATGAGCTCTTCCCTGCCACCCCACCCCACCCTCAGTAGCATACAAAAGTCCTATATAATAATAAACCACTCCAAACTAAATTTAAATAAAATGAGATAATGATGTAATTAGGGAGCATATGTATAATATATGTTTAATTAAGTCAGTAAATATGTATGAATGTATTTAAATATTAATGCCATAAATATGTGTTTGAATGTCGTGTGTTTTATGTTTGTGCACACAGTGGCATATATCTATGTAAACATCAAAGAAGGGACAGCCCTAACCACCCACTGCTTAATGGAAGACATATGTATTAAATACATGTATATATGACATATATATCAAAGTTTATGTCCGAACTCCACAAAACAAACCAAAATAGTCCTGGACTTCCTATTATTGGCCCTGATATCTCTAAAAACAATGACCGTAACCAAATTATATGTATTTGAACCATTTTAGACCTCATGTTTCTAGCTTAGACTCCCAATAGCATTACCCAAAAAGTCCCAGACTTCCTGTATTTAGAAGTTTGTTGAAACCCTGGTATGTGTGTATGTATGTGTATGTTTGTATGTATTACAGTTTACTTTCACTACTACTACACCTAAATAGCCCACATACGATCAACGCACTTATCGATTCTTAACAACTCTAACTATCACAACTTTATATTACAGTGATGAGCTCTTCCCTGCCCACCCCACTCCACCCTCAGTAGCATACAAAAGTCCTATATAATAAAAACCACTCAAAACTAAATTTAAATAAAATGAGATAATGATGTAATTAGGGAGTATATGTATAATATATGTTTAATTAAGTCAGTAAATATGTATGAGTGTATTTAAATATTAATGCCATAAATATGTGTTTGAATGTCGTGTGTTTTATGTTTGTGCACACAGTGGCATATATCTATGTAAACATCAAAGAAGGGACAGGCCTAACCACCCACTGCTTAATGGAAGACATATGTATTAAATACATGTATATATGACATATATATCAAAGTTTATGTCCGAACGCCACAAAACAAACCAAAATAGTCCTTGACCATATGCGTCCAGCTACTGCCGTCAGGGAGCATCTTCTTGGGACGCCCCTGACAGGCCTTAGCATCTTTGGTGATCAGGCGCTGGCCATCTTGGAGGACACGGCCAGCATTGCGCAGAATCGGTTGGTGGTTAATCTGCAGCTAGTGCGTCAAGCGCACGCACTAGGGACTGTAGTCAGGCCGCTGACCGGGCAACCTTCAAGAAGCAGAAAAAAGCAAGGTGAAAGCTAAGCCTAGTGCTGCTTCTGTTTTCTGCTGGGTTTTCTCAGCCGCCTCGGCAAAGAAAGCCAAGAAGGTTGTGGGAGCCCCTACCCTCCCCAATGTTGCTCCTGATCGCCCGAGGGGCGGGAAGGGGAGGGGTAAGTCCTCAAAGGGCGGACAGAAGGGAGCGGATCGTACCCGAGGGTACGAGGGCTCCCTTCGCATCTGCCTGGACCGCACCTGTGTGACAGGAACAGCGCTGCCAGTTAGACCGGCCAAGCCAATACCAAAATGGTTCTCTCTCTCTTGTCAAGAGAGGTGGGGGAGCGGATCACGAGACAGACACCCCCATTAGGCGTTGAGGCGTCTATAGTGGGTGGAAGGCTCATGCGTTTTCGTTGAGGTTTGGCGAGGTGTGACGTCAGACAATCTGGTCCTGGGATGGTTATCCCAGGGGTACATGCCAGAGTGGTGGGACTTTCCACCACAGAATCTGTCTTTGGCACCTGTCTGGACACCCGTTCAACGGAACCAGACAAGTTAGAAGCTATTCAAAACGAAGTGTCAGGTTTGCTTCTGAAGAGAGCAATAAACCAGCAAACCGGAACACTCCAGGCTTCTATTCAAACATGTTCCTTGTCCCCAAGAGCATAGGGGGATGGAGACCCGTTCTCAGTCTCAGGCCATTGAATTGGTTTATCCATACGCCTCGATTTCAGATGGAAACTCCGAGGTCGGTAATGGCAGGATTGAGGAAGGGGGTGTGGTGTGTATCGATCGATCTGAGAGATGCATGTTTCCACATTCCAATGAACATGAGTTGTCACAGGTTTCTGAGAGTTGCGTTTCAGAATCAAGTATGGGAGTTTATATCCTCCCATTCGGCCCGTCGACAGCTCCAAGGGGTTTTCAGGAGAGTGGTCCTTGTGGTGACAGCGTTTCTCAGAAAAGAGAATGTGGCGCTTCACACCTACATAGACGATTGGCTGATCATCAGCCAGGTTAGAGGTGGATACTGCTCTGACTCTGAAGTTGCTTTCAGATCTAGGCTGGATAGTCAACAAGAAGAAATCTGAGTTGACACCCACTCAACATTTCGTTTATTCGAGGAGGGCAGGGTTTTTTTACCTGTCAGAGCCCAGAGTGGTGTCAAGAGTTTCGATTGGGAAACCACATTCAGGCAAGGCGGTTTCTTCAGATGCTGGCATGAAGGAGCAGGTAAACCTGTACAATGCTCTGATGCGAAGACCTATCCAGTTGTATCTGATGTGTCTGTGGAAACAGAGAACAGAACCCCTGTCAAAGCTGGTGCCAGTTTTGGAGCCATTAATGTCGCGTCTTGTATGGTGGAAAAGCGTCAGAATCTCCTAGTAGGGGTTTTGCTGCACCTACCCCAGCCCCAGCTGTCCGTGTACACGGATGCATCGCTGGAGGGATAGGGGACCTACCTGGGAGAACACCAGGTCTCGGGCACATGGACTCTCCAAGAGAGCCAGCTGCATATCAATCTGTTGGATATGATGGCAGTGGAACTGGCATTGGTAAAGTTTCTTCCAAAAGTCAGGGGCAAGGCGATATTGATACGGTCGGACAACACGTCAGTAGTATCATACAGAAATCGCCAAGGCGGGACCAAGTCACCCACACTATGTATCTAAGTGTGGGACTTGATTCAATGGTGCAGGAATTACTTGGTTGTTTTGAAAGCAGCCCATATTCCTGGGCGATTGAACATTCTGGCGGATGCTTTGTCTCGCAGACAGAGAATTCTGCCAACAGAATGGTCTCTCAACCCTCCAGTTCTTCACAGGGTCTTCGAGCATTGGGGCAAACCGAACGTGGACTTGTTCGCCACAAGGGAAAATGCTCAAATCATGACTTATGTCTCGCCGATTCCAGACCCTAATGCCGTCGATACAGATGCTCTGGGGATAAGTTGGAGAGGGATGCAAGCTTACGCGTATCCGCCCACCATTCTTCTGCCGAAGATATTGGTGAAGATCAAGGAGGAACCGTGTCTGGTCCTGCTAATAGCGCCATTTGGCCCAGCAGGGCGTGGTTCACGGATCTTCGAGATCTGCGGGTGGAAAATCCAGTGCAGTTACCTGAGATTCCGAACATAATCTCCCAGGCCAAGGGACGCTTCCTACATGAGCGTCCTGAAATGTTATTGACTGCGTGGTTGTTGTCAAACAACATTCCACGTTAGAGGGCTTTTCTCGACATGCTGCAGATTTCATCGCAGCTGCGAGAGGGAGGTCAACCTTCAAGTCATATATAACAACAAGGTTAACAGATTTGCAGACTGGTCTGAAGAAAAGGGTATTGATACCTTTCATTCCACTATTCAGCAAATAGCAGACTTTCTCTGTGAGCTGTTCTTTTCAGGACTAGCTCCTGTCACAATTGCTGGATACAAGTCAGCTTTGGCATCAGTTATCCCTTGTCTAGCCAACAGGGATAGTCCAGACGTGGCCCAGTTGAGTGTGATGGTGAAGGGAATGAGCAATCTCCAACTGAGACAACCGGTAGTCATTCCAGCCTGGAGTCTATCTTTAGTGCTTAATGTACTGGCCAAGCACCCTTTCGAACCATTGCGTTCGGCTAATCTAAAGCATTTGACTCTAAAGGCAGCCTTTCTATTGGCAGCTTCCTCAGCTAGAAGGCGCAGTGTGATCCATGCACTTTCAGCAGAGAGGTACCGATTTATTGTCTCCAGAGAGGGTCTGCGTCTACTGCCAAGAGCAGAGTTTATGTCAAAGAATCAATTTTTGAGATATCCCGGCAAACCGATCGTTATACCGAAACTAAGTAGGTTTGATCGTGATGCCAGTGTCTGGTGCCCAGTCCGTGCTTTTGACTAAGTACAAAACGGACAGACTCGTTACGGTCGAATGATAGACATCTGTGGATCTGCCATAAGGAGCCATATGGCGCCGCATCCATGGATTCTATCTCTCATTGGGTAGTCAAATGCATTCAGACTACCCGTGAGATTACGACTGGGCACCAGGTGCAATGCGCAAGGGCACGATGTTAGAGGAATAGCCACCTCTTCCGCCCTTTTACAATGGTGTTCCGTTTAAGGACATCATGGCTGTTGCACAATGGCACTGTGAGTCCTCTTTCACGGATTACTATAATAGGGATGTGTCAGACTTCGCCAATCCACTCGCTTTAGCTGTTTTGAGACGATAGCTATATGACCACACTGCTCTTCTTCCTTTTTTGGCATTTGTAAGAAAGAATTAAGAAGCAGACATGGTCGAGCGAGAGGATATCAACCAGATAGTGTCACGGATGGCCGGACAAGTGAATGGTTGGAGGCTCTGCGTCTCCAAATATCATGAGGTAATTCAAGATTGAGAGTGTTTTGTATTATGTCTATATATCATGATCTTTCATCTTATATATTCATGCTCATTCCCAGGTTAATATATGCAAAGAGCAGTTAACCCTCTTGGCATATTTGTGTTTTCAGGCGAGATGCATGTTCGTGAGTTCTCTCCCTTTTCTTAGGAGAAAAAAAGGGGGGGGGGGGCAGTGATGCGAATGTGATTCGGTTCCGTTAACTTGATGATCCTTTTAGGTCTCCATTAATCAAGTTTAAGTCTAGCTCTTTCTCCAAGGGGCAAAAGTAGCAATTATGGCTTGCCCCTTCCCACCAGGTTACTTACCAAATCTGGTGTATATCAGAAGTAATAGAATGGTGAGTATTGATCGAAGCAGAATGAAGGAAATTTCAATTTCCCTTTCTCCGAGATCTAACAATACTCACCATTCTATTACGGACCCAGCCTTCCAGCCCCACGGAGGCAAGCCATGGTTTTCTCTTGTTTGGTGGCTATGCAAACAATATGAGCTTCATGGCAGACGGGTACCCGGCTGTTGGGAGCCGAGTACCCGGTTCCAGGAGTCGGTAAGGCTTTCTAAGTCTATAGTCCTAGAGCCAGCTGTCAGAGTCAGCTGTATATATCAGAAGTAATAGAATGGTGAGTATTGTTAGCTCTCGGAGAAAGGGAAATTGAAATTTCCTTCAATTCATCAAAGACATACAATTCATCCACTAATGATAGGATTTTCTTGTTGGGGCTAAAGACATACAATTCATCCACTAATGATAGGATTTTCTTGTTGGGGCTATAGGTCTTTATGATAGTTAAGTCAGCTAACTAGTGACGTAATTGATTTTGATGTTAGATACTTGAGTGACGGAGCCTTGGTATTGGACTTCCATATTTTGAGTTGGGACCCCAAAAAACAAGTGGCAAGGAAGTCCTGGACTTCCAGATTTTTGTACTTAATGGAAGCCCTGCCATAGGCCTACATGCGGCATGTCCTGGAACTGTGTGGATGACATTACATTGTTTACATATGCTATATGCCTACTACATATGGGTGGTCGCGTCAATAATTTCAGCTCTAGACAGGTTTTCAAACAAAAGGAAGATCATAGACAATTGATCTTTTAAAATGTTTAAGCCAGCGGCAGCAAATTCTGTCTAAAAGCATTTAAGCTTCAAAATTTCCGCACTCTAATATCACGGTAAGCTGTTGACTAAATTGGATGGTTGCTGTTGCTATTGCTGCCCAGAACAGCAACATCAGCCAGTCAAATTAGTTTCCATATATCCAACAGAATGCTTATTAAGTAGTAATGGCATACAATTTGTACATGTGACTGACTTTTAAATGTTCATGGCAGACTTAAATTTACGTCAATCATTACACATTTTGCTTGTGATGTCAGCCTACACATGATGTAATAGATTATTATGTAACATATTTGAGTGACATATTGGATTCATTCATTACGTACGTATATGCGCGTGAGTGCGCAACGGTGGTGTGTCATAGTGGGTGATGCTATTAGGTTTTAAATCTATGTACATGTAGACACGAACGACGGTTATATCTTGTAGTATTCCTTAGTGGCCACACATTGCAGATTTACAGATTATTATTATTATTCAGATTGAAAGCCCGCCAGTTCCATGCTCATATCGGTTTGCTTCGCTGATAGACGACGATCTAAGCGATGTTGGTGATGTACAAACGGTGTCACCTCCGCGTATGCAACAATGCTGGCGTGCATCTCTAAACCTAACATTTACAGTGTTGTGTACCAAGTTGCCTGCTACACATTTGCCGCCAGATCAAACTGTTGAAAGCGACCAGTCTGTAGGTGTGAACGACGACAATATGGAAGCAATTACCCAAGAAGATATTCCACTGAAAACATTTTTGACACCAGAACAATTAGTGAAATGTGTAGAATCTCCATCCGAAGTTCATGACGTGATCCCTCAGGGTAAGAAGGACAATGCCATGTTCATAATTCGTGACACCGTGATCTGCGGTCGCCATAATTTCCCTGATGATTGTGGTGTGTGGGACAGTTCATCCGGTAAAACTGTTTATAGCACGTATGTTGTCAATCATCAAAACAATCTTAAGAACATTCAGATATCTAATGGACTTTATTGCATTGCGAAAATGATGGGGAAAACCCGACATGGGTGCCTCTGGAGCCACAGCCAGGTGAGAGAGATTCTGAAAATTGGACGGTATTATACCGAATTAAAACTAAACAAGACTTACAGAAACGTGTCACAACATTAGTCGGTGGTCCATCGCGGTTAAAGATGTCAACGAAGCTAGCTGTTGTTGAGTATTGTGACATCAATGACTCGAGTCGCGTAATCCACGGAAGCGCCAAACTTACAGAAAGGCTGTATAAATGCACGGATCTGGTAATTCAGGTAATTCTAGCTGAGGCGGCTGCTGAAGCAAAATACAGGCAGCCGATAGATGTGTGTGGTGATATGGCTGCAGATAATACTATTTTAGGACCATCAGCAAACAAATTCGCGATAAGAAGTACCGTGAAAGTAAGAAATTGAAAGGCGATAAGAAGGTAAACACTGTTGCAGACAAAGTACTCAGTATTTTATCGGATATGCATGACAATCCTTATATGAAAGCGGTATTATGTATTCCCGGCAAGCCACCAATGGTTATCATCTATTCCAAGGAGCAACTTGCTGATCTGAAAGCAAATTTCCTAAATGAAAATGCTGTGTATTAGGAGTGGATAGAACTTTCAATTTAGGTGCGTGTTTTTTAACTGCGTTCTCGTATAAAATTCAGGCAGTAATACACACAGAATCTCGGGAGAACCCCATTTTCTTAGGTACGATTTTCCTACATTGGAATGGCGAGTTTTGGTCTTACTACAGATTCTTTTGCTACATACGTGAACTTATCGGGGATTCAAAGATAATCGTGAGCTGCGATGAGGAAAAGGCAATTAGCAAAGCGCTGCACATGGTCTTTGCTAGATAATGTCTGGAGATATTTGGCTGAGAAGGTTGGCTGTCCTGTTAAAGACCGTGAGTCTATTGTTCGGGTCATCTTTGGTATAGATGGCATTGTTCATAGTCGTGATTATTTAGTTTTCGAATCCAAGGTGGATGACATAGAACCACACTTAATTAGACATCCCCAGTTTGGGACATATTTTGAAGGTGGGCTGAATGAACTGGTTTGGCAATATGTAACGACACGGATTAATAACAAAACAATATCTGAACTTTGGACAAACAACAATTCAGAATCAACCAATAATCGTATCAAACAATCAATTGACTGGAAAAAGCAGAAATTACCGGTCTTAATAAACAAATTAGGAAGAGCGCTATTCAAATGATGGACTTGAAAAGAGCATTGCTGGACACCGGCAACTACGAGCTATGTCCAGCAATACGCCAACATCAAATGGACACATCAGAGTGGACAGCAAAAACAACTGATGAAAAGCAAAAAATCTTCTGGACATTTCTGAATAAGAAAAAAACACAACAAATGCAGATTCCAAAATAGTCAAGTCAATGGACAGTAAACTGAGTATTCCTGCAACAGCAACAATAGCCAAGAAACCACATCAAAGGAAGTGGCCACGAGTGGAGAGGACTAAGGATCGATGATAACGCGCGCACCCTGATTATTAATATATCACAACTGTAGGCTTATGACCCTCCATCTTGAGATTTACTCCGTAACCGAACCAGTCATTCCAGTGGTCAATTTTCAAATATTGTCTTATCTTCGTATGCCTATTGACATTTTCTATTAGATAATGTTCTTGCACAAATTTGTGTGTGAAAATGTTAAAGCTAAAATTGGACCAGGAGAGGAGGATTTTTGAGAATTTACCACTAAAGTATAAATATATGTCAACCCTTTAACCCTTCCATTGTGAAGGCGGTCAAAACCGGCCTGGCAGTGGTCTTGTGCAATGTCCATTTGCAAGCAAAGAGAAGACGATTTTTGAGATTTACCACTGGAGTGACTGGCTCGATAACCGAACCAGTCATTCCACTGGTCAATCTTCAAAAATTGTCTTCTCTTCATCTGCAAATTGACATTTTCTATTAGAAAAAGTTGAACAAATTTGTGTGTTAAATGTTAGGGGTTAATCCTTGTACATTTTTATATAGTGCTTGAACAATATTCTTTCTTATATTACTATATTGCGCATGTGTGTGTGCATGCGTGCGTGCGTGCACACGTTTCCACGTAATGTATTTCATTCCATATGGTCATATGTATTACAGGGCTGGGGTAACTGTAACTGACTGTAATGTTACGTTTTTCATGTAACTGAAGTAACTTGTAACTGAAGATTTTTTTTCAGTTACAGTAACTGAAATGTAACCAGTTACATTGCAAAAGTAACTGAAATTTCAGTTACTTTTTAGTTACTTTTCAGTTACATTTGAAACCTTTATAACAAATTTATTCTGATTTTCGTAATTTGCAACATAGCTGCTGTTATGCATGTGCCACACCAATATCCCAATTTCAATGCAATCATTCAGGTAAGCTGTTGAATATATTGAAGCTAATTTTACTGGAAGATGTTGATGCCATGGACAGCAACTTTATTACCAAGCATCCATGATATTGTTTTTGAAATGTACCATTGGAATGACTGGCTTGAGTATTGGGCTAGTCAGATTTATTTTCTTGACTAGGTTTGACCATTAAAGGTTTACCCCATTCTATATCTTTATATGTGATATTTACTACATGCTATTATTCTCAAGATCTTACGCTTGTTAGCAATGATAATCTGACATAATGTTATTGCTACATCAGACAGCAACAACCTTTAATCAAACTCTTACACAGCTTAAATACATTGACTTACCTTAGAAACATGTTGTTTACAAAATTATTAGAGAATTAAGTTACCTTTTAAAACTCAAATGAGTTAAAAATAATTTAAGTTTTCTCATCTATAGTAAATGTCCATTAGTATGGAATGACTGGCTTGGTTATTGAGCCAGTCATTCCAGTGGTACATTTTCAAAAATAGTCTTATATTTGTCTGGAAATGGACATTTCTCAACAGCACTGCAAAAGCGGTTTTGTTCAACTTTAGGGTTAACAGGATTAAAAACAACAAATGTTGAATTGTAAAAAAAGTTAAAATCTGCCACAGTATGTGTTAACAGCATGTCCTGCTCTTCTCTTTATATGCTATTGATTAGGCCAGCTTAAGACATCATTGCTCAGCAATTATACTCAAGCTAAGGTCAATTCACATAGTGATAAAGATCAAAGGAAAATTCCATTGATAAAAGTCAAGCCATCCACTATTTTGGTATTAGCAGACAAGTTTATAAAGGCTGTGGAATTAAACTATTGTACAGGAAAGCTGTTGAATATTTTGAAACTAATCTGCCCTGAAAAAAGGCTGTTGCTGCCATATCAAGCAACAGATTTTGAAAGTAAAAGTAGTCTAAAGTACTCATTAATTTGTCATTGCAACATATGAAAGTAATTGTTTTATTTTCAAAATATTTAAATTCCTATTTTAAATTATTCATACATCAAAGCTGATGACCATTTTAAAGCTAATTTCACTGGAAACTGTTATATTGTCCCATTGTAGATGACAGATTATCTTTCTCACAGAAAACTGTTATATTGTCCCATTGTAGATGGCAGATTATCTTTCTTGCAGAAAACTGTTATATTGTCCCATTGTAGATGGCAGATTATCTTTCTCACAGAAAACTGTTATATTGTCCCATTGTAGATGACAGATAATCTTTCTCACAGAAAACTGTTATATTGTCCCATTGTAGATGACAGATTATCTTTCTCACAGAAAACTGTTATATTGTCCCATTGTAGATGACAGATTATCTTTCTCACAGAAAACTGTTATATTGTCCCATTGTAGATGGCAGATTATCTTTCTCACAGAAAACTGTTATATTGTCCCATTGTAGATGACAGAATATCTTTCTCACAGAAAACTGTTATATTGTCCCATTGTAGATGACAGATTATCTTTCTCACAGAAAACTGTTATATTGTCCCATTGTAGATGGCAGATTATCTTTCTTGCAGAAAACTGTTATATTGTCCCATTGTAGATGGCAGATTATCTTTCTCACAGAAAACTGTTATATTGTCCCATTGTAGATGACAGATTATCTTTCTCACAGAAAACTGTTATATTGTCCCATTGTAGATGGCAGATTATCTTTCTCACAGAAAACTGTTATATTGTCCCATTGTAGATGGCAGATTATCTTTCTTGCAGAAAACTGTTATATTGTCCCATTGTAGATGGCAGATTATCTTTCTCACAGAAAACTGTTATATTGTCCCATTGTAGATGACAGATTATCTTTCTCACAGAAAACTGTTATATTGTCCCATTGTAGATGACAGATTATCTTTCTTGCAGAAAACTGTTATATTGTCCCATTGTAGATGACAGATTATCTTTCTTGCAGAAAACTGTTATATTGTCCCATTGTAGATGGCAGATTATCTTTCTCACAGAAAACTGTTATATTGTCCCATTGTAGATGACAGATTATCTTTCTCACAGAAAACTGTTATATTGTCCCATTGTAGATGGCAGATTATCTTTCTTGCAGAAAACTGTTATATTGTCCCATTGTAGATGACAGAATATCTTTCTCGCAGAAAACTGTTATATTGTCCCATTGTAGATGGCAGATTATCTTTCTCGCAGAAAACTTATATTGTCCCATTGTAGATGGCAGATTATCTTTCTCGCAGAAAACTGTTATATTGTCCCATTGTAGATGGCAGATTATCTTTCTCGCAGAAAGTCAGTGCTCTAATGAAATCTGTTGAACATTTTGAAACTAAGTTTTACTGAAAAATGGTAATATTTTCAGTCAAATTAGTTTCAAAATATTCAACCAATTATTTCTTACAATAAAATTAATGTTTGTTATCTGACCTGCTTGCTTGAAAGGTGAAGAATAAATATGTATGCACATCTATTCCCATTTTTACAATGAAATCTTATTATTTTGGAAACAAGTTAAATGAAATTTGTTAATGCATATGGCAGCAACAAAATTCATTCAAATAGATATTAATATTTTCAGGTTTTATATTTTATAGCTGGAATGAATTCAGTTCTGTCAGTACAGTGGTTAACGTGGTATTCTGTTTCTACTATATATCTCAAATTGGCTGACTACATTACACTTTTAATGATGACTCATGTTTGTATAGTCCTTCATAATAATTATCAGTCAATGTAACTAATGTAACTGAAATGTCACTTTAGTTACAGTATGCAAAGTAACTGAAATGTAACTAGTTACATTGCTCAACAAGTGTAACTTTAACTGTAACTGTAATTTAAATGTAACTGACCCCAGGCCTGATGTATTAAGTAGATATGTACATTTATTACATGTATGTATGATATTTCGTTAATATAAAATATTATTATTTTAACCAGTCTCAGTTTTGTCATTTTACCACCACCCAACCACTCCCCCCTCCCCCAGCCCATCACTGACCAGCATCATCCATTCCACATACAACTCTGTAACACTGATATGCTCATGGACAATTATTAAATTTCTAATAATTATATTGTGCGTGATTTGGTTGCCCATAAGTAAATAATGTAGTAGCCCCTTATTCCACAACTAGTTCATCACTCGTCCATCTGTTTACCGCCATTCTGTAAAAGAGAATAGAGGAAAGAATATTAAGAGTGAACATGCATCATGACGGATTATCAGATAGTAGCAAATCATATGCATAGAATGATCTTAATTAGTTCCACCTTACTCCTTGCCCTTGCAAATGCTTATAATAATAATACCACGCACGTCCAAAATTAGTCTTGAGTTCTTTGGTTATCGGCCCTATATAAAAATTCTGATGGACGTGTGGTTGTATAGCCATAATTTTTAGATGACCAACAGTCAAACAACTGAAGCTATTGTCCATTGCATTCTCATATGCCACATTTAGGCCTGGGTCTATATAAATTGAAAAACTGAATTGGTATTCTGATCTGACTATCTTGCGGTGCCTTGTGGTATCTTGAAAAGTCAAGTGGCAATCTTCATCATCATGGCAATATTTTCGGAGAACGTGAAACGTTTACTATATACGGCGTTGGTGACTACAAAAGCCGAATTACTCTATAACAGTCGAGCAAATTGATACCAGTCATACCAGAATCGGCATATGGTGGAGTCAGAGACTCGGACTTCATGATATGTTATGCTATGACTATCTTGTTGTATCCTATGAAACAATTGCGATCCCTTGTGGTGCTTTGTGAAATCTGATGACCATGTTGTGGTATGGCATAACTATCTTGTGGTCCCTTGCGGTATCGTGTGGTACCCTGCAGTATTTTGTGGTAAATAGACGCACCCAGTGACTATAATTATCCTGCTATTACCTGGAAGATAGAACGACAAATTAGTAAGCCTAAATTTCTTGAAGCAGTATCTGAGGCTTTTCTCTACCAACATGTTACCATTCTGACCCGTTATCGTCCAAGTACTTTAGATTTAGTCTTGACAAATGAACAGGATATGGGTGAAAATATTTCTGCTTTTGCTGGTTTGGGAAAACGTGACCAGATCTGTTTTACTTTTGATTTGATATGCTACACCAAAATAACTCAGAGCAAAGTTGCAAAATTCTTATATGACAAAGGAGATTATGAAGGGTTATGTAGGGAATGGGACAAGAATTGGGAGACATAATTTGAAGGGCTGTCACTGGATGAATGCTGGGTGAAGTTAAAAGAGAGTATAAGTCAGGCAATGCCAATATATATACCCCACAAAAAAAGAATTCCTTCAAACAAACCAAGACCATCATGGCTAAATAGACAATTGCTTAAATGTAGGTTCATAAGAAAAAAGAAAAGTACTAGAAGACATATTTGAGCATGCAAGATACACAACATTATAACAAATACGCACGTGTGAGAAATCAAGTAATAGCACAGTGTAAAAAGGCGGTCAAGTTCTTAAGAAAAACATCGCAACTAACACTTAAAAGAACCCTAAATCATTTTGGCGATATGTCAATAATAAACTAAAAACAAAAGAAAGTGTAGGAGATCTTGAAGACATAAATGTTAACCTTACTGAAACAGACCAAGAAAAATCAGAATTATTAAATAGACTCTTCTAGTATATTTACCCAAAAAAATATGAATAATATTCCCATTATGAAATTTAAAACCGAAACCAAAATTGGCGTACGTCTTTGGGACCCCACAGACAAGCTTCCACTCGAGTATGAAGAAGATCCCTCCAGTAGAACCGGCATTATCGAAAAATACCTACATGTATGTTTAAAACAATGTTCCTGAAAGCTGTTGCTGTTGCATTTTAGCTCTTTGACTTGCCATACATCTTTGGACCCAATGGGCAAGCTTCTACCAAAGTTTAGAGAAGATGCAACCAGTAGACATGGTAGAACCAGAGTTACAGTATTCAAAAATGTCTTAAGAACAACAAAAGCCAAAACAACAAGAACTCCTGGACCATACATATGCTCGCATTAACACTTGCATCTAGCGACACAGGTAAAAACATGCGAGGACAATTCAGAAAAAGGCAACCTTTTGAAATAGCTAAGTATTTAAAATCTAATGGTAAGCACACTAATGGAGTGACGTAGGTACATTTACCCTACAGTACAAGCCATATATACGATATTGTGTTATTTTGTAGGCATCTCAAGGTTTCATCACTCAGATCTATGACCAGATCTACGCTACACTTTATGGCCAGTGTATTGGTGATGCGTTGGGACTTCTCACAGAATCTCTCACAAAAGACGATGCGAAAAAGGTGATTGCTGTGACTCATAATTTAGCCTGTTCACACACAAAATGATGTAACTTTCTACTAGTTTATCCTAAACCCACTCGTTGTCCTGTTTAACCGAAACTTTATATATTAACACTTTAACCCTCGAGACGGCCAAAACAGCTTTTGTAGTGGTCTTGAGAAATGTCCATTTGCAGACCAACAGAAGCCTATTTTTGAAAATTTACCATTGAAATGACTGGCTCGATAACCAAGGCAGTCATTCCAGTGGTACATTTTCAAAAATAGTCTTCTGGGTATGTAATTGAACATTTTGTATGAGAAAATTGAAATCTACTTGAACAAATTCGAGGTTTAAAGTGTTAAATGGTTAAATATGCACATGTTATCGCTCATTACTAGCCAGTTGTTGCAACACTACATGTAGTTATTGGCATGCCATTATTATGATGTCAACTAAAGACACTAGTGTTGCAACATTGCCACACAAAAATTGCTTTAAGTGTCAGAACATGGGCACATTGTGTTTGTATTGGTAACTTGCTCATCACAGCTCCACAGTCATTTATTGATCCAGAATTTTATGCGGGAATATATATGGTAATTACTGTCTGCGTGTCCATCTGTCCAAAATTTTCTGTCTAGTCCATATTTTTAAGAGTATATGCCCACGGAAAGCGTCTGATTTCTTGTTCGGACCAGATCTCGAAGAGTTTTGAACCTACACTAACAATTTTGTTTCAGCAGATGTGTTATGGATAGACGAAGTGTCATGATTTCGTTTCGGCAAAATCCGCCCATATTTTCTAGAGTTATCCCCCTTGAAAAGCTAAGATTATTCAAAATTACAATTTTTTTTCCAGCAGATGTGTTAGGGATAGACGAAGTGTCATGATTTCGTTTCGGCAAAATCCACCCATATTCGGCAGTCTTGTCCAGTCCAGATCTCGAAGAGTTTTGAACCTACACTCACAATTCTTTTTCAGCAGATGTTTTAGAGATAGACGAAGTGTCCTAATTTCGTTTCGGCAAAATTCACCTACATTTGTCAGAGTTATCTCCCTTGGAAGATTAAAATTCATCAAAATTGTCTTGTAATATCAATGCAGCTGTGAAGACTTTCAAGATTTTTAGTGATGTCTTTGCCATGAATTCCAAATGTGTACCTAATAGAAGTCCCCCCCCCCCCCCTTTCTCAGAGAATTATCAAAGACTAACTATTCACATTTAGCATTCCTCAAACAAGTATGCCTGCGGGCGTATGTTGAGTTTTACTAAAACTCTTGTTCACATATAGTCACCAAACTCAGTATGTGGATGCATCATAGCTTATAGGTCTGTCTGTCTTGTATCAAATGAAATAAGGCTCATGGTTCACGAGAGCAATAGCTTGCCTCACAAGTGAGTGAACACATCACAGAGCATGCGTTTGTGCTCGTTATTGACAACATTACATGTGTTTGTTTCACTGACATGACTGAAGTTCACACAAACCACACCCCCTACATCTTACACTCCTATGTGCCCACCAGCTCAGGCATGCACACTGTTTTTCAAACTAACATTTTCAGTTTTCTTTAAAGGGATATATGATGGTCGCTTAGCAAATGATGTTGAGCACTACTAGCTTATAAGCAACACAGTTTTAAATTATGATGTATAACCTGTATGCGTGTCTCTTGTCATATTTTTCACATTTATGACAAGGCCAAATGAGAAATCTTGACCACGGTGCTTAGTAAAACCGACGAAGATCATGCCCTTCATAACAAACTGTTAACCCTTTAGTGGTCAAGCCGGCCTCTGTTATGGTCTTGTGGAATGTCCATTAAATAAATGCCATTTACAGGCATGACAGGCCAAGATAATACAATTTTTGAAAATTTACCACTGGAATGACTGGCTCGATAACCAAGTGATTTATTCCAATGAGAAATTTTCAAAAATTGCATTCTCTTGGCCAATAAATTGACAATTAATAGGCAGATATTTAATTTTCTGGACAAAATTTAACCATTAAAGGGTTAATTATGAGTGTGTTTAGGCTTAGGCGATTAAATCAAAAATCGCGATTATTTTTCAAATCGTGAATTTATATGATTAAAAATTAAATAATCGAATAATCGGGAATATTTCTACAGCATAAAATGTTTCAAAACCTACCTTTTAATTATTCTTTATTGCGATCGGTCACAGACATTTACATTTTGCTCAGCGAATGCATGCCCATTTGCAGGCCAAGAGAAGGATATTTTTGAAAATGTATTACTGGAAGGACTGGCTCGAGAATCGAGCCAGTCATTCCAGTGATACATTTTCAAAAATAATTTCTTGGCCTGCAAATGGACTTTTCTCAACACCATTGCAGCTTTCGTCATTGATATGCTTTTCTGCTGTTATAACTGGGTAATTTGTACTCAAGCTGATTAATCAAGTAATCACGATTATTATTAAATAATCGATCGTGATTACTGAAAGCAATAATCGCGCAAGCCTATGCGTGTTGTTACATGTCTGTTTGTCTGAGCAGCATTATGGTCATGTGTGTAAGCGTCTGGATTACATGCACAAGAAACTGCTGAATGACACACACAGATCTCGCTGGCATATTGCTGATTGGACGGATGAAACGGATCAGCTCATCATTATCATGAAGTCACTTACACACAATGAAGGCAAGGTAAGGTACTATGCACGGCTGTATTAACTGGGCCTCTAGTTGTCAAAAACCAGTCATTCCAATGGTAAATTGCCAAACATGAACTGCTCTTGGTCTGCAAATAGACATTCACTAAGCAAATATTTTGAATTTCTTGAAACTCTTAACTAGTAATGTGTTAAATGTATCAATCATTCTTGTCTTATGGCTGTTATATGAGGTCTATATAACACAGGTATGTCATGCATGTAGTTAAACATGTGTAAAAGTAAGATTTTGCCATTGAATAAAACATTTGTATCATCAAGGACACACACTGTGATGCATGCACTCAAGCTTAGTGGGTGGATGGATGGACTATAAGACCTATGTAGCTTGAGAAATGCCCATTTGCAGGCCAAGCATTGCCATGAGGGGACTAGTTGTAACGGGGGAGGTTTTACTGACAGGATCTGGTCCTGATATCAAGTTTAGGCAGGCTGGACTGACATGTAGCTGCCCACCAGTGGTGCCACGGTTGTGACCCGTCTAATTTATGACCAGGGCCAGAGAGCTGTACAGACTGCTAACCTTTGCCTACTATGGACTGACAGGCTATCTTTGTTGTATCACAAATCTCAAGACAGTTCTTAGGACAGACAGGCTGGTTGATAAGTGGTGCATAGTTCACTTACTTTGACGCTCGGTGACACTGCTTATGACTCCATTGATGAGAGTCTTGATGGCAGATTCACCATCAGTCAATAATTAGTTGATAACACAGAAGACTTCATTAAACATTATTCCTCTTTTACTCGCTGAGAATTATTTGTCCATGATACACTTTCGTTTAATCATCTATTAATACAGTTAACTAGATAATAAGTTTCATTTGAACAATAATAACTGAACTTGTAAAAATAACAGACTTTAAATACTGACTTTGACTATATAAATCAAATACTAAACTAAGACGCTTACTCCCTAACTAAAGGTATGCTAGCAATCTTATTCTATTTGTTGTGATCTTATTTTTGTGACCGAGCCGCACAGCCTAACTGGTCTTCTGACCACACCTAGTTTCCTGAATATGCTGAAAAAGCTGACATTTATACTGGTTTCTTGTTGACGTTTCCAGGCTAAAATACATTGTTACCCGGGAATATTTCTACAACAAGAAACCGGCATGTCGCTTCATGGAAATAATCTTAAATACAAAGATGATTTTGTGCTTATGGTGGTGGTGAGAGAGAGAGGGGTTTTGGGGGTGGGGGGGGGGGTTGGGGTTGGGGAGGGCTGTGTTACCTATAGAGGCTCATTTTATAATCTACTATTTACATTGGGTGGGGGGGGGGGGGTTGGGTGGGAATTATCCAGATTTCAAAATCATTGAATAAAGTCGGAAACTTATTCTTTCATATGTTCTGAACTTGACGTACTAGGGTTATGATATTGGATTATTATTAACCATTTTAATGCTGAATTTTGTTAGTTCACATTCTTCAGTTTTTCTAACATGCTAACTGATGTTTATTTTGAAAACAATGTTATCGTAAGCTGTTGATGTCTATGACACCAACAACTTCAACAATACCGTCTTCAATATGAAAATCAGTTTTACTTGAGCCAATAGTAGATTCACATAAAATTCCTACATTTGACTTTAGCGCTATAATGGTTAATTTGATAAATGCTTATCGGCGCACTTAGTAAGTTCTAGCTTGGCTAGGCTTTGGGCGTATGGAGTTACGTATATAAGTCCATAGCATGTACCAGCCTATTCTGCATAATATTGGAAATCAAATACGGTTCAACCTGCTTAAACAACCACCTACCATTTGGACCAATAGCAGGGTGGTTCCTTAAGACAGTGACATTTTGACCACCTGTATTAATGAACCCCCATCTCCTGGCTCCAAGCAAACCATTCTATAGCAGGTCCCTTCTTATAAGGGACTCTGTCTTGTTAGTGGCTAATTTATGTGCCCCATACGTGGTCCCTCAAGACAGGTTGTATATAATTTCCACCCTGTGATAGACATTTGAAAGATATTCTAGATTAATGGCTGGCTTGATTTGTAACTGAGCCAATCATTCAAGTGGTAGAATAAGAAAAAGTAGGCCTGCAAATGGCCAGTCATTAAGGAAAAGTTTAAATATCCTTGATCATTAACCATTTCACTGATGAATTTCTCCTATCTCATTTTCATGGCAACCAACCATACATGAAAACTTAAATATTTTGAAATTAATTTTACTGGAAGCTGTTGCTGACCTAGTGGCTTCCAGGCAAATAAATTGCAAAATATTTGTTGTTATTCATTTGCAGCTATTTAATAGTTAATACATGGTCATAATGGAGGAATCCAGTTTGTCAATCATATGATATCATATATGAACTACGTGACATGTAGGCTGATGTCATAATCAATTATGTCATCACGAGTCATTGGATTTTGTCCATCTTAAACGCTTAATAGTATATCAGGTTGTACAAATTGTATGTAATTACTATTTAATAAACATGCTGTTGAATATTTTGAAACTATTCAGCAACAGCACCCAGTCAAATTAGTATCACAATATTCAACAGCTTATCTGAAAATTTTTATGACAATTAATAGTCAGGGAGTTCAGGGTGAAGCATGGGTGGAGTTTAGCTAAAGGTGGGCAGGGCATAGCCCTAACTGGATTCCTGCATTATGTCGTCTATAATGGCTGACATGTTGTGATAACAGGCTGGCTGTCACATGTAAAGGTTTGACTGTATCAGGGATCTGATCTGTCACTCAAGTATCTGACATCATAATCAATTACGTCACTATGTAACTGACATCACAATAGTAATGACTTATTATAACTCCATCATGAAAATCGAGAAATTAGTCCAGTGGACAAATTATATGTCTTTGATGGATTTACAATTTATGCTAATAAACATTCTGTTGGATATTTTGAAATTAATTCAGCTGGGAGCAACAGCTCCCAGTTAAATTAATTTCAAAATATCCAACAGCTTACCTAACTGCATAGTTGCATGTACATTTGTGCCTTGAAATTTAGATTCTGCGAATTCAGGTTTCAAAGTTGTTAATCGATTCCAATACGAGTAAAATTTGGGCAGAGCTTACATTGTGTAGCTACAACTGGGCGGGTCATAGCTCTACATGGTTCCCTCTATTACCTACGATTGATCTCCCGTAGGTGCGCTGTAAAGACATCGCACGGCGCCTGATAGACTGGTCTGAGCAGGGATTTCCAGACATTAACGACACATGTGGACTGGGTATATGTGGTACAGTGAAGAATGTTGTAACACATCCACAGTTCTCTGAGGAACCAATTAAGGTAGGCGATGTTTTAACTCAACTGCTCCCAGTTCCAAAGTCTTAAAATATTCAATGGAATATTCCTTGCATCAAAAAAAATTTCTCGTTTCTGGTCTATGCGTGTTAACCCCCTCCCCATATCTTATTTTCAAGGCACCCATACAGGAAAACTTGAATATTTTGAAATTAATTTAACCTGAGACAACGACGTCTTCCTGTCAGATTATTTTCAAAATATTCAGAACAACGTTAAATATCGTAAGGTATATACTTTTTCATGGATTTATCGTTGAAAGGGTTAAAATGTTAATGACAATATGTCATGTATGACAATGACATGTCATAGAGAATTGTAACCCATTGATGATACATATTCACATCAATTTACCAATTGTGACAACTCAAAAATGTAAATTTATGCAGGATCTATGATAAAACAAGATGCTTGTGTACCGTACTTTGCCTAATTCAAGCCCATGCTCTAATAGAAGCCTACCCCCGAAATTTGACATATGAACTCTAATGATTTCTTAGCAATTTCCAAAATGGCAAAACTGTTTTGGGAGCCCATGTCCCTAACTCAGCAGATTGTATATGAAAAATATTTTTTAAGAGCAAATTTGTAAGGATAGTGTATATAATACTAACAATCGTGTCACAGGGTGTGTCTACTTTACACCGATCTCTGCCCTGATACATTTCCGGCCATCCTAGAAGTCAATACAGGCCTCAGATTTATAGATCTCGACCACCTATTAGATTAATACTAATAGTAGTAGGCCACATGTGTTCTAGATATAATAAAGTTTATTCCACACTTTTGTGGTCAAAATGCACAGTCTTCGCGTGATTAAATACCTTCCTTATAACTATATTATAAGGCCAAATTTATGTACCAAACAAGCAGTCGCCTGTATTGTGCATCAATTTTATAACGCCAATCAACATTAAATGATTCCAAACAGAATTAAAACGAATGACCAAAATTACTAGAAAGATGAGAAAGATGACTCCTCCACGCTGGTCTCCGTAAGTACCAACTTTGTTAGGAAACTAAGTCATCAAGGATTGCGGGCTGACATCCGCATACAGAGGCAACTCTGATTATGTCTAACCTTCTAACAAGAAACTGTGCTCGACATCCTCGGACAACGCAATCTTCCCAGGAGCTTACCATAGCTATGTGGAATCTACGTGGTCTGACTGCAACATCAAAGAGGCAAACCTTAGGTGCAGACTGTGAACACTATAAAATCAACATCACATGCATTCAAGAGACTAAAGTAGCTAAACACTCAGAGCAGCAACTTCAGACAGGCCATAAGCTAGTACCCATGGATCAAAAATAGGCCCCTTACCGTGGATTAGGCTTCGTAATCGGACCAAGGGTATTGGACGATGTCATTAGTTTTGATCGCGTTGCATTTATCGACCTGGCTATACCAACGCGAAAGCGCACCACCACTAAGTGTCGCATAGTCAATGCATATGGGCCAACTACCGAAAGGGCCAAAGAGAATCCAGCTATATTAGATTACTTCTATGCAGAACTGAGTTCTGCCATTACTATCCCAGCTAGATGGCAACTGTTTGTGTGTGGCGATTTCAACTCCAAGCTGGGTAAACTCGGCATTGCGGACAAAAGTTCAGGACTTGGCTCATGCATAGGATCGTATGGTGAGGGCACACGCAACAGCAATGGAGATGCACTGGTGGCATTCCTTAGTTCCAATGGCCTAATTGCCACAAATACGGCTTTCAAATACCCATGCCGCCACCGGACAACATGGACTGGACACATTGCTGATCGCAAAGCTCCAAAAGGTTCTAAGGCTACAAAAGCTGTCTTCAACCAAATAGATTTCATACTGTGCAAGACAGCAGCAAAAAGGCCCTCTGGGAGCAGATAGCTAACATCGACGTCAGCTCCGATCCAAACGAAGCCCTAATCAAAATACTGATATCTATGGAATCATCAGCTACAAGCACCATAGGTGTTCTTAAAAACAACAGAACTAAGTATGCTGATGACCCTCTCGTAGTAAGACTGTCAGCAGAACAGAAAGCGTTACGTCTGCGCATCTATCAAAGTGGCCAAAGTGAAGATCGCACCAGACTACTCCAGGAACGCAATAACATTCTGCGCCACAATAGCGAACACTTAAAAGATCTTGCTATCCAACAAGCAGACGCCCTAGCAGATGAAATCACTGCCACGGATGACTGCCACAAAATGTTTCGGGCAGCCCGAGCCCTGAGAGTTGCTGACTACACACCACCACTAACTGTACACAACTCTGAAGGACACTTTATCGGGACTGACCAGGGCAAAGCCGAGGCAAATCGAGACTGGTTCAAGGAACAGTTCACTGACCACGATGATGAGCCCTTGCACCCATTCTCAGGAGACCCCAGGCCATTACTAACACCAATTGATACAGCAGAGGTTGAGAAGGCACTTAAAGCCCTGAAAAATGGATGTGCATCTGGACCTGATGGCATGAGCAATGAACTATTCAAATATGCAAGTGACATTATCTCAAAACCGATCACGCACATAATCAATTCAGCTTTTATTCACCACCTTCCCATCGACGCTGTAGGCCAAGGCATCCTTATCGCCGCACTACCCAAGGCCAAGAAGCCACCTGCCCCCCCCCCCCCCTCCCCAGCCAATCTGCGGCCCATTGTGCTCCTTAACAGCATACGGAAAATCCTATCCAATGTTACTCTATGCCGCATCCGAGACAAGATCGACAACTTCACTGGATCATGTCAAAGTGGCTTCAAACGTGGACGCAGCTGCGCAGACATTGAATGGGCTCAACGCATGCATGTGTCGGTAGTCATGTCCAAACACTGGGATTTCCACAAAATGGGCATTGACATGTCACGAGCCTTCGACACAATTAAACGCTCAAAGATCCTAGACATACTACGCCAGGCCAGTTGCAATGAAGATGAGCTACGGTTAGTGAGACTACTGCTTGCAGACACCGAGCTGAGAGTACGAGTCAAGTCAGTGAAGTCTGTAGAGTTTGAGACATCAATCGGCTCCCCACAGGGAGATGGTTTATCCCCTGTGCTCTTCACCTGTCTGCTGCATTGAAATCTGTGCAGGAAAACTCCACAAGACCAAACCCCCCGGTGTCAATACTGCACATGCCGCTAGAGATGGAATATGCCGACGATGTGGACTTTATAGATGAGGAAAAGAAACCTCTTGACGAACTTCTCCCAATAGCTGCAAGCAAACTAAAACTTGAGAATCTCTTTATGAATGAATCCAAAACGGAGTTCACCCACATATACCTATCTGCAAAGCATGAAACTAAAGAAAATGATGATCCACTCCGTGGCGGCGAACCATGGAGGAAAAGTAAAATCCTGGGCTCACTGCTTTGCAGTACTGCTGACATTGCTGCACGCTGCGTCACGGGGAACCTAGCTTTCAAGTCCTTCTGGAAGCTATGGATTCATGGATTAAAGATGCCCTTGGTAAAAAGACTGCGTTTATACAATGCAACCTGCGTATCCTTGATGCTGTATAACTGTAACAGCTGGGCAGCTCCAAAGGCAACTCTAGACAAACTTGACGCCTGTCACCGCAAACACCTACGCACCATTACTGGACACCGATGGCCAGAGAGCATAATTTCCAATGATGCACTATACAAGATGTGTAATACGTCGCCGCTGTCTGTAAAAGTCGCCCATCAAAGATGGTCCATGTTCGGCCATGTGCTAAGGATGCCAGAAAACACACCAGCACAGAGAGCCTTGGAATTCACCCTACTTGGAGCCAGCAAATACAGCGTGCTACGAGGTGACCTCAAGAAAGCAGGATTAGGTACCGTCAAGTCAAGATTGGACCTGAGGAAGCTAAGGATTTTGGCTGAAGACAAGACACAGTGGGTAAAAGCGAAGAAGGACTGATTGCAGCTGTAGGATGTTTCTACTACTACAGCCGCAGAATACAGTAATCATACATACTAGAAAGCCCGAGAATTAAAATGAGATAGCCAGCTTCTTATGTTGGCGAGCCAGCGGCTCTTTTGCGATTGGAGGCACCGTGTTCTCGCGAGATCTTATACGCTAACGGGAGTTTATCAAATGGGTACTCATTATTCAGATCAGTACAATACTCAGTTTCTATCACACAATGATAATATATAGAAATTTCTGAGTTCCAAGTCCCTGAGTCCAGAATATTTATATCTGAGTACTCGTTCTAAAATAAAATCTGAGATTGGAGGCGAATCATGTGATTTATATTTTTTCATGCCAACATTTTATATCAAATTATGGATTAATTTGGATGTAATAAACGACCTTTATTAAAGGATACGCAATGTTTAGGTGCTCCAATTATATAATTTCACTTCCCCTGTGATGTTTTGAGGTATACATTAAACATAGGCGTAAGGCGGTGGGAATTTTTGTTGGAGAAAATACGTTCAATTTTTGTGGTATCAGTCTTAGAAAACATTTTTGGGAAAACTCAACGATAAGCCCACCCCCTTTCTCAGAGATGTTGGGTTGGAAATTGAACACCTTGTTCTAATAGAAACCTAGGCTTCAATTAGGCAAAATACGGTAGCCATGTTTTAATGTGACTAGCATAATCCATACTTCAAGAATATGTGCACCAATGGAAATGCTTTCTAATTTAGTCAAATGTACCAATTATGCAAAAAAGGTTCCATTGCTACTTATGCTGGAGACTGGTGTGAGTATTGCGGTCGGTACCCTCTGTCTGTTTTTTTTTGTCCACAGCATGTCTGTCCATCAGTCTGTCCATCTGTATGCAAGAAGGTGGAATCACACAATTTGTCTGATACAAGTACATTGTGGCTGGATAGTGAAAGTTGAAGTTTCAGTTCAAAAGGTCAAATATCTAGGTCACTGGGTCACTAGGTTAATACTGAAATTTTATACACAATTTTGTTCATAACGCTGGGTTGCATGAAGGTAGAATGACCAAATTTGGTGAAGCCATTCAAATTGTGGCTGGCTGGTTCAGTTCAAATATGAAGCCATGGAGGCATGGAGTGCATAATGAAATAACATCTTTGGCCCTAACTGTGGATTACAAGAAGCTAGAATCACTAAATTTTTCATAGTATTGTGGGCTAGAAGTAGTATTTGTCAAAGCGTCAAATATCTAGGCCACTGATGTCACTATGTGCATGGGCAAAACAAAAGCTCAAAATCGTGGCTCGGCACCTGAGTGCATGCTGTTTTGTTCTTCACTGTGTTCCAAAGGGTATAAGGGGTACATATACCAAAGGGTGAATACTTTGTCCTTTGAAAAATAATCAGTTTACCATCCGTATTCATTTATATCATTCTTATATAGTGCATCTTAGTGCTCATGAGACTGTGTGTATTTTATCACAATGTCCTTATTAATGCAGGCAGCTGAAATCGTGTGGCGCAACTTGCGGTGTTATCCAGCCACAAATGAAGCCGTTGCTCGGACAGCCATACTCGGCATTCATATGCATGGTTCAATGGGCAAGGTGATACAGAATACGCTGGATGTGTGCAAGACAACACATGCAGATCCCAGGTGTGTAGAATCATGGAGAGCTGAATTAAGAACAATTTATTACTCTCCCCCTGTATTGCATTTGTGGCTGTCGGTCTGGCTGTCTGTCTGTCCGTCCATCGGTCTGTACATGTATGTCTCCCAGACTTTGCCCAATGCAGATAGAAAACCTGATCCAGATCGGATGAAATTCTAAATATATGGATATCTTGGAAACTACTGGGCTGATGTGGGCCAAATATTAACACAAGAAATGGTATGACCGTAAACTGTGATTCCACAACATTTGGCTTGATCCAAAAAGTATGTCAAATTTGAAATATCTTTAAAATCTTTATAATGTAGCAAATATGTGAGTGTGAAGGTCTGTAACCTGTGATTGCTCTTGTATCTTTATTAGATCACTGTATTCGTTGACTTGAATTTAGCCATAATCCCTAACAATACAATAATTCAATCTTTGAGCATCCGGGCATAATAACTGTTGGATATTTTGAAACTAATTTTCCTGGATGCCTCCAGTCAAATTATTTTCAAACTATTTCCTAGATCCTAAATAATTTCTGTCATTGCATTCTCAGGGAGAATGGTTTTAAAACATGCACGCACACGCACGCACACACCACCGTCACCACCATGTGAATACACACACGGAGATGTGTGATTGCGCATCACACTTGCTTGTCATCTGTTTGTGTACAAAGTGAATTTCAGCGTGAGAATCAGCCTCCTCTACCAACTTGTTCATATATGTTACGTTTGACCTCGTCTGATAAATAAGGCAGTGTATTTCCCATGATTCATAGCACTAACTAGGACACGGTGGCTGGCACACTGGATCAGGTGTGTTGATACAGTCATCCATATTCATGTTTGGGCCAGTGTAGCAAAGATATATGAAACAATAAAGTGTATTTTTCGATAGCAAGCTACATCCGGTGCACGTGTGTGAAATTTGGTGATGTAAGGGAAAAACTCTAGAAGCGAGACGAAAATCTGATTTAGTTGCAGGATTTTTGTATGGTTCGAACCGTAGCCCCAGGCATGCCAGGCTTAGGGTAACATCATAAACGTAATAGTGTCGCGCTATGTCAGCAGCTAACATACATACAGGAATACCTGTCATCTTTTTAACTGTTTGACTGCTGCATGTCACCGAACAATAATTTCAACAGTAACTTTGAAAATGCTGAATGTTTTGAAAACAATTTGACTGAAAGTTGTTGGTGGCTTAGCCACAACCAACTTTCAGTCAAATCTTTTCAAAATATTCAACAGATAAGGAGTTACATTCCTTGGAATATGGTGTTGGCTTATTAGTGTGCTCGTGTTGAATGTCACCTGCTCAGAATATTTCTCATGTTTTCCTATACAGGTGTCAAGCGTCATGTGTGGCGGTGAGTATCGCATTAGCACTAATGCTACAGAGATTGTCGGAGCTGATTAAAAAGAATGGCCATTATGACGTGGAATTGATTACTGAAGAGGCATTTGCGTATGCATCACAATGTTTGCTGGGTACCAAGCATGATGTAAGTGACAACAGCTAGTTACAATGTATGAGTCCCAATATAATATTGATATAAATAACCTCTTAATAACACTATTGGTCAAGCTGGCCAAAATCCCTCTCTGTTATATTCTTGTGGAATGTTCATTTAAAGGTCAAATGAATACAATGTTTGAAAATTTACCACTGGAATGACTGGCTCGATAACCGACCAAGTCATTCCAGTGATAATTTTTCAAAAATTGTATTCTCTTGCCCTCTAAATGGACATTCAAAAGGCAGATATTTAAATTTTCTTGACCAGATTAAGTTTGACCATTGAAGGGTAAATGCAGTCGGGTCAGATGTCATAAAGCTGCTGTTTTTTCTCACAGGATGGTGTTTTTCTTGACGCTTTCACCGATAAATGTCCTGTACATCTTAATTTCCGGACAAACAGACAGGAAAGTTGTTAAATATTTTGAAATTAATGTAAGGCATCAATGGCTTCCAGTCATAATAATTTCAAAATATTCAACAGAATATGCTATAAATCGTGAAGAATGTACTTTTTCAAGGATTTGCCATTGAAAGGGTTAAGACAGTTGGTCTTTTTTCTTGGTTAGCTACCATCAGTTTTCTCATGCTGAGTCAGAAAAAGTGTCAGGAATTTGACAGAAGACTGACAGACAAACCAGCTTATACTAGTTGTGAGTCGCAACTAAACATTCTTTGATGCACCCTTGAACTGTGCGAAGTTGAGGCCTAGGTTGTCTTTCTATGTGCACATAATTCATTATCCATCAGTCATCAAAATCAAATTACACTGTATTATACAAGCATATCGATGTTTCCAGAATACATTATCTGCAGATGTAATTTGTTAACAAATCGAGCAATCCAAGAGACCTTAAGACTCATTGCGGACAATATGCAGACTGCAATAGGCAGAGAATATAATGTGAACAGGTATTTTCCCAACACTAGATGCACCTACATACAACATGTACAAAAGCACATGCACTGCGGAGAAATGAGAACATTGGACTTATAATAACCCCTTTAAATAAATGCTGAGATTGAAACAGAAAAACCACATGACGGATTTCGCACAGCAAATGTACACTGAATGACATCTATTATATGCACATAGAAACCCAGCCTTGTCCTATTCTAGCAACCATTCCAGATTTTGTAGTAGCAAGACCCATAAAGAAATGTGGTCAATTCTGAAAATGTCATTGCTTAACACTTTCACAGATGAATTCCCTATATATCTCAGTTTTTCAATGGACATTTAATTCAAGGGCTTATCCGATGTCAATAAAACTTTATAGATTTGTTGTAATCAGTGCATCCAGTCGCCATCATAATTAAAATGATTTTCAAATTGTTTACATATTTTTATGTGGTTTGTACATAGTTTATTTCTGTGTGATTTGTCTCCTTTTCAAGAATTAGAAGAATGTTAGTTTTTCAGTGGACATTTGATCCAACAAGGGGTATATTATTTTAAGAAATCTTGATTTCGTGACACTGCTACACACGATGTGTGGTATGCGGGAAAAACTAAAGGTCTCAACTCGTGGGACTCTGGTGTATTTATCTTAGCACTGTGATTCTCAGATACCTGGTAACCCTTTAACACTCATATCAGCCAAAAACGGCTTCTGCAGTGGTCTTGAGAAACATCCATTTACAGACCAAGAGAAAACTACTTTGAAAATTTACCACTCAAATGACTGGCTTGGTTATTGAGCCAGCCATTCCAGTGGCCAATTAAAAAAAATAGTCTTCTTTTGCTCTGTAAATAGACATTTTCTATGACAAAATTGAAATTTACTTGAACAAATTTGATGGTTAAAGTGTTAACCATTTACTGATCAACCTGGCCCTAACTGACCATTACAGTGGTCTTGAGATATACATTTCAGGCTAGGAGACTTTTCATAATTCTATCACCGGACTGACTGGCTCCGTTATTGCGCTAGTCCATCAAGTTGTAAAGTTAAAAAAAATACCCATCACTTGGCAGGCAAATGGAAATTTACCAAGCAAAAATTGTAATTTTCTTGACCAATCTTGATTATTACTGGTCTATATCCTGCCCTATGTTCTGCAGCCCAAGGAGTTGAAGCAGTACATGTTTGCAAGTTCCCTGAAAGAGCTTAAGCTAGATGAGCCAGGTAGAGTGAGCTTTACATACAAGACGTTAGGGGCAGGGTTCTGGGCACTCAAGCAGAAGAATTTCAGAGAAGCTATACAAGCAATTGTGATGGAGGTATGTATTTTATAAAAACAGGAAAATCTGTTTTCCGTTTCATTGTCCATTATCACACAAATATATCAAAAGCAGTGGTTGTGCTTTGGGTATGGACAGGGAATTTCCCGTACAAGAATGCTTCATCTCCTACCTTCCTCCCATGAAAAAGTTGAATGAAAATATTTCTTAGTTGTTTCACTGTCCAGGGTTAATGCAATACTGCCTACACTAAATAAGGATGTGTTTTTATCATCCAGAATGCAGAAAATAGCTTCTCAACGCATCAGGCGTTCAAATTTTCCAGTAAGAGGATTCTTAACCGTTGTTCTCCGAATAAACACATCTCTTTGAGATACCCCTTCCCAGACCGTCTCCAAGGTTATCTCCAGAGGTAAACAACATGTTTCTTCCACCTACCACACCCCCACACACACACACATACACACACAACACAATCAAACATTTCCTGGTGCCACCTTTGATCAAAATGTTAAATGATACAGGCATTAGAATTTATCTTTCCTGCATTAAGCAATTTTGAAAGGGATTAAAATTTAATTATTGTAAAAATATTGTGAAATCGTTCAAAATGTATTAATACATCTAGACTAAAATAAAAATCTAAAATATTGTCAAATGCCCCAAAATATTTATGAATCAGGAGATGGCTTGGATGCAGTTGGGATGCTGGTTACACATGACATCTAATCATGGAATGACCATTAGCTTCTGTACCTCAACATTTGCCACTACACCACTGACGGTCGGTCGACAAAGCCCTGTAAAAGTAGATTCTTTACAATATAAAACTTTCTCTGTTGAATATTTTAAAATTAATTTCACTGGAAGATGTTGCTGTCTAAGACAGTAACGGCTTCCATAAAAATTAATTTCAAAATATTTGACAATTTTCCTGTATGGATATGGGGAATTCGTCTGTGAAAGGGTTATGCTAAAGCCAAATTATCTTAAAATTAAGTGCTTATGTGATAAGAGATATAGGAAATGTAAATACACAGTATATGGTGATTTAGCACTGCTTAACATGGATGTATATCATGAAGTGTGAATAATGCCTTGTGCTTGTCTTTCAGGGTGGCGATGCAGATGCTAATGCTGCAGTTGGAGGAGCATTGTTAGGCTGTAAGCTTGGCTTGGACAACATGCCACGAATCTGGATAGAGAATCTCTTACATAGATATTGGCTAGATCAAATTATTGATCAGTAAGTTTGGAGATTTAGTATATATTCAAAGTAGTACTAAATGGAGGAATCCAGTTTTAGTTATGCCCCGCCATCTCTGTGTAAGCTCCACACATGCTTTGCCCATTTGGGATCAATCGATCCTTGAACTCCATGACTAGCAATTTCCAGATAACTATACAGGTAAACTATTGAATATTTTGAAAGTAATTTGACTGGGTGCTGTAGCTGCGCACACAGTCAAATTAGTTTCGATATATTCAACAGAATGTTGATTAAATAGTAGACATACAATTCGTACAACCTGACGGACTATTAATTTTTAAGACAGACTAAATCGAGTCATTCTTGACGTAATTAATTATGACGTCAGCCTACATGTGACGTAATTGATTATGATGTCATATGAGTAACTGAGAAACTAAATTTTCACATCAAGAGAACATACTTACCTCCCTAACACTCTGGATATACTAGTATATCGGCTCTAAGTTCAATAATATTCAGAATTATAAAAAGTTAGGTGCCTCTAATGGGCAGGTGGATGTACATAGTCATGCACATGTCAGACCCCACCTACTGCGCATGCGCATACTGGTACTTCCGTTTTCTAATATATTGGCTGAGAGTCAACTTGTGGAAAACTTTCCAATCTATTTATTGAGAATTCTCACTATCTATTATCATCTTTAATTCATAATGGCTGATGCAAAAGTGTCAGAGGAGTCCTCCTCTTCATCCGTTACGGTGATATTGTTCCATATATTAATTAAGACTTGTAACTTTTATATGTTACCAGTTTTCGTTCGCGGACATTTTGGCGTTACCGCGTTTTCAGGCGCTGGGAATCCTTGTTAAATTTCTCCCAGTGCCTAGGGCTATTAATCCCTTGTGCTTTGTGTTCACAGGTTCAACTTATGGACAGTAAGGGTTCCTGTTCTTCTCTCGAAGGTTGTTCACATCTCTTTTTTTACTTATCATTGTGATATGTCTAAGGGTTGGAGATATAGTAAATGAATAAAAGAAATATCTCCTTCCTTTTGTCCCATCCCCCTCATCTGGTCTACAGAAAGAAAAGTCTCGGCAGATGGATGGACGTGTTCTCCTGCACAAGAGGATGGTTTTGCCTGTGCTCAGGCTAAGGGAGTTTATTAGGTATGGCACATAATTGTTTGAAAATATTCACAAATTTCTGCTGCCATTTGTTATTGCACTGTATTCTCTCTTGTGTGTGCATGGGTTCCCGAATATATATAATTTAATATCATATTATTCGGGAGTTATGAATGTCTTTAGCCGTAGATATTTCTTGCATTCATTTCTGATGTCCCCTCTCCTTGAAGGAGCTGTTGCATTGAGGTTTGATGTCATAATCAACCAGAGTTTTTTCTCTTTCCTTGATGTCATAATCTTAGTTTAGAGAAATCTTTTTGATGTTTTTATCACCCTATTATTATGAACGTGGAGAGATATCTAGATAGTCAATAATCTTTCTCTCTCATTCTTAATTTGGGATCCTGGTTGTGTTTGGTTATTATTAACAAGAGAAGTCAACTGTCCCGTCAGGGTTGTCTGTAATAAAAGTGGGTGTCTTCTCTCGAGTTTGTTCTTGTTTTGTACTAATAGTCAAATAACACGGTTTTGCAAACTATAATACTCATTGTCTTCGTATGCCTTCCCTTTCAGAAGTCATGTCCAGCATGCTTTAAGCCCATGAATGCTAGATTCTTCCCCCACCCTTGCCATCTTTGTTCAGTTTTTGTCGGCTGTCTAACAAATGTGACATTTGTAAAGAGTGGGGGGGGATCTAACCTCTGAATTCTTTGCTTTTCAGTCTGAGCTGATGGCTGAGGAGGGCAAGAAGGCAAAGAAGGAGGGTAAGAAGAAGGCCTCTGAGAAGGCTGAGCTCGAGGCCTTCAAGGTTGAGTTAATGGGTGAGATGCGCAGGACTTTGAAAGATCTGATGCCTGACATGCTTCGCAGCATGTTGCCTGGCACAGGTGTTTCAACTTCCTGCGCATCGACCTCAGAGCAGGTAGCCCACATCCCTGGATCATGCCCTACTAGCTCAGACAAAGTGTTTAGTGATCCAGGGGCGGCCGTCTTGGACCCAGGCTTAATGTTCGCATAGCCTGGTGATCCAGCGGCGCGAGCGGCATCAGGCGGGACCCGACCAGCGGGCCTGACCACGAATCACTCGCGGAGTACCCTCATCATCTGCTTCCGGGCATTCTCCTGGTCAGTCTGGGTTAGTTTTTCTTGCTAACCCAGAGTCTAACTTTCCTGACCAGGAAGATGATGAAGACTACCTGCTCGGTCCATAGGATGAGCATGAAGACATGGATGCGAGCGTCTACATTCCTCTCAAGGGGAGCGCGGCCGCTTGCACCTATGGCACTGTTCCCTCGGGAGCAGGCTTCATGATTCAGTCTGTGGGCCGGTTTGGAGCGGATGACCGCCCGTATAAGATACCATGCTTGGACGTGGAATCTCATACGGGTGATCCGGGCTGCGCTGGTGTGCATGTTATCCCTCACACAATGCCTATGATGAATGTTAGGCCAGCCCTCGTGGGCCCGTATGCATTCCCTGGGCAGCCGGGTTCGTCTATAGCCTCCTCCTTGGCCCTACCTGCGAATGATTTTGAGGATGACGAGGGCCCGCTGCTCGTCGGCAATTCGCAGGTAGCCACGGATGAAGACTGGTCTGAAGCGTGTGTGTGGCTCCTCACTGTCAGACCAGAGGTCTCCGTGGACGAAACGGCCGCCGGTAACCCCCGGGCATGGTTACAGGCAAAGCCATTGGCCAACACGACTGTGTCTCTGCCGTATGCTGAACATATCTTAGATATGTTCTCGGTGGCAGAGGAGTCGATTAGACCGAAAGGTCGAGGCCCCCTGCGAGGTTGCTAGGCGATGTCGGGTTACTGCTAGTCAGTATGCTCGATATGGCCTAACGCCCAGACCGAGCGCGGATGACCATGCCGCTTCGTCCGCGCCGCTCTTGGAGAAGATACGCGGCCGGGTTCCCGTGCTGACACGGGAGCGTTGTGCTTGGGCGCTATGCGCTCGGCTAATGCCGCCTTGCGCAACACCAAAGAGAGCTCACGAGCAGCGATTAGTGCGCTGTCTCATGTGTCTCAGCTGCTATCTGGGGTAGTAGTAGCCTCGGTGCAGCAACAACCTAGCCCTGTGACAGTCCAATGAGCCGTTGGACTGCCTGACTAGGTCAGTCACTAAGTCACTGAGGACGAGGCACACCTTTGCGTTGGACAATTTGTGCCTGTCTCAAGAGCTCAAGTCGCGCTTGTTACAAGCGCCGATGGCGGGCCCTGGTCTTTTTGGAGGTGAAGGTTGTCGGCACCTCCAAGAGACAGTGACTTTGGTGAATAACCAGAGGGTGCTGCGCGCACAGTTTGAAGTGCTGTGCAGAGAACACGTGCATATTCAGCCCTTGGCTGCTCGACAGCAGTACGCTCGTGGCGGTGCTGGCATTGTCAGAGGCCAGCAGGTCGGCCGGGTTCAGAGACTGCGTCGGCCGCACCAGCAACAGCGTGCTGCTGTACATCAGCCAGCGCCTCAGGCGCAGCCAGCCAGACAGAAGCCCACGCACCGAGGTGCATGTGGTGCTGGGCGCGGCGCGGGAGGAGCGGCACGTGGTAACCGAGCCTGATGGGCTAAATGTTTTTCCGGTTACCACAGGTATGTCTCGGGTGTTGTCACTCATACCAGAGACACACCCACTTCTAAAATTCATTGGCACCCTGTCAACCCTAGGTGCACCAGTGGGAGGTCATTTTACTTGCCACATTCAGAAGTGGGAGCGGTTGATTCAGGACCGCTTAGTCTTGCAATGGCTTTCGTGCGGATACAGTCCAGAATGGGTAAAAGGTCCGCCATTGCATCTGTCTCTGGTACCGGTCTGGACTCAAATTCCATGAGATCCAGACAAGCGGTTGTGCATAGAAGAGGAGATAGAATCTCTAATTCTAAAAGAAGCAATTCAACCGGCGCAAGATTGGTCCGGGCTTCTATTCAACCGTGTTTCTTGTGACAAAGAACGCCGAGGTTGGGGGGGGGGGGGGGTGGTGGAGGCCAATTCTCAACCCCAAACCTCTAAACATGTTTATAGATACACCGAGTTTCAAAATGGAAACAATAAAATCGGTGTTGTTGGGGTTGGAGAAGGGGATGTGGACAGCATCACTAGATCTCAAGGATGCTTATTTCCACATTCCAATTGCAAGGAGTTTTCGTCTGTTCCTGAGATCTGCTTTTCAGGGACGCCAATGGGACGACTGGTTGCTGAAAGCACACAACCCAGAAAGTTTGACAGCAAATCTTGAGATAGTTTTGAAAACTCTCACAGATTTAAGCTGGATAATCAACTTTCAGAAATCAGAGCTGACTCCATCCCAGAGGTCTGTTTACCTGGGTATGTTCTTCGATCTGGAGATAGGATATCCCGGGAGAGAGTGCATTCAGTTGGTTTGCAACAGTCGTTATATTCTAGCACAAGTCTATCTGAGAATGTTAGGTCTGATGGTTTCAATGGAACCAGCCATTCCTCAGGCAGCCTTCAATTCTTTCTCATGACTCAGTGGATGCAGAGTTCAGGATCACTGGACTCGCGCATTCAAGTGTTGGACCCTCTCATTCATCACCTTCATTAGTGGATGGAGAGAGGAAATCGCCTGGCGGGGGTCATGCTGACCCCTCCCTACCCTCAAGTAGCGGGGTTTATGGATGCATCGATGGAGGGATGGGGAGCTTGCCTGGAAGAAGCCAATATATCAGGGCTTTGGAATCTGGAACAGTCAAAGGAACATATCAACATGCTAGAATTACGGGCTGTAATTCTAGGCCTAGAACACTTCTTAAAAGAAGTGGAGGGAAAATTTGTGATGATACGTTCAGACAACTCTACAGTAGTGAGTTACATAAACCGCCAGGGCGGAACGAAGTCGCCCAGTCTCTGTTTGATGACATAGAAGCTGCTTTGCGAGTGCATGGATCATATGATCACCTTGAAAGGAGTTCATATTCCAGGAAGGCTGAATCTGTTAGCAGACTCATTGAGCCGAAGGATGAGCATTCTGCCTACGGAATGGCAACTAAATCAATGTGTGGCGGATCACCTGTTCAATTATTGGGTGAAAGCCCAACATACATTTGTTCGCAATGAAGAAGAATGCGAAGATGACGACGCAGGTAGCATACCCTCCAATAATCCTGATTCCAAGGATTCTTCAGAAGATCAATCAGGTGGAATGCCAAGTGCTTCTGATCGTCCAGAATTGGCCAAGTCGATCATGGTTTACAGATCTGCTGGACCTTCTGGTTTGCAATCCGGTTCCTCTGCCTCTGATGAACAATATTATCTTCCAGGGCAAGACCCTTCACAACAATCCGTAAGTGTTTCAATTGACTGCATGGATGTTGTCAAAAAATCTGTGATTAAGGAGGGCTTTTCTGAGCAAGCAGCCAATTTCATGGCCAGAGCCAGAACGGGGTCAACCTCCAGAGCATATAATTATAAAATAACAGATTTGCAGAATGGGGCTCAAAGAGATGTATCAATCCGATGGAAGCATCTATCCAGGTAGTAGCTGATTTTATCTGTCACCTGTATGATGCCTATAGTCTTAAGCCTAATTCTATTGCTGGATACAAATCAGCATTAATGACTGTTATCCTTGCTTGGCAAAAAGGGGAAGTGATGAAATAAGTGTTTTAAATACTCTTATTAAAGGTATGGGCAATCTCAGACTGACACCGTCATGGAGTCTTTCTCTCGTTCTTCAAGTTTTGAGTGATAAACCCTTTGAACCACTTAGTGCTTATATCTGTAAAATTATTGACACTTAAAACTGTATTTTTAGTTGCGGCAGCATCAGCCAGGCTCAGGAGTGAAATTCATGCCTTGTCTGCTGAACCTGACCATTATATAGTTACAGGTGAAGGCCTTAAGCTTCTACCAAGATTTAATTTCTTGGCTAAGAATCAATACTTAAAATATCCGGGTCAACCCATTATTTTACCTGCCGTAACCAGATATGATCCTGGTGCTAAAGCATGGTGTCCTGTCCGTGCTTTAAATAAGTACAAGAGAAGAACTCGGGTTTGGCGGACAGACCCATGTTCCCTATGGTTGTCATATATTGAACCCCATGGTAGGGCGTCAAAAGATACTATTTCCAGATGGATAGTAGAATGTATTCAATTCTGTCATAAGACAGCCACTGGAATTCAAGTAGATAGAGCCAAGGCTCATAGTGTCCGTGGTGTGGTAACTTCCACGGCATTATTTAATGGTGTTTCTATTGAAGACATTATGTCAGTAGTCCAGTGGCACTGTGAATCAAGTCTTACCGGCCATTACCTTCGTGACACTTCTAACCCGCTCACCGTCTCAGTCCTCAGAAAATAAATAATGTAGAGGTATATATTTGTAATTAGTTTCCTCCTCTGCTATTTACAAATATCACATTTGTTGGTAGGGTATCCCTACTATTAGCTGGTACAATTGTCTTCATCCGGTGGAGAAAGAGGTGAGTGCCGCGCCCAAGACATCAGAGGTCAGTATATGTGACCATTTTGTTTTTTGTCTTGGTGATGGTGTCATATTTTTAATTTTTAATATGGTGATGGTTAATGTCTCTTAAGTGTGGTTCTTTCAGAGTTTTTTGAAAATGAAGCAATTCTTCTTTTTCCAATGTCTAGTAATACTTTTCATTAAGTATTAGAGAACGTGCTAGTCATTTAGAGCAGCGTTCTTTCCTAACCTTCCTCAGAAAGAGGGGGGAGGGGGGGGGGGGGGGGGGCGAGCGCATTTGCTTTTTGATCAATCTCTTCATCGGTCGATTATCCGATGCAAAATCTGGTTGTGTTTTCGGATACAATTTCAGATGTTTTTAAATCTCTTGAAAATTCAAAGAGCTAGTCTCTTCGAGGATGTGCTGGTTTTCAGGACCTTGCCTCCCTCCTGCCAAATTGACTCAAATTCTGGCTTTTATCAAGAGTGTTAGGAATGTAAGTATGTTCTCATGATGTGAAATAAGAAAATTTAACAAATTTCTTTTTCACGAGTAAGATGACAAACTTACTGCCCTAACAGGACCCCGGCCTCCACCCCACGGAGGCCTGGTCCTTTGGTTATTTGAATAGTTGCTTCTATGTCAGCCAATATTTAGTAACGGAAATACCAGTATGCGCATGCGCAGTAGGTGGGGTCTGACATGTGCATGACTGTGTACATCCACCTGCCCATTAGGGGCACCTAACTTTTTATAAATCTGAATATTATTGAACTTAAGAGCCGATATACTAGTATATCCAGAGTGTTAGGGAGGTAAGTATGTCATCTCACTCGTGAAAAAGAAATTTGGTAAATTTTATTATTCTCAGATTTCTCCATTGCAAAGCTGTTTATTTTAGCTCTCATATCCCATTAACTGTAGTGCAATTTACCCAGCATGTGTTGTTCAGACAGCATATTCGTTTCAAATATCAGAGACCATATCTGATTATATTGTGTGTAGTGGCTGGGAGTCTTTTGTATACAGTAAGCAAACTTGGTGTATGGATGTATTGTATCCTACCAGTTTGTCATGTATCAAAAGTAGGTCAACCTGACTTACTGTTCATGGTTCACTGAGCATGATAGAAAATTCTTGTGGGCTTTAATTTTATTAGTCAATTCTATACGTTAACCAATCTTGGTGTATGGATGCATTTTATTTGTAATATCAATTCATTGTTCACCCAACTTCAAAATTAATTGCATGAATTCGCTGAATGGCGGTTGGGGATGGGGTGGGGTGAGTGCTGGGCCTGGTATCCTTTGTGATGCACTGCATCACTAAAACGCTAATTAAATTTGCATTCTTCACCCATAAAAAATCAGTAGCGTTAAGGTCTGATGAATACAAGGGTGGGAATCAGAATGTGCATTTAATATTGGATGACTTTCCTGGTGTATGTTGCAATTGCACTACAGTTCACTGATATTTAATGTGTGTAAGTGTATGGACCTATCCATGGACCTATCCAGCACCTTCCGAAGAAACATTTAGGAATATAGTCAGAGCCGTCTTTTTAACAAAAATAACTGACAATGATTCTGTTGTTGCCTTTCAGGTATCTTCATGTGCTAGAAGGAACGAAGCTGAAATTTGAGACCGCCGTTTAATGAGATGAATCATATTACAATTACACTTCAGAAGTGTCTGGTAAATTTGAGTCTGTGATACACATTGTGACACTCAGGAACACAATGAGCGTTCGATGATCAAAAGTCTGTTAGATCTATTACATAACATATTAACCCTTTAATTGTCAAGCCGGCCAAAACCGGCGTCTGCAGTGGTCTTGGGGAATGTCCATTGGTAGACCAAGAGAAGACAATTTTTGAAAACTTACCACTGAAATGCCTGGCTCGATAACTGAGCCAGTCATTCCAGTGGTAAATGTTAAAAAATAGTCCTCTCTTGGCCTGCAATTGGACATTCAATAAGGAAATATGTAGATTTTCTTGACCAAATCTGACCATTAAAGGGTTAACAACAATACATATTCATGAGCATGTACATGTAATCAGTCAGTATTCCTAATCTATAGCTCTAGCTGAGTCAATGCCAATTACTCCACTGGATATTAACCCTTTAATGGTCAAATTTGATCAAGAAAATTTAAGTATCTGCCTTTTGAATGTCAATTCACATGCCAAGAGAATACAATTTTTGAAAATTTATCACTGGAATGACTGGCTCAGTTATCGTATTTTCTTGGCCTGTAAATGGACATTCCACAAGACTATAACAGGGGCTGGTGTTGGCCGATATGGCCATTAAAGGGCTCACATTTGTTGATATTTATTGTGGTTATGAAAATGAAGGGCTATAGTTGTGAATATTAGACTTATGCCTCCTGACTGATTTTTGTCGAGCTCTACGTAAAGCAAAGGATGGCTTGATGTACATATAGCGATGAAATTGTATATGGCCGTACAGTGTCCGACCAGAGAATGGAGGATTCTAGTTTCTCAACTACGTGTAGGCTGATGTCATAATCAATTTACGTCGTGAATGACGTAGTTAAGTTCGTCACAGTGTCTGAACGCTTTCATGTGACATTATATATATTAAAGCATGTTATGTGCTATCTTCTGACAGCTGTCATTCTTTGGCGTAACTGTTTAACATTCATACCAGCAAGAAGCATCTTCTGCAGTGGCCTTGAGAAATGTACATTTGCAGACCAATAGAAGACTATTTTTGAAAATTTACCACTGGAATGACTGGTTTGATAACCGAGCCAGTCATTCCAGTGGTACATTAAAAAAGATAGTCTTCTCCTGGTCTGCAAATTGACATTTTCCATGAGACAATGGACCTTTCTGGTTTTAGCTATGCCCCTCCCATCTCTAGCTAAACTCCACCTACACTTCGCTCTTGTTGGGATCGATCGATCTCTGAACACCCTGACTATCAATCTCCAAAAGACTACACATATAAGCTGTTGAATATTTTGAAACCAATTTGACTGGGTGCTGTTGCTGCCTAAGGCAGCAACAGCGCTCAGTCAAATTGGTTTCAAAATATTCAACAGCATGTTTATTAAATAGCAAAGAATTACAAAGACATACAATTCATACAATGTGTCGGAGTATTTGAGATTTGGTGATGGTCTATATGGAACCCTTTGTGATGTAATGATTATGACATCATCATACACGCGCTGAGCGAGGTCTGATGATGGATGGATACTCTGGAAAGGTGAATTGAAATTTTCTTGAACAAATTCGAGAGTTAGAGCGTGGTTATGAAATTTTCAAACCTGAACGCCCAGGATCTAAATTTCAATGTAGCTATATAAGTAAGCTGTTGAATTTTCTGAAACTAAGTTGACTAGAAGCTGTTGTTGTCCATAATTAATTTCAGAATATTCAACAGAATGCTTATTAAATTGTAAATTCACCCAAGACATACAAATCGGATACTCGTGACAGACTTCCAGCTCGGTGATGGCCATAAATGAGTTTGATTGTGACATCAGCTTACAAGTGACATATTTGATTATGATGACAGATCAAATCCATCCATTAAGTGAGGTAGGCAATAGTAACTTCATTTGCATAAATAATTGCAATGCACACTAGTTAGTGAGTGTATTACATAAGGCCTGTAAGCTACAGGACCATTGTTCTGATTTTAATTTTTGACGTACAATTATTTTAAGGCTGTCTGTCCGTATATCTGTCTGTCTACAACTTTTTACATTTCTGACAACACTGCCTAAGTCGCAACTACAGTCTGTTGCACTTGATTTATGTAAATTACTGCTAATGATGAATATTAAATAGTGTATAATTTTTATAAGAAATACTCACATAGTAGATTTTAAAGAAGCTAATGTTAAAACACTGGTGAGTATATTGAAAGCAATTTATCTGAATATCATCATTGTAGTTTCGTTTGTCAAGTACTTTCTAACCTGTTCAAATCATTGTATTGTAAGCCAGGAGTCGTTGATGCTGGCATTGTCACTAAATTTAGCAGTACAATTAAATACATATCCATCCTGAGTACCTCATATTGAAAATGAATTTAGAATTACGTGTGCATGCACACACGCATGCATGCACGCACACGCACGCATGCACGCACACATGTTGCCGCAACAACCTTCAATCTATTTGTTTTCAAAGGAATCAGCAGTACTTTCAACGTAGTAACACTTGCTGAAGATATTTCGAGGCAGCAACAATTTTGTCAAATTGTTCGTGGAATATTCAGTGAGCTATCAATACTAAATAGTTAACAAATGTATGTAAAAGAAGATATGCCTATGTCATATCAAGATCTAATGTGCAGATATCAAATGGACTAATATGGCGGCTTTGAAGCCAGAGACAACCATCACTGAACTTTTAGAAAGATTTCCTTCTAATTTTAATCCTTAATAACAACTATAAGCTACAAAATATCTAACATTTATTGTCAGTGTCACACATATTTAGCTTATAAATTAGATTTAATTGACGTTACTTTTAAATCTGTATTTAAAAATATTTTACGTATTTTTATTTTTTACTATTTTAATATTGTAGCATCATTTGTCATTATATTATTTTGAAATATGTAAAAAAACTAATTTGAGCAATTGTTATGTCGCTATTTGTGGATTACGCATAAGAATAATATGAAAACGTGATCTATTCCTCTCACACATGATGAAGCATAAGCGAGACTTAGCTATCAGTATTCTGATGGCGCCAGTGACTGCAGCATAAATATTAATGTTGCGTTTAGCAAATCGTGTTATCTTATATTTCAGGGTTGTTTGACCTTTGACCCTGTTAGAACATGTCACGACACTGGCACTGGTACAAAACTCAATGTAAAGTTTTTGCAGTAAGGAAAGCTTCAGCTTATATCTCAGAATTGATTGTATCTCAATTGGAATTAAATTAGATACATGGTTACATATGCTGTTAATACTTTGACACTCATAGCAGCCAAAACGGCTTCTGCAGTGCTCTTGAGAAATGTTCATTTGCAGACCAAGAGAAGACAATTTTTTTAAATTGACTGCTGAAATGATTGGCTCGATAACCAGTAATTCCAGTGGTAAATTTTTCTTGGTCTGCAAATGAACATTTTCTATGAGAAAATTTAAATTTTGAATAAAATCCAACGCTAAAGGGTTAATTAAGCACCAGCACAATTACATTGAGATCACAAGGTCAGCGGTCCATGCTATCAGGACTCGTTTTTTACTGTCCAACTGCTGCAAGTTACCGGACAATAATTTCCATTGGCAGTAACTCTGAACTGGACAAATATTTTGAGAACAAGTTGACTGAAAGTCATTGGTGGCTTAGCCATCAACAACTTTCAGTCAAATTGTTTTCAAAATATTCATCCAGTTCAGAGATATATCCCCTGGAACATGATGTCTGAACAAATTCAGCACTCGGACGGTTAATGGTAAGTTTAAGCATTCAGCAGCACTTCATAGCTTATATTTCATGATTGGTCATATTAGAAGTATACTTGTTAGGAAGCGGTGCAATGTCATTGAAAATCATATTGCTCAAAGCTCAATTTCACTGTGACCTTGATACAAGAATTATTTGTTAAACTTTATGCATTTGCATTTAGCAATTCCTTCCTGCTTATATATCAGGATTTGGTTATCTGTAGTGTTATGAGTCAGCATGATGATATCAATGTCAAAGGTCAAGGTCATATTGAACTTGGTACAAAAAACAGTTTTTGCTGTTTACCTCAAGTTCTGTGTAATCACTCACTATCACACATCATGGTACCTTTGAGGAGATGAAGGGTCTTTTTGATTTAGTGGTCAGGGTCAAAGGTCAAGAACATGCTGAACTTTGTACAAAAATAAACGTTAGCATGGTTTTATGTTTGGTTTTCATCATACAATGTTGCACCCAAATAAACATATTTATTTTAGCAAATATATTTGGTCTGAGCTCTCATGTTTATCGATGATATCGAGCACAGGTGAGACATTTGATGCTGCTGAATTTTTGTTCATTGTCGCTTCTGGTCTTTTTAAGACTAATTTTAATACGTATACACATATACATGTAAATATAATAATTATACATATTATGTCCAATTTATAATGAAGTACTCTATTTATATTAGTCCAGTACCTGCAATATATTAACAGTACACTACAGGACACTACAGGACACTACAGGACACTACAGGACACTACAGGACACTACAGAACACTACAGTACACTGCAGGACACTACAGTACACTGCAGTACACTACAGGACACTACAGGACACTACAGTACACTACAGGACACTACAGGACACTACAGTACACTACAGGACACTACAGTACACTACAGTACACTACAGTACACTACAGGACACTACAGTACACTACAGTACACTACAGGACACTACAGGACACTACAGGACACTACAGGACACTACAGTACACTACAGGACACTACAGGACACTACAGGACACTACAGTACACTACAGGACACTACAGTACACTACAGTACACTACAGGACACTACAGTACACTACAGGACACTACAGGACACTACAGGACACTACAGTACACTACAGGACACTACAGGACACTACAGGACACTACAGGACACTACAGTACACTACAGGACACTACAGGACACTACAGTACACTACAGTACACTACAGGACACTACAGGACACTGCAGGACACTGCAGTACACTGCAGGACACTACAGGACACTACAGTACACTACAGGACACTACAGGACACTACAGTACACTACAGTACACTACAGGACACTACAGGACACTACAGTACACTACAGGACACTACAGGACACTACAGTACACTACAGGACACTACAGTACACTACAGTACACTACAGTACACTACAGGACACTACAGGACACTACAGTACACTACAGGACACTACAGGACACTACAGTACACTACAGGACACTACAGGACACTACAGTACACTACAGGACACTGCAGGACACTACAGGACACTACAGGACACTGCAGTACACTACAGGACACTACAGGACACTACAGGACACTGCAGGACACTACAGGACACTGCAGGACACTACATGACACTACAGGACACTGCAGGACACTGCAGTACACTACAGGACACTACAGGACACTACAGGACACTGCAGGACACTACAGGACACTGCAGGACACTACAGGACACTACAGGACACTGCAGGACACTACAGGACACTACATGACACTACAGTACACTACAGGACACTACAGGACACTGCAGGACACTGCAGTACACTACAGGACACTACAGGACACTGCAGGACACTACAGGACACTGCAGTACACTACAGGACACTACAGGACACTGCAGTACACTACAGGACACTACAGGACACTACAGGACACTGCAGTACACTACATGACACTACAGGACACTACAGGACACTGCAGTACACTACAGGACACTACAGGACACTGCAGGACACTACAGGACACTACAGGATACTGCAGGACACTACAGGACACTGCAGGACACTGCAGGACACTACAGGACACTGCAGTACAGCTCATAAATAAGTTTAAATGTTTCCAAAAGAAAAACATGTTAGTAAAATTTTGAGCATAATTTAAGAAATGTTCTGGTGAATATTCCGGACTTAAATTGATTGGCTTTCCATTCCAATTATATTAAAAATATTCAACAGTTCAGGTTTTTTTGTTTTGGAAACGTAACAATATTTCTAATCTGTACTATAGCGAGCTTTATAATGCATAATATTCCGTGAAATCTGCTTGAGAGGGCACCTGTCTTTATGAGCCAAAACATGATGATACTCTTAACACTTTAATGGCCAGGATTGCTCGAGTAATCCAAGAGTTTTCCTTAGTCAATATCGATTTACAGACTAAGAGAAGACAATTTTTGAAAATTTACCACTAATTACTGCCTCAGTTATCGATTGATATATTTCCAAAACTAGTTTTTTGCTTTACCTGCAGATGTACATTGGTCAAGGTCACTGTACCGGCCGTTTGTTGACTTGACCAATAAAGGGTTAATGGTGAATGGACCTTTCCAGTTTTAGCTATGCCCCGCCCATCACTAGCTAAGCTCCACCCACACCTCGCCGTGTTGGCATTGATCGATCCCCGAATGCCCTAGCTATCAATTTCCTGAAAACTATACAGGGAAGCTGTTGAATATTTTGTAACTAATTTGACTGGGTGCTGTTGCTGCCTATGGCAGCAACAGCGCCTAGTCAAATTAGTTTCAAAATATTCAACAGAATATTTATTAAATAGTAAAAGCAAACAATTTGTACAACAAGGCATAGACCATCTTCAAATATGCGTTCGTGACGTACTTATCGACATCATTCATGACGTCATCCATTATGATGTCATTCTACACACCGCGTAGATGATTATGACGTCATATGATAGGTACATACTCTGGAAAGGTGAATTGCAAATCTTTTCAGTACGCTAGTATGGAATATTCATGTCCTAAGTCTATTTGGGACTTCAACATAGGGCATAAGCGAAATTAACAGACAATCATATTATCTAGTAAAGCATATCGGCCTATATGGATTTTTATTCCCTATAACGAGAGCATAATATGCTAGCCTATTGTTACATCTGAGCCGGAATTATGGCTTGGATATATCGATTGATTGAAATGCAATGGGGGGGGGGTGTGTGTGGGGCCTTTCAAAAACCGGAGAATACATTGAGATTTCAGGTTAAAGATCAAATATTTTTCTTTGAATATAGATTTGAAAATAGTGTGTATTGTTTACATATATCATAATTTATCCCATGAATAGCTATTTTAAGATGACATTAATATTCTTTTAACCCTTTAATGGTCAAATTTGGTCAAGAAAATCAAAATATTTGTTTATTGAATGTCCATTTGCAGGCCAAGAGATGACTATTTTTGAAAATTTACAACTGGAATGACTTGTTCGGTTATCGAGTCAGTCATTCCAGTGGTAAATTTCCAAAACTACTCTTCTCTTGTCCTGCAAATGGACATTCCTAAAGACCCTGCAGAGGCCATTAAAGGGTTAATATACGTCTCGTGAAGCGTGGCAATCTAAGCTCTAAAGGGGCATACCCTGTTCATTGTTAAATGCTTATTGACATGATTTGTACATTTATGCTGCTATAACATTTGTGTTCCTCTCCGGATCTCACATATATGATGTCATAGATGTGTCTGCTTATTAATCATGTTAATGATGACAAGCTTTAAGGAGATACATGATGTCACAGTGAGGAACATAAGGTAAAGGCGCACATTCACACCATAATGTTTGAAAATAAAATTGTTAAAGTACTGAAAATTACTATTGAAAATTTACCACTGGAATGACTGGCTCGATAATCGAGCCAGTCATTCCGGTGATAAATTCTCAAAAATAGTCTTCATTTGGTCTGTAAATGGATATTCACTAAGCAAAAGTTTTGATTTTAATGAGCAATGATAATAATGTCCCATGTTCTGCGGCTGTAATATTAGTAGAAACATCCTGTAGCTGCAGCTAGTCCTTTGCCTTTGACCTCTGTCTTGTCGTCGGCTAATAATCTTTAGCTTCATCGTGTTCAATCTTGGTCTGAGTAAACTGAATTCTGTTGAGCAATCTTGAACATTTAACAATGCATTTCTGTACTGTATACTGTATAACTTGTCTGTAACTTACACACTGTACTGCCACATCTATCTGATGCAGTATAATAATAATAATAATCATGTGATATTTGTTTTTTTATGGGGAAGCTTTCATTCGTAGGTGTTCTCTGCTGGCTTTTAATAGTGCTAAATATGTCCAGTTGATTCACATAATTAGTTGGTCATATTAACATCTGTTTCAGAAAACCTAATCATTTTGTGATAGCTGTTCAACAATGCGTCGTTTACACATATGCTATGGCTAAAGCAAAGCATAATATACTAAGTAGACAATAGATTAATGAACATCGTCGCCACATGATATGCTCTTGAGTACACTTTGGTGTCATATCGCGTGTCTTGCTAGCTGTCTTCCACCCCATCACGCTAAGTATGAACTTGTTCCATCGAGTGTATATCTGAAAATAGTCAAATTTATAAACAAAATTATGTTATATTGTAATATACAAGTAAATATTAGCAATACAGATTTTATACTTATCCATAGTTGTTTGCTTGTTGTTTTGTAACATTGCATATATTGTGTGATGCTTTCTGTAATTTGCCTTCTAAATTCAAATGTTTTGTCTCTGCTGTTTGACAGAGCTATTATGATAAGTTGAGGACAATTCAACGGACATCCATCCATCAGCCTTAAAGTCTGTATGAAAGCACAATTTTAATAGCCATTTATACAATATAGTTGAAACACAATCAAAATCCGTCTCCCGCATATAAATTGTGTGAGCATACAGTAAGAAATAAGCAAGAAATGGAAATTCGAAAATGTGCAAAACATGAATTCTGATTTTAACTTTTTCAAATCCGGCAATCGATAGACCACCTGTATCTACATCAGTCCAGTTATGGCGAGCGTAGCCCCGCATAGGAAGCAATAATAAACAAGGCATATATCGAAAGCTGTGTCGCCGAAATTATCTTTAGTACACATGACATTTTTGATCGGTTCTAATACAGTTTTTCCTGCTGAATATACTCGTTCGTATATGTTTATTTTTTTATTAAACAGACTGATTTACTCTAAATTAGTTATCAATGAGGTCCGGAAAAATCCTGCAAATTTTGTTGATTTTCTTTGAAATTATGGCGAAAAAGAGATAAATATCATCTTATGAGAACCGTCTGAGCAAATAATTTGCGTGATTATGTCCCATACAGGCGATACATTTTGAGTTGGGAATCGAGTAGCGTGTTGGGGGCAAATTGTCAGATATTGAACAAAAATTTGTGTTGGTTATTAACAGTGAGCGTTTTGAGCGAATCGTTTTTGTAATTTATGAAATATTGACACATGTGCGCTCTATTTATGCAAAGTTATAACAGTCGTGTCATGCACACTTTAAAGCAGAATTTGTGAAAATGTGGGACTGGATACACCATAGATTGCCATAGTCACTCCATCCCTTAACCCTTTAAGGGCCATGATTTGTCAGGAAATTAAAATATTTGCTCATTGAAATGTTATTTGAAGATGCCCTAGTAGTGTATCACTCATGTTTGGCACATCAAAAGCGGGTTTTTGAAAGCTGTCACAGTTTTCACATTATTAGTATACTTACTATCATGAATACTCTTTTGATATATGCTAATATACCTAACTGGCTCATTTTAACACAGAATTTAAAATAAACCTACCCCTAATAGGCAGGTAGCTTAGCTGTCAGACTGGCACATGCGCAAGCTGAGCCGCGCATCCGCGGCGCATGCGCTGACTGACACAACACAATGCTTTAGAATTGGGTTCAATTCGCATGTGTTTTGAGCTTGATTAAATTCTACAAAATATATTTAAATTTGGAATGATATTGCTAGGCATCTCGCTTCATAATGAGCTCATTACCTTCTACAAGTGACACAGTGGACGACGGCATCAATCACCGGGTGTAGAGTATACAATTTAGTGTCACCTATTTTCTGGATTACAAAAATCTTGGTCAAGCCATATTCAGTCTTATTTTCCTACTTTGTATTGAGTAATGTGTTTCCATGAACATGGTAAGGGTAAAGTCCAAAAGTTTTGATAATAGCGGGGTCCCAGCTACCCACTGTTAGTTAATTATCAGAGGCGTACTATCTCTCCACCCCTGGATGGCCAAATGCATTCTAAGCCAGCGGTTTTCTAATGAACGCACCATTGGTTCACTAGCCTTGCTATCATATGGGTGGGGAGGCTGCAGGAGGGCTTCTCTAAATTTACTTTTGAAAGTGTTTTGCTTGTCAAGCTTTTCTGTATCTGTATCAAGAATTCTAGCCTCGATGGGCCCACCCCTAGTCCAGCAGGGTAAATGATATCGAATAAAGTCAGTCAGTAGTTTTTGTATATATGTTAACTGTACTGCTTGGAAGCCGAATAATACCAAGCACGCGTGAATAGCCATTTATTAAATATTGTGACGACAATCCACATGACACTGATGCTCTTAACCACATGTCTGTTTAAGGGATTGGAATGATAGCGCAAGGCAAACCGTTCAAGAGAATAAGAAAGTATGTGCTTAATGTACAAAGTCAAAGCATGGTGTATGACATGTAGCAATATGATAAACAACACAATGCATCACCAGAAGATGATCAGTACAGCGATATACATTGAGTTAGCAGTTGAGATCACTAGATGGAGAGCATAGCAGAGAGCGCGGGTGATTTTTGCTACTTGGTTAGAGTTCTCTGCGGATAGTTTGAGGTCTACCCCATTGATGATTTTGGAGTGGTCCAGAATAAGTTGTGTGATGTTGTCAGGATCATCAAGTAAGCTGTTGTATGTTGCTGGTTCTACCTCCTGCTGTATGACAGAGAGGATATCTTCTAGATATGAGGTTCTGAATTCAATTAACATTGGACAAGTTACTGGAAAATGAGTGCTGCCCTCTTTTGTTAACCCGCAAAGCTGACATATCTGATACTGCATACTATTTGTAGTGATTACGGTTGGCTTGCAGGATGTATGTAACAACCAACAGTCTTTAATTGTCGCTCTTCTTACATCTCTGGTTGTATTATCAACAGAACTCCAGGCGTGGTAGACAAGATTCACTAAGCATTTTTGAATGTTGAGATACTTGAGGGTGGATTTTGAGCTGGCGATATCATAATCGCAAGTTTGTGCCGAGCATTTAATGTGCCCAATTCTTTATCCAATATGCCTATCCTCAATCATGTGGAGGAGATTGTTATTAAATAGCTTATAGTGGATGGTGGAGAGATTTCCACCCTGGCATACTCTAAACTGTATTTGGAATGACTCCACTGTTGTATATATATGAGTAATGCATGCCACACAACATCAAATGCCCTGCACACATCTAATATGACGAAAGCAGCTTGTTCGTGATTGTTTTTGGCCTCATTCACCACCTCTGATATTATCAGGGCTGTATTATTCGAAGAAGTCACATAGATTGAATGTTGTCATGTTTATGCTTAGTTCGGTTTAAAAGTAGTTTCTCCAGACTCCAGGATCTTTCCGATAAATGAAATTCCTTCAGGAGTAACATAGCTAACAATTTTGACCTCAACTGTATGCCTACAGTGAATAGAATAATATGCTCTCCTCCTCATTGACAATGAAACGAACATAATTTTAGAGCATATCTGATACTGGGTCTCGATTCATAGTATCATATAGGTCTAACTATAGTTTACTTGCACTTGTTAGCTAACAAAATACAAAGCCCACTAATCATTCTGAGAAAAATTTGACAATGCTTTTGCTGCCTTAGTAAGAAATGACTCAATAAAGTTGCTCGAAATATCTTCAGCAAGTCTTGCAACATTGACTGCCCTGCTGCTTATTTTGAGAACAATTTGATTGAAAATTGTTGCATCAATGGTTTTCAGCCAAATTGTTATCAAATCATTACCTTGTGACAAATGTATTATCAGCTGATTATTTTGACCACAATTTGACAAAAAGCTGTTGCTTTCAGTAAACTTGTTATAAATATATTTGTTGTCACTTGCACCATAGGAAACATACAACTGGTATTGGACTATGCTAGGAACTTAGCCAGCATATGAATGACTAGAATTAGCATTATGAGAATGGTTTTATACTAACAATTGCTCACCGGCGAAGACAATATCGTCTGAAATAATGACGCCAGCAAATAGTCCTAAATTTATCTAGGATATGTATCTTTTATCAATAGATGAGAACTTTAAAGCTGGCTACAATTGTTCCAAGCTCTACTTCAGTTACAGGTCAATTTTAATTTGCTTGGACGCTTCACAAGTCTTCAATTATGGTGAGGTCATTCTCAGCTAAGGTTTTATAGGTATCATCATAAGCCGGACCTTGAAGAGGGCTGGCAAATGTTCCAAAGTGTTCCTTAAAGGTACTTAAAATGTCTGCACTATCAGTACAGGGTTTTCCATGATAGACAAGGTGCTTAACTCCACTATTGTCTGAAGGATGTTGCTTTGCAATTAATTAAAAGAAAGTTTTTCTATCATATTCATGCGTCTCCATGATCCTGTTACAATGTTCACTTCATTTCTGTCCTTTCAGCAGCCGTATTGCTTGCCTTTGTACTTGCCTAGCATCTTTGTGCTTACAGTTGGTGTCGTATCAATACCACTCGGTTTACACACAAATATCCATATCCGGTGAGCTTGCTTTCTTAGGCTGGCCAATGCAGTTAACTTTGGGGTCTATTGTTACTTGAACACTTCTTCTTTCTCTGCTTGGCTGAGAAATCAGAAGGCATGAGAGAGGCACTGCATAGCACCCGAGTCTTTTCAGCACCATATGCGCTGGCAGGTTATTTTCTATTTCAGGAGTGGTGCCTATTAAGATATCATCAGCCACCTCGTCGTACTGGTCAGCATTGCGCTTGGTCTCAATAATTTGGCCTGTGTAATTTATTGTGATCATCGAGGCCAACTGAAGCTGCATGTATCACAGCAGTATGGAATGAGAGGTTCAACGGATGTTACCGAACTATCTTGACTTGCTTGGCCAATGTCTTGGATCTCCTGGTGAGCAACCAGTAGTATATTTGTGGCGATACGTTCCCGCTTTCAGAGCAGAACATGGATTCGATAGGTAGTCCTCTAGGAGGTGCTCATTCATGAAGTTTTTTTTTAGCTTTCTCTTGCTGCCCATTCTTGGTAATGTATTGGATTGTGGCTAACCTGTTTCACACATCTTATATTTTTTTCTAGTTAGGAGAATGGAGCCAGATGTGCGTGCGTGCGTGCGTGCGTGCGTGCGTGCGTGCATGCGTGCGCGCGCAGGTACAAAAATGTTGGATAATAACCATTTTAGTGTATCTGGGTTTAGGTCAAAATATTAGTAATTACTAATCTTCTTATTGACTATGCAACTAACTCTTGGAAGGTTTTCAAAATTATTATCGTTTGCAATTATTTAATTTCTTTCATTTCTAAAATGACTAAAAAACTACTTGAAAGTCTATGTGTCATTTCAAAAGATCGTTCAGAATTTCCCTATCTATCATCGTTTTGTGAAGCAGAGATTTTTAGGGCACGATTGCCCCAGTTGTAGCACTTGTGACCTTGGTTTCAGGTGTACTACCTATGATCAATGGTTAGACGAGCTATTCCTGGAGTTTTTGAACAGGAAGTGATGAGCAAAAGGGGGTTTAGGTAATAAAATAGACATCGAATCCTTTGCAAACGAGATGATGAGTGAGATGAAGGTATTAGGTATTAGATGACAGAGATGCTTTGTAGCATGTTGCCTGCTTCCTATCCTTCAGAGCCTTCTTATGCACTTGAGAGATTCCCCCGCTTCTGGTTCTGGTCTCAGAATTGGAGTGCCCCCCCCCATCGGTCCAGGTTTGATCTTTCCACCTGCTGACCTAGGGTCAGGGTCTGTGAGCTTGGCCAGGCGCTTACTGCATGGGCTTGAGCCGCCAGCCCTGGGTGCCACGTCCTCTAGCTGTACCTGTATTCCTCAGTCTCCGGTACCTCCCTTGTTCAGCACACCAACCTTTTGAATTCTGACGAAGAGGAAATTTTGCTAGGTAATGGCCAAACCGCTGGGCTAGACAGAGACCATGGATGTGGACTTCCGTATGCCCTGTCTGGGGCCTACAGGAAGCCATTTCCATGGAGTTTCCCAGGGAGGGTAACCTTCACGGCTCAACCGGTTGGAGTGGATGGCCGACCATATCGAATCCCTCAGTTAAATGAAAGATTCGGTATGGAAGGTGTGGACTGTGGTTCCATGTTGTTTACCTCACATGGTTCCATGCTCTGGCTCCTGGAGCAGACACGAAACAAACCATGCCGGCTCTCGTGGGTCTATATGGCTTGCCTGGCTGTTGTGGAATTTACCAGGCACCAACTACTAATCGACCTGGAAAATTGGCTCCCTCAGAAGCCAGAACATGTATCTTGGTGGACGACGAGTCTGTCCCTACACTCATTTAGATGTCACAGGTGGCTACCGAGGAGGATTGGAATGATGCATCCTAATGGTTGGTAGCCATCAAGCCAGAACTCCTGGTAGAAACGTCAGTGAACCCATGGTCCCAGCGCCAATGCTTAGGCTGGCAGGGGAAGCATTCAAAACGCACATGAAACTCACGAAGCCTCCCTTCCCCCACAAAGTTGCATGGCGCCGTATTGCTGCAGAGCAATTTCTGAAATACGACATGGTTCCTAAGCCTGGTGCGATGACCGCATGGCTTTGGGAGATGTGCATACCGTGTCCCGGTCTGATACAGAACCCCTTTGTTCGAATGCCATGCGCTCAGCAAAAATAGTGCTCCAGGATTTAGAGGGGAGTCTGCGAGGGGCCATTTCTACTCTCTCACATGTCTCAAGTCAGCTACAGGGGGTAGTGGTAGCCTCAGCTTCCAGGCAAAGTTCGCCTATTTCAGAGTCATACAGGATGGCATCACACTGTCTTAAGCGTAGTATGACAAGGATGTTCCAGAAGAGGGCCAACTTTGCCACTGACCACTTATGCCCATCACTGGAGGTTGCCATTATGAGCATGTGTGCCCCTACGGAGGGAAATGGTCTTTTCTGTGGGTGAATGATGCAAGCACCTCAATGAGATGGTGATCCTTGTCAACAACTAGAGGGCATTGCATGAGCAATTCGAAGTGCTCTGCCGAAACCGCTTTCGTGCAGCACGTCCTGCTCATGTGCTGCAGACGAGAGGAGGTGGCCAGGTCAGAGGACAACTTCCCGCACAATGTAGGCCGATGCCAGGCCAGAGCGTGCATGGGTGGTGGAAGGGTCCACATCTCCAGCCTGCCGGACAGCCAACGTGCCGTGTGGTGCCAGCATTGGAGGGCATGGATCTGTCCGTGGGACCATGCCTGAGGGCACATTTTCCATGGGAACAACAGTGCTGCTAGGAACAGCTCCGGAGACTGTGCTCTTGGATTGCTTGTTTCTACCCCAGCCCTAGATGGCCTGTATGGGGCTGTTTAATCAACCATGTCCAAGAGTGGAAGCAGGTGATACAGGACCACAGTTATCATCCCAACAGGATAGACAATCAGCCCCCAGTGGTTGTTTAGAGAGGAGGAAATACAATCCCTCCTATTAAAACAGGCAATTCAGCCTGCCCAGATAAACGAAATAGGATTATATTCAACCGTGCTCCTGGTGATAAAGAGCACCGATGGGTGGAAACCAATTCTTAATATAAAGCCACTCAACAAATTCATTTTCACACCGAGTTACAAAATGGAAACAGTAATATTGGTGTTGGCATGAAGTAGATTGGTGTTGGCATGATTGAGAAAATGAATATGGACAGCGTCCATATATTTAAAGGATGCATATTTTCACATTCCAATAGCAAGGAGTTTCTGATGGTACCCATGGTTTGCATTCCAGGGCCGTGAATGGGAATTCAACGTTTTTTCTTCCGGTACATCGACGGCGCCTCGGGTCTTCACCACAGTGGTCCTTGCTATCACAACATACATCCGGAGGAGAAACATAGCCAACCTGCAGACTGTTTTGCCTGATCTAGGCTGGATAATAAATTATCAGAAAACAGATCTGGTTACATCCCAGACGTGTGTTTACCTGGGCATACTCTTTGATTTAGAGATAGGATTTGTTTACAACAGTCGATATGTCCTGGCATGGGTCTACTTGCAAATGCAGGGATTGATGGTTTCTCTAGAGCCAGTCATTTCACAGGTGGCTTGCGCAGACGCCCTATCCAGTTATTTCTCATGACACAGTTGACCCAGAGTACATACTATGTGGACTCGGTGGCAGTACTGGAACTGCCTATTCACCACCTTCAATGGTGGATGAAAAGTAAAGATCTAGTGGGGGTGATGTCTCCTCCCCACCCAAACATTGGAGCAAGCCCAACATAGATTTCTTCGAAATGAAAAGAATGCGATGATGATGATAACGACGTACGTCTCTGATTCCAGCTCCAAATGCTATCGCAACAGATGTCAGCTGGGCGGGAATGTATGCATGCACATTTCCACCGGCAATCCTGATTCTAAACATTCTTCAGAAAATCAGACAGGAGAGTCCCAAGTGCTTCCGATGGTAAAGGGATCTGCTGGACCTTCTGGTCTGCAATCCGGTTCTTCTGCCTCCGATGGACAATAAAAACTTCCAGGGTAAGACACTGCACAACAATTCGTCAATGTTCCAATTGACTGCAAGGATGCTGTCAAGGAATCTGCGATTAAGGAGTGCTTTTGAGCAAGCAGCCAATTTTATGGTCAATGCCAGAAGGGGGTTAATCTCTAGAGTAGATAATTATAAAATTAACCGATTTTTAGAATGGTGCTCAACAAGATGTATAATGGCCAAACATTGACCATCGCTGGTGCACCACCATCGTAGATAGTGGAACTGTGTTGCACAATCTGTAAAGCGCTGAGATTAATATTAGACTATCTAACCAATGGTGATACATGATGGCGCGTAAGTGCTTGCGATGATTAGCTTGGGGCATATCCAAGAGGGCATTTGGTGCTTCCCAGCTGTCACAATTGGATGACGTTTTTGAGACAGATGTAGATATAGATGAGTCTTAATGTTCATGTGGATTTTGGTACTTCGGATCCACAGCTTCCAGGAGGACTCGAAAACTGTTTCATACATTACACAAATATTTACAATGTTGACGGACTGAATGGCCGAGGACTGAGCCCACTATTCTGCTCTTTCTCTACTCCGAACTCCGACGTAATATACGCCATTCACATCCTTTGTGTATTGTCACCGGCCAATCAAAAGTTAGCATCTGGCTTTTATTTGATGGATTTTTATTGCGAAAATCGCTTTTTATGTTTATAGGTATGGTAATTGGCAATGGCAAATGTTGCACTCGTTCTTGTCAGATACATTGATAGGCAGGCATTAGGGAAAGAATGGGAAGCCTTAAAAGTCTTCTCCAGAACCACTTAATCACAATGAAATTTGGCAGGACGCAGCTTTAGATAATATAAATCCAAGATTGTTCAAAGGATGTTGATTGGTAGATTTGGGTTTTGCCCATCTTGGATTTAGAATTACTATTTTCTTTAAATGAACCATCACAGAAATCGTTTTCAATAAAATAACCGGAACTAAGTTTGTTCAAGAGAGCATAATTGATTGATTTGTCTGGTAGCCATCATGGAGGATCGAGTTTTCACGAAAATGATTTCTCTCCGAAACTGGTGAAGGTGTTGGGTAGAAATTTAGTAAATGTTGTTTCGGGCCATTAAGTACATTGGAAAAATATGGTCACTATCAGGTTACTAAAACAACGCTGATTGGTCGATTTGTTCGGTGGCCACCACAGATTTTGTGTTATTTTAGAAACACAATTAAATATGTTCGAAACGGCTTTGCCGATTTACAAACAATGCAAAAACATCATCTAGTGCAGGAACTGAAGTATGTTCAACTTGGTTAAGCCTATCGGAGCAAAACCTGAATAAATGGTTGCCTATGATGTTAGGAACCCGCATGATGGCTTTGAGGTCACCATGTCAAAACTTGATTGCGAACTTGATAGGACTACACAACTGCCAAAAACAGCAGATTGTCAATAGTTTATAGATTTAGTAAACGTTTTCCCTATTGAATGCAAGGCAGTTCAACATTTAGTTTTTGTGTTTCTGAACTTAAATTCCGAGATTCGTTGACCCTTTTGGAACTAAGCTTCTATACTTTTGCTGTTAGGAATCAGCGTGGTGACATTGCGATTGAAGTTTCAAGGTCAATGACCTCTATTGTTGATTGCAGCGACAATGAAGCTGACAGGCGAGACATTTAATTCCGCGAGAATTCTTGTCTCTTATATTTATTTTAATCCCTTGCCACGAATGTCAAAATTCGGGAGTCGCTAGATTCCCATACCCACAATTGGTCCGTTTAATTCTAGGATCTTCAAAGGTAGGCTGTCTGAAAACCTATCTTGAAACGATGAATACCAATTTCATGGCTGAGAGCCAAATTGAAAGCGGAACAAGCATGACGCTACCCTGGGAAAACACAAGTACAAAATGGGTGGAGCTTAGCTAGAAATGGGAGAGGCATACGCATACCAAGAATTTGATCCGTATATTGTAAATTTGCGTGCGTGTGCTTATGACTGTGTGCGTATTTGCGTGAAAATAAGGTCAATGATAAAAGTTGATATAATCTTTTTTTATTAAGAATCATTGATGTTGTAGAAATTTATTCCTTTTAATTTCTACACCAGGAAATCGTTTCGATTTTTTGACAAATGTACTATGCATGGATTTGTGCCACCAATGTGCTTGCCAAATTCGGCCTCGTAACGTGACTGCGACACAGCTGCTGGATAGAGTATCAAATATTACCACCATACTATTGGTGGAGACAGGGCTTGAAGATGTTACTGGTCCACATTTTGCTATTAAATCTTCTAGTATCGTAAGAGGATCGCAGGCATAGTCATCAGGTGTGTAGTGCCATCTTACAACCACCGTAGACATAGGGTACTGGTATTGGCGGTTTTCCTCCATTTTGTGGTGAATTTCATTTAGGAATCTGGAAGAAACAAATATTGAAAAGCATGTTATATAGTTTATGCTACAGCATAACTCAGAAATAACTTAGAACGTTTCCAAGACAAAATAATACCTGCTGTTGAATATTTTGAATATAATTGGATTGGAAGACAATGATGCCTTGCACCAGGGACTGATGGTGTCTTGGCCAGGTTATCGATTCATATATACAACATGTAAGGTCAGAGCAAACTCAATGAGCCCCTCTAAGGACATACATTGACCACGCCACCGCAATATAATTGCAGCCTAGGGCATCACACCATATAATATTCTACAAACTAATAACGCTGACAGTTTAAGAGAAAGTATTTGGCCACACCTCAAATCAGTGATTGAAATCCCGTCTGTGCGTGCGTGTGTACGTACGTGCGTGCGTGTGTTGTGCGCGTGCGTGCGGGTGTGTGGGTTGGGTGGAGGTGGGGGGGGGGGGGCGGCGGATGCATGTTACTCATGCTCTAAAGTCGCCATCTGTTCAGCATTTAGATAGTACTCCAGTTGGTTGGAGCACCCACATGTATGTGGTAGTAGCTATTACGATTATAATCACACGAATTACAGTTCGAATATTACAGTTACGCGAATTACAATTCAACTAAGATACGTGATGCGGAAACTTGAGAGCATAAGCGAGAGTTACGAGTAAGTAAACAGTCTATGGTATAAACGATCACCACAATGCAGATGATATGCACAGTCAATGGTATCAAGCGAACATAACAGTGCGAGTGAAATGTACGGGTGTGTGTATGACTATGTTCCTGACAGAGGCAGTCTGTATGTTATTATGTAGACGGAAGTAATAACAACAGCTAAATCACTTCACTTCAGTTTTGGCCACATTGAGGATGAAGACTCTACGGCAATGTAGACTGTAGCAGGGTTTCCTGATGATCGTTTCTGCCTCCTGACAGATTCGATGGTCATCCAGAATTATATCGGAATCTATTAAAACTGTGCAGTCGATTATGAGTTGGGTGAGGATGTTTACATCGCTGCAGATGGATATCCATGTAGGTTGACCAAGGTTGTCTTTGATATATTCCTTGAGTTCATGACAGTTACTCTGTCTGTGGCTAAGCAGGGCATCACATTTCACCAGGATGTGGGGATAGTCATCGGTTTCCAGTTGGCATAATGTACACAATGGGCCGATTTGATTTTGGTTGAATCTGGCTAGGTTAGCCTGGACCAGGTATTTCAGTTACGAATCTAGTCTTGATGCTGGCTCTTCGAACATCTTTTGTGTCATTTTGTATGGTGGACATGGTTTGATGCATATTGCCTATTGACAGACGTGTGAAACAGCATCGCGAGATAGTACTCTTTGTGAAGCACTGCTGGATCAATCGGGTTGTCCAATAGTTGTCTACCGCTGTGCGTGTTTTGAGTTTCCACTGTTGCTTTGTTATGGCTTGCGACCTCATCTCTGCTAGACATGGAAGTTCATACTGCTGTAGGATGGCCTGAATCTATATGAACCAGCTAGGGTCTTTACCCGGTCTTAGGGCTATATATGCCTCTCCAAGATGCTGCTCAGGGTACAGTTTTAACTTCGGATGATACTTCCCAATAATGAGTTGGCGAATATGTTGCTTTGCAGCAATGAGTCTTGCTCCAATGAGTAGAAAGATAATAGCCTTGGCGGTGCGAACTGGTGCAGAGAGTATCTCCCTGAGCATGCTGATATGGAATGCCTCAAGACTGTCTAACTGTTTTGATGAGAGGCAAATATCTCAAGACCATATAGTAGTCTCGGCATGACATACCCTATGTAGATATGGTAGCAAACCCTCGGTGAGAGTCCATTTGTGCCATGTAAACCGGTACCTGTCATAGCGTAGAATATTCTTCGGACAGTTGAAATCCTCTCGTCGGTGTTGATTGATGCTTCATTCTTTGAAGTACGTGATAGGCCAAGATGTGTTGTCCTGTCTGTAACTGCTAGAGTCGTGCTTCCGAGGTTCCAAATTGGTGATGTTACTATACTATAGTTCTTTGGAGTGGATCGGATTTGGATACATGATTTTTCAGGATGGATGTTGTAGCGTTCTGTTGGCAAATAAGTATGTTTTGTCTAGCATGATCTGTAGTTCTTGGGCTGAGTTGCTGCACAATGTGAGGTTATCAGCAACGGTAGGACATCCAGTGTATGTTGGTCCGATGTATGTACCGAGTTGCTGCATCTGTAGCTTGTCTAGGAGGCTGTTAATACATGTCTTATATAGCCCTGTCGACAGGATGCCACCTTGCCTGACGCCCTGCTCTACATGAAATTCTGTACTTTCCATTTAACCTTTGCTGATAGCTTCACATAGAGGTTGTCAACTACTTGCCATATATGAGGATCTATCTTCTGATCGTAGAGATGACATTTGATTGAGTTATGGTCTATGACGTCAAATGCTTTCTGAGTATCAAGGAATGCCATATAGAGTGGTTGGTTGGTGTCAATCGCCTCTCGCGGTCTCTAATACCACTAACGCTGCCATGCTTGGTGAGAGGCCTTGAGTGAACCCAAACTGAATCGGTGACTGCTTGGCTGGGAGACGTTCATCTATTCGATTGAGTATTATATGATCGAAGATCTTTCCAAGTAGTGACGAGACTGTGATCCCCCGGTAGTTACCAAAGGACGTTGAGTCCTTACCTTTCTTGTGGACTGGCATTATGATACCAGACTTGAATGACATAGGGATATTTTTGGTTTCTAGTATGATATTTTAGACATGTGTCAGCACAGACAATCTCGAGTCTCCAGAGTTTATTATATGTTCAGCCATGATCCCATATTCATCAGGCGCTTTGCCCTTGTTCAGCTTACTGATAGCATTTTAAACTTCATATGAGGATATTTTCGGACAGGGTTCAAGATTTTGTTCGCACACACCCCGTATTAGGGAGAGATCATACTGAACTCTACACTTGTAGTCAGAATCGAAGTGTGGTTCGCTTTTCGGAATTGCAAAGTCTTCATAATATGATGCGAAGCCTCGGCATTGATCTGTTGGCTCAACGAGTGCGATGCCATTCTCCATAAGTGAGCCAGTAGTAGAAGGCTTTCCTCTGTTCCTTTTGATGAGTTTCTTGAAAAGTCGCAATTAGCTGCTCCGCAAAATATCAAGGATTACAATAATTTGTCGTTCTCAAGTCTTGTGTTAAGTTTAATATCAACATGGAGCTAAACATGTTCTTCTCACAACTGTGTAATTAGTTTTTGTAAATAAGTTGTATTTTTCAAGATATAGATGAATATTTGTGATAATTGTTTGCAAATTTATACGCTTTTCGTAATACATTACTGACTAGCGATGGTTAGTGTTGTTTTATGACCTGACCGGACGTGAGTTACTCCTTTAACAATGGCCGGTCTATACAAGATGCCGGATTGTTCTTGTTCGGTGTATAAACGAGTATGTTCTGATTCTCGTCAACTCAGCATATAATTTCTGCGGCGAGCCCAATCACAGCCATACGTCATGTCGTCACGGCCGACCGGTTTGGTGTCATACATGCAATACCACCGGTCATATGTCTAATCGATGTCCGGTGTACTATGTAATATTACCCAAGAAGGAGTGCCTACAAAACCCTGCAGAGATGAGAACATCAACACAAAAGACGTTGGCAAATGTAAGTATGTTATATATGATAGTGATAATGAGAATACGGGTGGTCCTGTCATTATCTATGATGTGCCAGTACAAAACAGATTTGATCTGTTAAGCTTTAATGATAATGAAGTTGCTGCTACTGTTAGTGGTGTTCATGTTTGCAGTAACGAAATAAGCATTATAAAAGACACATATACTGGCTGCTGTACTGTTAGTGCTAGCATGGCCGATGTATTAAATGAAGCTACACATCTTATTGTTGATAAATCTATTGATGTAATGGGCTGTGACAAAAGAGCGAATAGTAATAATAATAATAATAATAATAATAATAATAATAATAATAATAATAATAATGACGATCGTAATAATAATTTAAAAAAATAAATAATAATAATAATAATAATAATAATAATCCAGGTCCCGGACTGCCACTTCCTCATTGCGGTAGACTTTAATAGCCAGTCCCAGAGCTGGGGATACAGAACACTTGATAAACGAGAAGACATTGAAGAATGGCAAGATGAAAAGCACCTTTTACTTGTCAACGATTCCACAGATCAGCCTACCTTCTTCTCGCGCCGGTGGCACTCGACAACAACGCCATACTTGGCATTTTGTACAGAAGACATTCACAGAAACCTCAGTAGAGTGGGATCGCAGTTAGGAGGAAGCGACCACCGCCCAGTCCTCCTCTCTCTTTCTGGAAGTATTTCAACAAGTTCACCTCAACATCCAAGGTGGAACTACAAAAAGGCAAATTGGAGTCTGTTCGGCATTCGTTCCAATGAGCTTACCCAAAATATAGCAGTAGAAGGGAGAAACATCAACAATGCGGTCAAGGAATTTAATTCAAGTATCCTCAAGGCTGCCAACGAAGCGATTCCTCGAGGGTTCAGCAAAAACTACCGCCCCTACTGGACAACAGAACTGCAAGCAGCACATGATAAACTAGACAAGGCCAGAGAAGATGCAGAGGGTAATCCCTGTCATGAAAACCACTTCACGCTACAACAACCTAAAGCCAGGTATCTAAAGACCAAGCTGGAGGTCAAGAGAAGAAGCTGGAGGGAAAAGACGGCAGGGTTTAATTTAGAGAGAGACACCACAAAGCTATGGAGACGGACTAAAGCACTGAATGATGAGGGTGTCGGGGGAGAGAAGATTACTCTTGAAGAAGATGGGCAAACACTGACAGGAAAGATGGCTGCAGATGCCTTTGCGAAGGCATATGCAAAAGAAAGCAACATTTCTATACCACTGATGCGTAAAAAAAGAGGTTAGAAAAGAGCAAAAGGAAAGAACAGACACCAACACTCACGATGCAATGAAAGTTGACATTAGTTTAGCAGAACTGAAGAAGGCTATCCGCCAATTGAAGAAGAAGAAATCTCCCGGGCCAGATGGCATTACGAATGAAATGATCCAACACCTTGGTAATGCATCTCTCCGCAAGTTGCTAGACATCTTTAATCTCAGTTGGACCAATGGAGAGGTTCCTCAGTGCTGGAAGGAAGCCAGAATGACTCCTATTCTGAAAAAAGGGAAGAACAAGACGAAGTGCTGAGCTACCGTCCTATCAGTCTTACAAGCTGCATATGCAAGACCATGGAGCGCATCATCAACCAGCAGTTGCAGTGGTACCTGGAGTCGGAGAACATTATAGTTTCAGAGCAGGCCGGCTTCAGAAGATACATGAGCACAGAAGATCAAACAACACATCGTGCACAGGTCATAGAGGACACTTTTCGAGCCAAGGTGATGCTAGCTGCCTTTATCGATCTGCAGAAGGCATTTGACAAGGTGTGGAAGGATGGCCTCCTCGCGAAGCTCCGGCGCACAGGCATCGGTGGCAACATGTTCCGATGGACCAAGTCGTATCTACACAATCGCAGAGCTAGGGTGCTGGTGGATGGACAATCTGGACAGAATGTATTGCTGAGACAAGGGGTGCCACAAGGCGGAGTATTATCACCAACACTGTTCATACTCTTCATTAATGACATTGTAGCAGAGCTGCCCAATGGGATCCAAGCAGCCCTCTATGCAGATGACCTCGTACTCTGGTGCACCGAGGAGTACACAACGACTGCCACATACAGAATGCAGATCGCCTTGGACAGAATTACAGCTTGGGCCAATCGGCGGTGTATTACCATCAACAACGAAAAATCATCAGCCATGCTATTCTCACTGTCCACCAAAACCAAGGTTGGCAATCTGACACTGGGCGGTACTCCACTCGAGTACGAGGACCAGCAGACATACCTGGGATTCACCTATGACAGAAGATTAACATGGAAGGAGCACATACAGAATGCAGAGGCAAAGGCCAGAAGAAAGCTAAACATCATGAGGAAGCTGGCAGGAACAGAGTGGGTGCCAATGAAAGGATCCTCAAGACCATCTACCTAGGTGCCGTACGACCACATCTTGAGTATGGATCCAGCTCATGGATGACAGCAGCTAAATCTCATCAACAGAACCGTGACAGAGTACAAAACCAGGCACGGCGCATCATCACTGGTGGAATGAGATCAACACCAATAGAAAAGATGGAGCACGCAGCAGGCATCCCCCCCCCCACTTAGCAAAGGAAGGGAATGCAAAGCACTGATCCAAGCTGCAAAGTTCAAATCGTTCAGCAACCACCCGATGAAGATCAGGCAAGTACAGCTGTCATCAAGAAGACTTAAAAGATCAAGTTTTGTGAAAGAGACAAAAGCACTTCAAAGAAAACACCAAGAAATGTTGCCAGCACAAATAGAAGACCCAAACTACACCCTTGACCCTCCACCCTGGGAAAACAAACTAGAGAGCATAGCTATTCGTACCACAGTACCTGATCTCACAACCAAAGTTGAACACAGTGATGTGAGCAATAAGGCCCTGACCCTAGCCATGCTGGAAGAAATGTACCCTCAGGAGACATGGATAAGGATCTACACAGATGGATCAGCCAAAGATGCAATTAGGAGCGGAGGTGCCGGACTGCACATACAGTATCCAACCGGACAACATGAGTCAGCTGCAATACCGACGGGCAAACACTGCACACACTACAGAGCTGAAGTCGAAGCACTGGTTCATGCAGCTAATACCATCAGCAGAACAGCAGACCCTATTGCACAGATTGTCTTTTTATCTGATGCCCGCTCAGTCCTTGAGGCTATCACCAAAGGTAAGCTGCCACAACTTGAAGAAGCACTACAAACCATCAAATGCTTTCGGATAGCATTACAGTGGATCCCCTCACACTGTGGAGTCCAAGGAAATGAGGAAGCAGACAAGATGGCAAAGGTGGGTGCAGAAGAGAATCAGACAGAAAACATGGTTACCAATACAGAGATGAAGACTATCATCAAGTCACTCTATAGAACACCTCAATCAGAAGATGCCTACCATCATCTCTCGAGGCCAGAGCAAGTGACCATTTTTTGTCTCAGAACTGGACACAACAGACTAAACCAACACATGTACAGGCGGTTCCACCTTACGACATCGCCCGCTTGTCCTTGTGGAGAAGCAGAACAGACCACAGACCACATACTTCAATGTTGCGGTACGTATCAGCTGCTGAGAGAAGAGATCTAGCCTTTGTCAACCTCTTTTCTTGAAAAGCTGTATGGGCATGTGGAAGAACTGCAGAAAACCACAGATTTCATCTTGAGAACGGCTCGCCAAGTGTGATACCATGATGATGATGATGATGATATTAATAATAATAATAATAATAATAATAATAATAATAATAATAATAATAATAATAATAATAATAATAATAATAGTACACAGAAGGGTATTACATCCGGAAAATTAATATCAATAAATTATAACATGAATGACATGATTAAAAGCGGGAATAGATATATGGATTATTTAAGTATTTTCTGTTATACTGTCAGAGTTAATTTCATAAATTTTATCAATATTATACAGTATTGTAAAATTAAAAATTAAAATTTTCTGCACACGCATGGTAGTACTAACATCACTTCCGACGAGGAGCAGTGGGTTTGTAGTCAAGCCTTTATTAAACAAGCGAAGCTGTATGATATAACATCAGTTAATTTACAGGGAAAAGGTTTGCGCATCGGACACGTAAACATACAACAATTAATGTCTAAAATAAGCCAGTTAAAAATAACAATGGAAAAAAGTGCACAGGAAATTGAAATATTTGGCATAACAGAAACATGTAAAAGTAGTGTCGTTACGGATAATTTCATTCATATCCTGGGTTATAGTGCCGAGAGAAAAGATAGGGCAAATAATGAAGGAGGTGGAATAGTAATCTATATAGCCGACAATCAGGCGCGTCGTATGAGGCTTGACTTAGAATTAGCGAATATAGAGGCATTATGGATTGAAGTTATGTCCTACATGCGTTTATCGACCCCCACATTTCCCTGCGAGCTGGATAGACGAGTTTGAAGATTTACTCGAGCCGGCTTATTCCAATAATACGGATATAATACTAATAGGTGACTTCAATATCGATTTTCTAAAACCCGACACGCCGAAATGGCAATCAGTAATGGAAATATTTCATCTTGAACAATTAGTAAAAACTGCGACTAGAATAACCGAGAAAACAGCTACGCTGATAGATCATATATACGTTACGGAGCAAACAACATTTACGTCAGTAAGCGGAGGCGATTTTGCGTCAAGCGACCATTCTTCCGTTTTTGGTATGCGTCAGAACGTTAGACAAAAATCACACAGTCACCATTCTATAAAATATAGATGCAAGAAGAAGTTTGACAATCAGAAATTTCTTCAAACAGTGTCCGTAATATAACTGGGAGATAATTGATTTGCTAAATGAACCAGATGAAGCTCTACAAATATGGCAGGGCACTTTCATAGCTATTCTAGATGATCACGCTCCTATTATCGAACGTAGAGTCAAGTGCATCTGTCAGCCAGGATGGATAAATGATGATATTTTAAGGACAATAAAAGACAGAGAGTAATATAAAAAGGTTAAAAATATGGTTAGATATAAAGAGTTGAAACATAAAGTAATGTCGTTAATTGCACATTCCAAGCGAAACTACTTCAGCACAGCGTTGATTGACAATAAAAAAGATTCCTTCAAATATATGGAAAATTATGAAAAGCATAAATCCGAAAGCTAACAAAATGTCATTGGTGTTGGACGACAGTCACGGAAATGAAAGTAGAGCCATGGAAAAACATTGTGAAATGTTTAGTCAATATTTTGCTACTGTTGCTGTTAATCTCGCAAATTCGATAAATACACAATCACACTCAGTATCAAATGACTTAAAAATGTATGTTAGAAATAAAGTCCCAAGAGAAATTAAATTTAAAATACCGAGAATAACTGTTAATTACGTCTACGACGAACTTATCCACCTAAAAACAAATAAGGCTGCGGACGTTTACGGGCTGAATGCACATTTTATAAAATTAGCAGCCCCAGTCATAGCGCCATCAATAACACGTAATATAAATATAAGGATCGATACGGGCTTGTTTCCGACATTGGAAGTGTGCAAAGGTAAAACCAAACCATTATACAAATCAGACAGCGAAGGAGATATTAGTAATTACAAACCCATATCTATTTTACCGATTTTGTCCAAAATCATTTATACAAATTTCTTTGTAATTATGATTTATTGAATGAATCGCAGTCAGGATTCAGGCCAAAACATTCATGCGAGACTGCATTACTTAAGTTAGTAGAAAAATGGCAATTTGTAATTGATAATGGCGAGTTTGTAGGTGCTATTTTAATAGATTTCAAAAAAACATTTGACCTAGTTAATAATAGTATATTATTAGAAAAGCTCGGCATTTATAAATTTGATTCGTTAACCGTAAAGTGGTCTTCTTCCTATTTAGAAAACAGATACCAATACGTGTCCATTTCTGATAAGGTGTCTGGTCATTTAACAGTATGTATAGGAGTACCGCAAGGTTCGGTGCTGGGACCTCTATTATTTATATTATATGTGAACGATCCTCATATGGGTATAGATAGTAACGTTGACATGTATTGTGATGACACGACTGTGCATTGTAATTTTGAGTTTGCCAAAGGTAAAAGAACAACTAACAACAGATATGGCTTTAGTACAAGATTGGTGTCAAAATAATAAAATGGTTTTGAATACGGCGAAAACTAAACTATTAATGATACGCAATAAAAATAAACTAAAGCCGATAAACCACGAAGAAATGAAGATCCCGATATATAGTGGTGAGCTAGAAATAGTAAATGAAGCAAAACTTTTAGGCTTATATATTAATGACACCCTTTCATGGCAGCAGCATATTAGCAAAATTTGCAATAAGATCGCTTCCCTTATTTATATGCTAAAGAAAAATAAGAAATACATGAATGTGGAAGAACGAAACCTGTATTATAAGGCATATATCCTTTCCCATACAGATTACTGTTGTCTTGTGTATTATGCTGGTACGCCGTCATTGTTAAATAAACTTGGAAAATTACAAAAGCGCGCAGCTAGAATTATATTAGAAGTACCCTATAGGAGCCCATCAAAAAGGATGTACGAAAAATTGAACTGGACAACGTTAATAACGAGAATGGCTATGAAGACCAACATCATGACATATACATCCTTAAACGGCCTTGCACCTATGCGCATGAAAAACCTATTTACGTTTGTAGAAGACACACATTCTCGGAATCTATGATCAAAGACCAACGGTCTATTAAAGCCTCCAAAATAAGAACAGATAACGGGGAAAACAGCTTTACATACACGGCGACGCAAATGTGAAATTCTTTACCGATTAATAATAAGCATCATTCGCCAACACTTAGGTCATTCACATTAATAATAATAATAATAATAATAATAATAATAATAATAATAATAATAATAATAATAATTTGTTCTTCTTTTCATTGCCACACCCGCCTTGGTGACAACGTTTGTGCCGTCCGCTGACCAAACTCAAATGCCCAGAGATTCTCAACGGTCTTAGACACGTGCCAGGCTTTCTTTTCGGATATTATGCATCACTATACCAACATGCGAATCATCCGAAATGAGAACACTAATAATGCGAAATATTTCAGTGATTGTTTGTTTATACAATTGATATTCCATTTCCAAAACACAATAATGAAAGCCTATAATACTGGGCTGTGTTTATTAAAAAGCGCAACGTGCGCGTGCTAACACGAAAAGGCAAGTCAGTTTCCTTTCTTGTAAGCTACGCACACGCCTGCCTCCCAAACCAAACGTCTTGAGATGTGATTATTTTATCTCTGAGGCATTTCGAATCCGGTAAACAGTAACAAAATTATTAGACTATTAATGAATCCAATTTGTCAGTAAGAGATATGGTGTCATAAATGAATTACATCACATGTATATTGACATATCTAAGTCCATCATGAACGCTTAATAGTCTGTTAAACATTCTATTGGATAATTTGAAGCCGATTTGACTGGGCGCTGGTGCTGTCATAGGTAGCAAAGTTGTCCAGTCAAGTCGGTTTCAAAGTATTCAATCAATTTACCTACAGTATCGTAGGCCCCTACAGGTATAGATTTCTGGAAACTAAGAATCAGATTTAGGGACGTCCCTGTTTGATCGATCCCAACGCGGGCAAAGATGGGTGTAGCTTAGCTTAGACTGAATTAATCTATTGTAACGAATACTAGGCAGAAAATGTTAGGCAGATTTGACCTGAAGTGGTTGCTGCATAGGGCAGCAATATCTTCCCGTCAAATTGGTCTCAAAATATAAAATAATTTACATAAGCAATTGTGCTGAGCCCCTTATGCTGAAATGTTGGTGTTGATATGTGAAACTTGATTGCTATGCGTTAGATTTCTCACTATTAAATGACGTACATAGCCCCGTCATGAGCATTTGAAGTCCCCTGCGACATGTACGAGTAAATGCGTAGGCCGTGTTCTCAGTGGAGAGTTAATCGCGAATAACGCCATACCTCAGTACTGAGTTACCCTGGTTAAAAATCTCCGGTGAGAACACGGACTTAGTTAGGTGCCATAGGCAACAACATCAGTCCGGTCAAATTAGTTTCAAAATATTCAACAATTTACCAGTATAATTACCTTGAAGAGAGAATGCGTTTGCGATAAAATTGTCTGTCTGTCTGTCTGTCATGCTGTCTGTCATGCTGTCTGTCTGTCTGTCTGTCTGTCTATCTATCTGTCTGTCTGTCTGTCTGTCTGTCTGTCAGTCTGTGTGCGTGGGTATGTGTGCGAAATTGCGTAAATGTATGCGTTTGTTCGTGTCTATGTGAGTGTTGTGACGATTGGATTTGTTTAACTAGGAATGTATGTTAAAAGCAAATAAATTATAATAATGCTATTCTTAGTATGATTCGTGCAGCAATTTTAGTATTTTTACTGTATTTGTATTGTACATAGTTTATATGTGTTTGAGGGCCTCGTGAACATCAGGCAACTGACGATTTACCCTCGTGAAATAAAGATTATTATTATTATTATTATTATTATTATTATTATTATTATTATTATTATTATTATTATTATTATTATTATTATTATCATTATTGACACCGACACATAAACAGAATTGAGAAAAAGAAGGAAATATACAACACACCGTCTGTCTTGCATCTCAGATATGAGATTTGGTGACCGATTTTGAGTTTTGTTTGGCCAGACCTTCTCCACGCCCTTCAATGCGGCCTGGAAACAATGGCAGCGTATGTCACCGCTATGCGGAGATACGACTCGACTCAGTGAAACAGGCACTATAAAATAAACGCATAGCAAATATATAAAATCGAGCTAACCTTTTCCTCTCTATGCTAAATGCAAAGATCTTATGAACTTTTCGAATGAAACTCCCAAGTGTAAGCGTGCATGGCATGAATCATGTACCCGCTACGAACCACCCCCTCCTAATACCCCCTCTCATCGTAACATGACTGGCCGCTATACCATATGTTGATGACACGCATTTGTACTTTATGCAAATATAAAAAAGATTTAGTTTGACCTTTGCACTTCGAAGAATTTCACAATAGCGTGAGTCGACCAAATACGGCAATTTTGATTACGTTGGGTAGTTTCGGATCACGTCGTTTAAACTGTCAGTTTGACGACTATAAAATAATATTTTCGAAAACTGTCTTATCGCATTGGCATCTTTTGACAAGGCAAAAAACAAGAATATGAAAAATATCATTGTAATGCAACCATGTGCTGTCTATAAAAGCATTTTCGGCATACGCCGCTGTGAGAGATGATGTTATTTTCGTGTCGGCCGTAATGGATGGTTATCACGACATAGGATTTATTATTAATTAAATGCTGGAATTCCGACAAAATTGAGATACAGATTTTTAGGTTTCTTGGTCATCAATAAACTTAAGTTATTGAAAAACAACACAATATTAAATCAAAACCCGGTTCCAACGAACTTGATTGATGATTAAGTTAGTGCTCCGAAACTGCCGATGATCCGGAACTGCCGTAGCCACTGCAATGCCATTTATATGATCTGGATTAGTTAAAAATATAAGCAACAATGCAATCTTGGAGCTCAATGTGAACGAGGCAGTTCATAGTGAATTATATTTGAGATGTGAATAGCTTCGGCGATTCAGATTAAGAAATGACGGTTTCTTGATCTATAAAATGATTAAGCCGTCCATCCTTATATATCAGTTAAGATATATACCTGGGGCTATTTGTTGTAGTAAATATGCTAAAAGTTCGTTGTGGTGTCTCAGTGAACCGACTCTCACTCTCGTAAACTGTACACTAGACCTATACAGTTATTATTGGTTTGATTGGCGTCTATCGAGTCCGTGATTCCAGGTCCCATCCACGCCATATCTAGGCTGGTTTATATTTCAGTCTACTATTGGTAACTTTACACTGGTACTTTATATATATATATATATATATATATATATATATATATATATATATATATATATATATATATATATATATATATATATATATATATATATATATATATATATATATATACACCTGTGCAAAAGTTAAGCACCAGCAAAAACAATAGAACGTAGAAACATGATGGTACAACTAGGCTGCCATACTTTTTGTCCCCGCGTAGCTGACATAATTCCAAGTACGAAATGCACATGCATGCATGACTTCACGCCGCTTGATGTCCGCGCGTGGCGGGAAACAGCACACGTGTTCAGTTATGTAAAAGTCCAGTTTGAGGTGTAGAACATTACATACAGATTTAGGCGACAAGATTAGGAATTTTGTGTTCATGACCGTGGTTTATTTGTACAGAGAGAATTAGCTCTTGATTGTGAACCGCTATGGCAAGACGAAGGTTAAGTGATCGTGTGAAATGGCAAATCATAGGCATGCATACCACTGGTATGTCATGCAGAGAGATTGGCAGACAGCTGAACATTAACCATACTGTAATCAGTCGTTTGATTGCAAAACATGGGCAAACTAACGAGGTGAAGGACAGGCCTAGATCTGGAAGACCGAAGAAGACTACTGCCCGTGATGATCGAGCCCTAGTACGCCTTGTTAGGAGATCTCCATTCACCAACAGCAGAGTGCTCAGCCAGCAATGGGAAACGCGCAATAGAGTGTCAATGTCTACCGTCGAAAGGAGACTGTATGCTGCTGGCATGAAAGCTAGGAGACCTGTCAGACGTCCTCTCCTCACTGCACACCACAAAGCGGAGCGTCTGAGGTGGTGCAACGAAAGAAGACACTGGAACATGAGATCCTGGAGACGGGTACACTGGTCCGATGAAAGTCGGTTCCTGCTTCATGCCACAGATGGTCGAACTCGTGTATGGAGGTACAGACGCACGGCGTACGACCAACGTAACATCATGGAAGAAGTTCCATTTGGTGGAGGTTCCGTTATGATATGGGGGTGCATCTCATTTGATTGTAAGCTGGATCTGTTGACTGTACCTGGAACACTAAATGGACAAAGATATCAAGATTCCATACTGGATAGAGTTGTGGTCCCTCATTTTGTAAATCATGCACCTGGAACCCACCCTATATTCATGGATGACAACGCCCGACCACATCGTGCTAGAGCTGTGCATGAATACCTCCGCCAGAATGCCATCGAAACCCTACCATGGCCAGCAAGGAGCCCTGACATGAACCCTATTGAGCATATCTGGGACATTCTGGGAAACATGGTGAGAAGGAGGGATCCTCCTGTGCAGAACCTACAGGAATTAACAGACGCACTCCATCTTGAATGGCAACGAATACCACAATGGCGTATCAGTCGGTTGGTGACCAGCATGAGACGTCGTGTCCAGGCCGTCATCCAGGCACAAGGTGGATATACCCGGTATTAATAATGACAGTCTCAAACTCGTGCACAGATGTTAAACTTCGTTTTCAGACACCATTAATGACAATCTAGCCACGTGTGTCAACTGTAGGGCAATAGTTGTCAGTTGTGTCAACGTAACCATATTCAGGCCTCGTTTTCAAGTTCAAACAAAAACATACAGTGTTTCCCCACCATCATAATCAGCATTCCTCTAGTTGCATTATTACCTCTTGCACTAAGATGGATGGGTACATAAATGTTTATGCTATTGCTTTCTTCATAGCACATGAATATACCCTCGCATGTGCGTAAAAATAGGGTGGTGCTTAACTTTTGCACAGGTATATATATATATATATATATATATACTCCTGAGTGGAGATTTAGATTTGACCTTTGCACTTCGAAGATTTTTCACAATAGCGTGAGTCGACCGAATACGACAAGGCACAATGAGATTGTCCATGTTTCCAAGTGCGAACCGGGTATCCAGTTAAGTAGTCCTGAACCATAGCCACTACACCAAGCTGCCGCTTCCTCTACCTGGTAAACGATTTTATTCTTTCTTATATCTTGTCCTTGGCGTAGAGGTTTTATTGTTCAATTATTTACAGTGAAAATATCACAATAAACTAATGAATCGCGTAGTTATAAAATCACCTTGTAATTGTTCTCCGTGCTCGGTAAACGGACACAACTCGTCGTATTCTTTGTTAAGCTGTAGACGCCCATTATCAGACATCTCATTTAATCGTGTGTACATCTTCCACATTCTTCCATCCTACAAGATCAGTAGAAAGACTTAATATGCCTCATTACTAATAACTAAATCGAGGAAACTGAATACATAAGCATCTGTTAACTAGAACGAAAACACGATGTGCAGAAATTTTTACCTAAAATAAATTTAGAAATCCTTCAAACAACGCAATGGAGCAATCCATTTCTAGCTATGCTACACCCATTCTAGCCAAGCTCCGCCATTGAAATAAACATGTTATTGACGGTGCCACAAAAGCAACGAGAGCGAGAGAACGAAAAAAGGAGCAATTGTTAGAAATAAAACCCTGTTAGAAATAAGTACCAGACCATATATATGTTTAATTTATATATGAATGTGATTGTATTTAATTACTGTGCTTCTAACAGCGTTTTATATGCCTATACGTTTGTTTGCTAGTGCCATACTGTGTGGCTTTTAATGCAGTACATTTAAGTAAATTTAATTGTTCTTGACTGTAAGCCAACGATTTTATCGACATGTCATATTTTATCCACAATTCGTAGCAAATTCTTAACAAAGCTCAGATGCATTAGTCGGAACATATGTACCTACCGAGTTCGGTGTTAATCGGATCTTTTCGGGAGTTTGCAATCTTGTCTGCTCTCTCTGAAGCGTAATCTTCTTTACATCCATGGTTTGATCAGCACAACGACGTTGCTTAGATACTGTTTCACGATACTAGTATTATGATGTCATCCCTGGATATTAAGATGACATCATAATCAAATAGGATGTAACATGATGACGTCATAACCTTACCATTATCTCTATCTACATGTATGTGGAAATCCGGGCTTGATGGTCGTACCCATATTCCGTAGGGTACGAATGATCCTTCAAAATGTGTATATGACAATAAAAGTGTTTGCTGAGTAGGGGTAAAATAAGGTCAGTTTGTTTCCAGATTTTTTCACTCACAATTTTGCACATTAATGATAAAGTTCTGTTAGTAACATTAATTTGTAAAAGACGAAACGGAGTACATAATCTTCTATTTGATTTGATTTCATTTGGTTTCATAGTCCCTTTAGTGCTGAATTAGGTTAGACAGACTGTTTGTTTAATCTGCTTAGTTTTCATGCAGGTATTTATACAGTCAGTGTCTTAATTAATTGTGTACGTTTGAAGTGCAAGGCATAATTTTCGTGTCCAAATTATTACGGATAAATAGTCACTCTTAGAATTGCGCCCTCTAGGGAAATGGTGTTCAATTTATGTTTGCAATTGATCTTATACAAACTTTTCCCGGGGAATCTGATGGCGCCGACCGATAGTTACCAAAAGGTGTCGCTCTTCACCACACTTGTATTATATAGATCTCTCTCTCCTTCCCTCCCTCCCCCCCCCCCCCCCCCCCCCCTCCCTCCCTCTCTCTCTCTCTCTCTCTCTCTCTCTCTCTCTCTCTCTCTCTCTCTCTCTCTCTCTCTCTCTCTCTCTCTCTCTCTCTCTCTCTCTCTCTCTCTCTTTACGCTGGGTCACCCACTCGCCCACGCATACGCACATTCGCTTGTAAGCTCAGTCATTCGCTTAGTCACTTACTTACTGCCTCGCTCCATCACACGCTCACTAATACGCACGTTTTCTTACACGCCGGAACGTTCATTTGCATGCGCATTCGCTCATACGCTCGCTCGCTCACTCACTCGCCCGCTCACACGTGCACTCATTCATTCGCTCATTCACTCACACACATGCTCGCACGCTCCCTCACATGTCTGCTCGCTCACTCACCCACGCTCCCACTCGCTCAACATATATTTATACAAATCAGTTATTTTAAATATCTATTTATACATACAGATTTCAACACCGACATGTTGGCATAATAGTTTCAAGACAATCTTACAGGTAAGTTGCTGGATATTTTAAAATAATAATTTGACCGGAACATGTGGGTGAAGTTAGTACCAACAGTTCCGGTCAAATTAGTATCAACCTATTCAGCATGGAAACCTTTTGTATCGTTTCCGTAATTGGGTGTTTCTTGAGAGATTTAAATGGTTAAGAATCATATATATTTAATTTAAAATTTAATTTCAATGTATTATTTACAAACCCCGGATCACATTCAGACATATGGGAATATTTATACAATATTAGTATTACCGTTATTATTATTATTATGATAAAATTCCTTTTGTACTGTTGCATTTCAATCTCTAGAACTGCAGATTAATACCTACTTAGACCATGTTTCCACTAGAGAACCATAGACATTTATTTTCTAGGTAAAAAGTACTCCTACTTTAACCGCTCGACTGCTGTATTTATGTAAAATATATAGCCATATAATAGGGATTATATCGCTGGATTGAGGTGACGGAGACGAAGGTGACAGACAGTCACGCCCTGGATGATGACCTCAACTTCCAACTGGTCACGCCAACTGAGAACCATGCCCCACCGTTGGCAAATCAAGGTGTACGGTTGACGTTGGAAGATTATCTGGAGATTATGGTCGTTGAAGAATGAAGTGTGGTATCGCGCTGACCTTAGAGGCAAGCGGCAACCATGATTGCCTCTATATAGGCACCATCAGTTATTGACATTGCAATAGCCACGCTCTCTACTGTTGTGGAAAAGGATGGCACAGTCCGAAAGCTTTATAACCGCGGGTCATCTTCCCTGACACCTATATAGGGCATGACGGTGCAACCCTAGTTGGGGTGGGTCGTAGGGATGGGATCACTGGGGGGGGGGGGGGGGAAAGCTCCTGCTGTGTCGCCCTTTTGATGGACCAGAGGAAGGTATTCATATTCAGGAGTGCATCCTGCGGATAGAGGGTGTGTCGCACTCCTCGAATGTGAAGTCCTCAGTGAAGCTTCTCGAGAGCGTCGGGCTCCGCAGACAACCCATATTGTGATAGAACTGCGCATTCTAACTGGTGCTAAAGTGAAACAGCTAACATCCGCCCGTGATTCGATGAAGATCGGCATCGAGGCTGGGCCAGTTCTCGATCTAACGCACATTTACCTTAATTTAACCCTCCAGATATAAGTCAAAGATGCTGGGTCTAATACTGCTCAACCCCGTGGTGGCTGTTCAGCAGGCAGTCATGATATTAGACGCCAAATGGGCACACTTCCGAGATGAGCATGAGACACAGTATAACCCCTACCGCGACCATTTACTGAAAAACATTTACGACCGCTTTCACCCACGTGAGAGGATTTAGTCTGTCTGTCACTTCTATAGTGTGAAGATGTCTGCAGCCGAGACAGCAAGCATTCGACCAGTACCAGATCCTCTGTGTCACATGTGAACATGCCAGAGTCTTCCATGCTGCAGATGGGTGGGACTTTTGCGTTCTGCCAACTGAGCGTTGCCAAAGTAGGGTGAAGGGCCTGTGGGTAATCCCCTCATGGAGATGTGATACCGACCGTGACTATGAGTTTGTTTGAGCAGTCTGATCGAAACATTCTTGTTTAGCTCGATTTGATCGGCCCACGTCTCATCGACATATTCTTGCTGTAACTCGGTAGCGTCGCCAGTCTCATTGAGATATTTCTGTTCTAACTCGAGATCACGAATCTCATCGAGATGCCTATAACATTCTAACGCGGCAGCATCATCCTTATCACGAGTCTCCTCGATCTTGTTCTAAACCGATTGCATCATCCACCTCAAAACTGTGGGATGGGGCTCATATTTAGATACTTCAATAGTTGTGTCAGTGCCCTGACGTCAACGGTAACTCGTCTAGTGCTAATGGGAATTGTAGGACCGTAGAACCTCTCCAGGACCCAGGCGATTTATTTACATAGTCGCCCAGCTCACATAATTACCCCAGTAAAATCGAACTAGTATGTCGCTTTGATCTTTAGATACTGCGCTTTGCGACGAGGTATATTACTGGAAATTGTCAAATTTCTTAAAATAGGCCTATTTTTCTATATATTATCAATACAGTTATAAGATTGAGCAAACTTTGCCAGGCCTTTCTCTCCACCCTCCAGGCGTAGCAAGTTCATGACACGCGCGCGCGTGTGTGTGTGTGAAATAGTACGATTATCTAATTATTATACAATTAATTAATGGGTAATGGTCAGCCGCTACATATCGAGGAATATCGTGTATGGTTATTGCCGTATTGTGACTGTTGATATAATTGCATGTATATGATTTTGATTTTGAGTTGCGCTAAAAATAGTGATGCGCTCACTTTACATAACAGTGCGCGTATCAGTGGTTCAGAATGGTGCAGCTGATGAAGTACACGTGTTGTTGTACTGTAGGCTATACTAAGGACAATATAGAAGGAATAGATACTACGTCTTCTAAACCGGCTCTATAGAAACAATATGGAGAAACAATATGGAGATGAATAAATTGAATGATCCAGTTCTAGCCATGCCCCGCCCATTTCTAGTTAAGCCCCACACACTGTTTACACGTGTTGGAATCAATTTATATACAGGTACATATAATTAATATTTTGTCATAGGCAGCAACAACCCCCAGTCAGATTAGTTTCAAAATATTCAACAGTATACTTGTATAATCAATCAATCAATCAATCAATCAATCAATTGGCTGATTGATTGATTGATTGATTGATTAATTATACATGTATGCTGTTGAATATTTTGAAACTAATCCGACTGGGGGTTGTTGCTGCCTATAACAAAATATTAAACAGAATGTTTTATTAAATTGTAAATTTATCAAAGCCATGCAATTCGTACACTAGTGACAGACTTTTTGACTTTGATGATGGAGCTATAGGTCATTCTGATTGTGACGTCAGCAAACTAGTTACATAATTTATTACGACGACAAAGACGTGTGTGACAGATCACATCCCTTCTTTGACATCAAACTTGTATTCCATGCCATAGACAAAACAAAATAAGAAGCAACATTGCTTGATATGTTCTCCTCCAGACACAGATATTCTCGTTCTAGTACTTCATGCCTTCTAGCAATTAAGGAAACCAGTCTCTCAATCAATCATATGGCGTCATAATCAACCACGTCAGATGTAGGCTGAAGTCATAATTAATTACGTCACGAATGACGCGATTTAGTCCATCATAAACGCTTAATGGCCTGTCAAGTTGTACGAATTGTATGTTGTACTATTTAATAACCATTCTGGTGAGTATTTTGAAACTAATTTGAGTGGACGCTGTGGCTGCCATAGGGAGCAACAGCACCCAGTAAATTTAGTCTTAAAATATTCAACAGCTTACTTGTATAGTTTTCTGGAAATTGAGATTCTGAGAGTGCACGGGTCGGTTGATCCCAACACGGGTAAAGCGTGGGTGGAGCTTAGCTCGAGATGAGCGGTGCATAGCTCGAGACGGGCGGGGCATATCTCGAGAAGGGCGGGGCATAACCCGAGAAGGGTGGGGCACAGCTCGAGATGGGCGGGGCATAGCCCGAGATGGGCGGGGCATAGTTAAATGGGTTCTTCCATTATGTGATGCTGTTTTGCAACCGGAATGGATGAATCCAGTTTTAGCTATGCCCCGCCCATCTCTAGCTAATCTCTACCCAGAGCTCGCTCGCGTTTGGATCGATCGATCTCTGAACAAACTGACTAGCAATTTCCAGAAAGCTATACAGGTAAGCTGTTAAATATTTTGAAAATAATTGTACTGAGCGCTGTTGCTGCCTATACATACAACACGTCCGACTATTAAGCGTTGAGGACTAACTCGACTCATTCATTCCATAATTAAATATGACGTCATCATACAAGTTACTTAGTTAATTATTACGTCATATGACGTCAGATGATGGATGGATGAACTGAAATGTCCGTTGGAAAGCAAAAACGATCAACATAGCCATACAGTTCTCATGTTCTATGTAGAAAGCAGCGGATCCTTAAGGATGTCATGCTGGATCATGAGCAGGCGAGAAGGCACATTTACAGGAAGCAGAAGCAAGACTATCTACTGGTTACAGGCAGCAGCACCCGCAAGACTATCCATGGTTACAGGCAGCAGCAAGAATACCCTCTGGTTTGTTTGCCCATCCCACTGAACGCCGAGTTTAAATCGCATCCACTGGCTGCGTGGATCGCTGGTAGCATATAGCTCATACTTTTTCCAAGTTTGGTCGCTATGGTATGTATTGGAATTAATCTCTTCTTTTGTCATACACCTGTCTTTAGATACAGCTCTTTCAAGTCAAGTACCCAGCAGTATCGTGGACACATGGCTGCAACATCTGAGTCAAGACACCAAAGAAGTACCCGGTTGATGCCTAATTTATATCTCGTGTGTGAAATATGTAGAAACATTTGAGAATCGGCTTCCTCATGATCTGACCCAAACTCTGTTAGTTAATCGTGCCAACCAAACACGACTTTCACTACTCGACTAATGTCATGGAATCCACCAGCTGGATACACCTCACAACCAGCTTTTAATCTACGTTCCAACATAATGATCCAATCATGAGAAAGGAAGATGGCAAGGTTTGCCTTGTTCTTTGCATATGACAACATATTCAGCCGCTGTTTTGGAAGTGGTGTTAGAACAGTTGGATTCTTTATCTCCTGCATCTGGATATTACCACGGCGGACCCGTTCACCTGATTTTATTGATTCCTCATTCATCTAATTGTCACCAACAACAGCAATATACTGACATTTTAAACTCAAGACTGCATCCAAGAGCTGATCTGATAGCTCACCAAAGGTAGTACACTTGGCTGTGTTAGTACAAACCATTCTTAGCAACATCATGAGATCAATGACACCCAATGTTGGCTCACTAGATGCTGGAAGTTCAACAGTGGCATGGTCCTTCTCAAGCCATATTTACAAGAGGCTGCCTATTCTCTGGGGCTAATGCCGATGTCAATCATGAAGGGTTCACCATTCTTTCATTAATAACACTGATGCTTTTCTGGATTGCGGCTTCATCAGCAGCAATGCGTCTTGTTGTAGCCTCTTTGTGGAGGTCACCACTATCAATCCGATGTAACTCACTAAGCTGCTTTGTGTTAGCGGTTACTGCTGCTTTTAGATGAGCAGTTAAATAGTATTTTGCAAGCGATTCATCTTTAGCACACAGTTGTCTGTGCTTGCCTCAGTCTTTGTTTAGAGAGTGTTCGATGGGCATGTTATGCCAAACTCCACTGATAGGTCACCCAGTCCTGTAAATGGCACCTTGACCTTCGAATAGAGCTTGATACACTTCCGGCTTCTCCTCCCTCAGAGGTCTTGCTTCAGCAATGTCAACTCAACCCCAGCGCGCATAGTTTACATGCGCTCACTGAAAGTCAATTGGAATCATCTCCCCAAATGTTTCTATTTACAAGGACTTGTTATCATCACGTTTTGCGGCAATGTAATCCAAAATCAGCTGTGACAAATCTGAAACATAGTTTTCCCAGAAGACGAAATATGTTTCTGAACATTTTTTACCTTTCTTCATAAATTTCTCCATTAGATAATGCAGATTTTGCACAGCATGCGAGAAATCTTCTAGTGCCTTTTTAGCCGCATCGCTGCCTTCACCGTGTGCATGCTGGAGATCCTCAAATGCTGTGGTGCAATGTTCCACTTATATATATTTATATATATATATATATATATATATATATATATATATATATATATATATATATATATATATATATATATATATATATATATATATATATATGCGTGTATATATGTGTGGGATATCTTCTGAGGAGTTTAAGGCAGGGTGTAAGTAAGAATTTCTATGCAGTGCTGAGATACACCTTTCATAGTCAACACGAGAATTTAAAGAAATATTTATGATGTGGCCTCATATAAAGTGTTACCGTTTCTATACATGATGGTGGATCTTTCCAAATAATCAGTCATTTAACTTAAATATGAATATTCCACAACATAAGATTAAATAATATCGGTTTAATTAAAATTACTTTTTAAGATAAACTTAAAATATGTGTCAATCTTGTTACAAAACACATTTATCATTAGATAATTTTTCTATCGACCATTTGAAACAACGGCATTATGTTGAATTATCAACGTTGTTGTTAGATCATGAGTAATCTATATGACACTGACTTGGATGCTTGATTAAGCTGGTGGTAAAGCGAGTATAATTGTGTCAGATAAATGTGTATAAATGGAACATGTTGTTAATATAGTTTCTCTTTTACAGTACCAGTGCCCAATAGCGTTGGTACACACGTGCATGTGGCATTAATCAATATAATACATTACTGTCATAATCACAATTGTAACGTTATTAATTTGCCAGTCATCCTGACAATAACAATAACCATTTGGTTGTTGTCCGCCCACACGCCTATCCTTCCACCTTTGCTGTCAACTGATATCAACAGATTTTGTTATTTTTAACTAGCTCTAGTAAATTCGGACAAATTCTTGCTAATTTTAATATTTGAAAAGTGTATCATATGATAATTCGCGAGCCATGACCATTGGCTATATTGTAATAGAAAGGATAACACTACTTATCAGCTTCTTACACACCATGTGGCACTCGCGGCCTAGAGGTAACCAGTCCGACCTGTAATCCGACGGTCACTGGTTCAAATCCTACCTACGTTAGATGAGACCCAAATGGTCGAAAGTAGTTGGGCAGTAGATGAGTCTACAATGTACGAATAATTCACCAATGATAATGATGATGGGGCGCAGGCGTATAATGACAATGGCATGATTGGCTGTTCGTGGACGTTGCTATGGGTATGATGGAATTGAAGATGTCCCAATGTCTGATGTGCTTGACAGCACTGCCATGTTTTCAAAAACCTATAGTAAGTCAATCAATGAAAGTTTTGAGAAAATCGATTTTTTCTGATAGTAGAATAAAGAAACTAATCATGTTGTGCTGAAATCACATGCCCTCTCTGAACTCAAACAACGCAAAATTATGTATACAATTTGATGCGTTGCAACAGCACAAACATATATTAGTTAAATAAAAACATACCCGGAGGTTTGCCTAATGCTAGGCAATTATCACAGGAGCAGGAATTGCATGAGAGTCATAACGTATCTTATTAACCCTTAGCACACTGATGTCAATATTCTATCTTTTACTGCATCAATAGCACAGGAACTGGCGTTTAATTTTCAACCATTTTGGTGGACGATGTTGCTGTCTACGGCAGCACCATCTTACACCAAATTTGTTGAAAAATAAACGCCTGCTCATTTTTTAGTTTAATTTGAAAATTTAAAATTTTGATATCAGAGTGGTAAGGGCGCACATTAAAGCTGAACGTTCTGGCGCGGATACATAAGAACATTTGTGTTTTGCTTTAACCCTCCTTATCTCATGCATGTCAAAGGCGTGCTCCCTGCTGGTAATACACGTCCTCATTAATATAATTTTAGTCCCATACATTGCATTTTTACTTACCAGAGACATAAGCAGAAACTATGGACAGTTCTTTCACTATATCAATTTCAAATTCTTGGTCAACACATATGCATGTCCAGGAGGCAGTGTTTTAGGTGCTTTCTGTCGAAGCATCCGTTGTCTTTAGATATTTACCCAAATTCTAGCAAACGAATGCAATGCACACGAGTTTGCGACCAACAAATTTAACTAAGTTGTCTCATATCCTACAATAGGCACTATATGTGCTATTTCTAATGATGAATACAGACAGATGAACACACAGACAGACTAAAGCCCTGACAGAACCTAGGGTTCCTTGGGTACGCTTGTTGCAGACAATAACAGTGGTATAGATTGCTATTCCTATTTCACGCACTTTGTGAATACAAAGGCCTGTTCTCCAACCTCTTCTAGCATATATCTCTGTTAGCAGAACGGCTATAGGTTGCTGGAATTTCAATCCTGGATACACTGACGTGCTAGTTGTCTTTATGTGGAAAGAACTGACCCAAATAAATTACTTAAGATTTAGCACAAGAAATTGACCAAAATATCAAATTGTACGTTACGCACGCGCGCACGCATGCATGCACACGCGCAACCATCTCATAATATTCCCACTGTTGTTTCAGCTGTTCAAGGCCTACAGCTGCATTACCTGTGTTCGCCGTCACTAGTGTCTGAGACTCAGACGTTTGCTTTATATGTCGAGTCTCTTCAGTTGTACTTCAGTTAAAAGTGGGTACATTGTCTCGATAAGTCAACGGTACCAGTATTCGAGTACACATGATGTCCATTTAAAGAAACACACACATGGCATACATCATTTACTGTGCCTAATCATGTCTGTTTTGTGTGTACACAATCATATTTGGCCACTTTCAGTGTCCACAACAGGATTGAAAATTAGGGAGAGGGGTGAGCCAAGCAAAACACTTTGAAATTTTTCTTTATTAAAGCAGGTTGTACTGTCTGTATCTGTATGCACAGACCACGTTACATACAACAAATATTAAAATGAATTGATACATGAAAATCACATGAATTTATGTCATAACATTTCTGGGGGTGTTTGAGAATTTTAAAGGGGTGGGGTTGGGCGGGTGTAGGGTGAATGGGTGGGGTGGGAAGACTTCTCCCTCGTCCCCCGTTGTTGGCGCCTTTGGATCGGATCCCTCCATTGGGCTGGCAAAACCATGTGGATGTATTTGAAATCCGAACTACACACTATGCCTCCAAACTACACACTGCCTCCAAACTACACACTATGCCTCCAAACTACACACTATGCCTCCAAACTACACACTATGCCTCCAAACTACACACTATGCCTCCAAACTACACACTATGCCTCCAAACTACACACTATGCCTACAAACTACACACTATGCCTCCAAACTACACACTATGCCTCCAAACTACACACTATGCCTCCAAACCTTCCCTGGATGCTGGTCACACTTTTGCGCATTGTCTTCTTGAATATTTACCTTAAATGATCTATTATGGTTTTGAATTGAGCGACCCGAGTGCATAGATCTGTCACTCAAGCACGTGACATAATAATCAATTGCTTCACTAGTTAGATGACGTCACAATCTTTATGATGTACACTTCATGTGGCAGCAACCTTCTGTTTAATTAGTTAAAAATATTCAACAGCTTACTTGTAAAATTAGTGTTTATAAAGTCGGGGTGGGGTGGGGTGGGTGGGTGGGGGGGGGGCGGGCAGAGGGGAAGAGGGACATCCTACTGGCTAATGGCTCTTTAGCTATCTGACTTTCGTCCTCCAACTGAAGACAAGCGTCTGGTATACCTCAGCATCGTGGCTTATCACGTTTTACCATTTTGCTTGTAAAATTACGCGAATTCCAGATTCTGGGAATTTAGTAATAAAAGTATATAGATCGGTCCCAACACGCGCAAAACGTGAACAGATGTTGACTAGAAATGAGCAGGATATAGCTAGAAATTGCTAGGACATAGCTAGAAATGGGAAGAACATAGCTAGAACCGGGAATGATATAGCTAGAAATGGGCGGGACATAGCTAGAAATGGATCCCTGTATTGGGAATGATTGCCAGCAGTTGCATTCAAACAAAAGTTAACAACATAACATGCTAATGAAAGTTGTTAGACTTTCATATTATTCTTAATTTTTGGATTTATAATCATATCTCGGATATGTTATCGAGGTACTCCGATCATAGCTGTCACGTGGTTGCTTTACCTATCTACGCATGCACACACTTATTCTCGCTAGAAGCAGGAGTAATCGAGACGAATTTGTACCAGATGATACCGTTATCCGATTATACTTTCTGGCGTACATCTGATAGGCTATTATAAACATTGGATATGAGTAGATTAGTCATTTTGAGCGAAAATCACTTTTTTGTTTTTAAATGAAACATCTGTTTGTTGCACTTTTATTCTAGTCTCAAATTTTGTTACAGCTATTAATAAACATATACACATAAAGTTGTATTGCGGCCATAAATTACATTCGTTACAGACAAACATACATTAACTCATTTATAAATATGGCACACGGTCTCGCTTCTGGTTGAAAATATGGTTTCTTGAAAATATCCAAGTCCGTTCCTTTCAATGAAATTAATTGACCAATGTAATCATTAAAGGTATATCTCAGAAATTCAAACTGAATAAAATAGAAGTCTGTTCAAAGAGACTCGTAGACTGCAAACAAGAAAAATCCAAGCATACAGCCTTCAATCCCTCCAACAAAGTCCAGATCGTCATGGCTGAACTTGGGACACACGGGGGGGGGGGGGGCGGTGCAAAGTTTCCGAGTCTCCAACCGGGGTCCCCAGAATCACATTACCCAACTCTCGCTCTATAATAACTAACATTTTAATACCAGTAGTGACTGTTGACGATATACCAGAATGGCAACTAATATCATTACTGGTATATTTGTTGTAATACCGTGAAGCCCTATCAGAGGTCCTCAGAACTGTTATGCTGTGATGTATACATTCCATGTGTAATTTCAAGGTTAAATAGCACATGCTGGTAACTTGAAGTTACTCAAGACGACAAAAATAAAAATCTAAAATTCTTTGGTGTCACTTTTTGGGGGCTCTTGAAATTTGGGAGTCTGTACAAATGTACTTTTTCTACTCCTTATAGTTCAGTCCTGTGAAGGTCAGCACTGCTATTATAAGGCGAAATACCGATTTACATGCTAGTCGCATTTGACTGGGGACAAAGATTGACACACCCTTTTGATAAATACCACACGAGAACCAAGCTTGCCAATTGGAATGCCAATAAGGAAGACACTAGCAGCTAGAGATGATGGTGTTAATGGTGCTGATCATTGATCCATGAGTACTCAAGCGTCGCTATATATATGTGCAAATGGCCACACTGCTTGCCTATGTGGATCAACATCTTCCGCAAACAACATGACGCATGCTTTTATATATGAATCTGCTACCGATGTAAGATCATAAGATAGAGCGTTGTGCTCTCAGATATATAGTGGTAGGTAGGGATGGGTGGGAATTAACACATATATACTTACCTGAGGAGAAATACTTCCAAATTTACATAAGAAAATATGTGATCCTGAAGCAGTACACTTGATTGACACCATCAACCATCCCACTGCAATGGTTGACATTTAAACCGAATCTAATTCAGCACTCTAAGCGATGAAAAGCACGAACCACCAGACAGTGAAGAAAAGTCAGCCAAACCAACGAATCCGTTTTGTAGTTTATCCCTGCTTACAGTGGGATACTTGGGCATGAAACAACTGACAGCGTTACAACAGGGAATGGAAAAATGTTTCTAACCAATGGTCAGGTATACATATAAGAAGCAAAGAATTTTATTAAATGCAAGTTCCAGAAGGAATGACCCTTACAACTCTTTGAATACACACATATTGGCGGTTACTGCTAGATTAGAGAGCTGAGAAGTAAACATTTCCCACATTAGAAGGTACAATCCATTGTATTTCCTTATACATCATACGTTCTGTATTGGACACTCAGACCTCTATTCATTTGAGGAATCCAGTTTCTCAGTCAATCATATGACGCCATAATCAACTAAGTCACATGTAGGCTGATGTCATAATCAATTAAGTCATGAGTGACTTGATTTAGTCTGTATTAAATGCTTTGTACGACTTGTATGTCTTTACTATTCAACAGCTTTCCTGTATAGTTTTCTGGAAATTGAGATTCAGAGAGTGCTTTCATGTTTCACACAATGCTACTTCTCTCTATGTCGGCCACGAATAAAGACCAAAAGTAAATTGCATTGTCCTGCTAATGTTCTGTTTGTACATAGGCATAGGACCAGGTGTGGTGAGACTTTTTCCTCTCCCACAGTGTATTCCCCATAGTGCCCATAAGTTATGGCCCCGCCCATAGCTTAGCACCCCACCCCATGTTAAAGTATGTTCCCACACCCCTGTTATATTTAACCCCAATGATGAAAGGTAACTTATTGGAATCCGTATTGTCGCAAGCTATATTTTGCTCTATCAAACATAAAACTTGTATAGGCTATGTCTAAAGTGTACATTGATATTTAGTGGTACGTTTGTTAAACACCAATGATAAATAACACAATTCCTTAGATAATTTGTTCACATGCTCTCACATTTGTTACCAACCTATACACGGTTACTTAGAATACAAACAGGTAATAGAACTATCGTCTTCGTTTTAGCATCATAAAGAATGCTAACACCTAAGTGCATCCACGTTAACGATTCCTTAACAACCGCACCACTGTCCGGTTTACGGTGGGAGTTCAATACAAGATGAGTCACTGTTTAAAACTGAATACATCCGTGCTGGTTCCTAGTATATTATCTATTGACAGCGAGATTCACGAGACTAAACCAGCCTCTTTAGCCATGCTGTAGAAGTCACTATCTTTATTCTGCAAGAGGTTACTAGGAGAGTCGTACTCGGATACCAAGCCATTGGACAGCACTAGAATTCTGGTAAAAAAAATAACACCATGGTTTATTGTTATAGTAATAGTTAGAGCTATGCTGGTCTACCATCATAATGGAAACTCATTCTAACTGGCTATACCATCGCATGTGTTTGGGGTGCCCTAAACAAACTACAATTTCAAGAATGATAAAGACGTTTTCTACCAAATGACTTATTGCGAGATCAAATGGACCTGCTGATCTTTCATTTGTGGTTCCTATGATAGTCGTATAAAAATTATGTGCAATTTGCATTTGAAAGAGCTATACATTTAGCACGAGCTGTCGTGTGGTCTTTGGCTTCCCACCCAGCCCAGGCCCAGTTTCCCTATCAATAACCTATTTGATGCCATCAGGGTGCGTCAATGTTATTACCCTGTGCAACATTTTGACCATTTGAAAAGTGCCTTGACAATGTCATGCTCTGGTATGTTGATTCTGTTTTAGTGGATTTTCCTCAATAACCATTACTTCCTTTATATATATGTAGAATAGGTTAAGTTTGAACAGACACTTATCCACGGGCCGGTTAGCAAAAAGCAATAGAATCTATGAAAACTACCCTTATGCGTACATATAAAGTGTGTGGACAGACTGGATGTATTTTTTTTTACCAATATGTTATATGTGCCGGCAAAAAGTTTCAATATCATCTGTATCATTGGAATGGACCTCAGTTATAAAGTTACCTATTATAGTCCATGATGGTGAACTGTATGGCTTTACTATTTAATAAATATTCTGTCGAATATTTTGAAACTAATTTGACCGGGTCCTGTTGCTGTCTATGGCAGCAACAGCGCCCAGTTAAATTAGTTTCAATATGTTCAACAGCTTACCTGTAAAGTTTTCTCGAAATTGATAGTCAGGACGTTTTGGGATTGATCGATCCCAACATGGGCGAAGCGTGGGTGGAGCTTATCTGGAGATGGGCGGGGCATGGCTAAAACTGGAAAGGTCCATTGCATCAATCTGTTTAGGTTTAGAGGCAAATCTGTTCGAGTGTATGACTAGAGGCCGAGTGAGCTTTTCATCATTCTGTTACATTTGTTGGCAATATATTTCCATGTCGCCTGCATCCTAGGTGTGGGTTTAAACACACATTGGTTATATTTTACCTATCATAATCCATGATGGTGTTAAGCCTATGAGCTATAGACAATATTGTACAATCCTTGAATTCTGAGCGAATGGTTTGTTGAATCAACTCATCTGTCTCCATATCTACAGCTGCCGTGGCTTCATCCAGTACCAGGATCTTCGTCTTACGTAACAGACTCCGTGCAAGGCACACCAACTGTCTCTGACCAACACTGAAATAGACAAAGCATCACGTTTATTAGAGTACTTGCTTTTATCAGACAGTTAATAACCGCTAGTATAACACATCGAGAATCAACTTCCAATGGAACATTTACTGTAGTCTGTCTTTGCTATGCCCACTTATGTGAAAATACATTAATCAGAATCCATAGACAGATGCTAAAAGTTGCTAACTAGGTCTACTTCTGCTTCTATTATGTTAGAGATGAAATAATGATGGATGTGCTTAAAACAATTAAATGGCGGATCACTACTTCTGTAGCATTTTCTAATTAATCACTATGTTCCATATGCCCTACCATTGCAATCAGGAATGCTCAGGATAATGTGATTTGTCATAACTGTTGTCTTTTTGCTTAATACTCATACTCGTTGTTTGTCTAATCTATTTCTTTATTTATAACTTATATAAACTAGGCCTACTTTAATTACTATAAGTACACAATGTCAACTCCACGCTCTGGGGCAGTTGTTGAACAACTAGCTATGCTCGGACTATTCCGTTACTCCTCGTGTGTTTCCACTAGCGATATACAGTTGGCATGTGAACGGTCCAGGACACCACAAGATTAATCATACCTAAGATTTTCTCCTCCTTCTCCACACTCATGCTGTAACTGGTCCGGAAGTCCCTCGATGAAAGATTTCAAATGGGCATGCTCCAACACCGCCCACAGTTCAGCATCTGTGTACAGGTCAAGTGGATCTAGATTCATCCTCAAACTTCCGGAGAATAACACAGGCTCCTGAAGTATATACACACAGAAACACAGTTTTAATTATTTATAGATATACTCATTGTCTTGATAAAGCAATGCCACATAAGCTTTTTCTTCAAGAACTTCCTGTCTGTTGAGAGCTTATCCAAGGCCATGAGTGACTGATTGATTGGACATTTAGTTGATGGATTGAAATAAAGGCGTGGCAGAATATGCTAACCACTAGTGGCGTAGCCAGGTTTTCACGACCGGGGGAGCAAGGCCTAAAAAGGCGTCACCCCACTTGAGCGAGGACTTAAAAGGTGCCACCCCGCATACCAATTAGGTATCAGAATCAGCTCAAATTTCTTTAATAAAGAGAAAATACCATCCCAGCGTCGCCAATTATTTTATTCTACCGAGAAAGTTGCCTGTATTCTAGTATTCTTTGTCTTGATGTAGCGTAATTAAAACAAAAAGTCGCAACATATCGATGAACAAGCATGACAAGAAAACATTAACAACATTGTAAATTCAAATGGTTCTAATTTTCAATGTAGATTAACTTGTTAAAGGTGGCTTGGGAGTTGGGACGTCCAGAAACTTGTATGTGTTACGCACATGATTTAGCCGCAACATTTGGGAAGATTGGTCAGGGGGAGCGAGCGCCCCCCACCCCACCCCACCCCCTGCTCTCCCCTGGCTACGCTACTGATGCTAACTTATTCACATTTAAATTTAGACGAAGATGCTATGTCAAGCATGTTCACATGCCTGCTATTATTGTGAATTACTATCTACCAAGTTCTGCATCAGTGATCAGTCCAATGGATTGCGGATTGCTTATTATACATATAACGTTACATATATAAAGATTCTCCCATCATTAGACTGTAATGTTAATTAAGTGTGCATTTTGACGAAATCTTCTTAAAACTCAGACCCGGAGTGTGGCTTCGGTAATCATTCATTCATACTATAATTTGCATATTCCAAGCTGATAAATATGTATAAGTATTCAAGACATGATAAAAGGTGACACAGATTTATATTTGTACACCTGTATATAGGCTTGCACGATTATCCGATATTATCGAAAATCGCGATTTCTTTTCCAGCCACGACTTTTTACGATATGATTTTGAAAAAACCGAAATATAGTGAAAACTTTACTGTCGAGCCGTATTCTGCTTATTTGTCATGTGTTCGTAGCGTAGCCTTCTATTACGGCAAGCTGTTGAGTTTATTTCCAAACCAACAACTCAGCGAGAGTGGTGGGCTTAGATTAGGAACAGGTCAAGAAAACGTTGAAATTCATTCTTTAAAATTGTTTTCAAAGATGGACAATAATACAAAAATTGAACGCAATTTACCAGTACAATTTCTTGCCGCCGTACTTTATACCTCAAAACCATGATCGTGTGAGTGAAATTATGACCTGGGACGGTATAAATATTGTATATTTCTTAATAAGCATGGTTTATAAAATCAAAATTAATCCTAAATTTGACACTAAATGTAAATATAAATCACGTGATGCTGCATGCTCTCCTGTTTTTGGAGGCGCGAGGTGGTGCGTTCACAAATGTGATAGCTAAATGAGACGGCATAAGCACTTTAACCAGCAAGGTGGACTATCCGAGGTGTTTCTGAAGGCGAACTATTATTAGTAAAATAAATAAATCACGTGATATTGCTCGCCCGCCTGATTTTGGAGGCGAGAGGTGGTGCGTTCACAAATGTGATAGCCAAATGAGACAGTATACTCGCTTTAGCCTGCAAGGTTACCTATCCGAGATGTTTCTGAATAGATACTATTATTAGTAAATGGGTACTCGGTAAATGCGGATTAGATCTAAACATTAGATATCTATGGATCTAGTGGCATTCCTAATAACACGTGATTTGCACATTTTCACAAAGACGACAGGAAATGTAAATTTTTTGGATTAATTTTGATGTAATAAACGATGATTATAACAGAGTACGCAATATTTAGGTTGTCTAATGTAATAATTTCACTCCTGCAATGATGGACAGTGTATACATTAAGCCAAGTTGTAAGGCGTCACAAATTTATAACGGGAAATTGTGTCCTATTTTCATGTTATTAACAATCGGTCTTTAAGCATCTTGGCGACTGCATTTAATGGGTTTTGTTTTTTCATTTACCAATTATAAGTCATATTCGGTGAAAACTGATATGAAAACTCATAGCGAAGACGATATATCTACATAAGCCAAACCGTGCAGTCCAACTCAACCCATGACCAATTCACCATATGAATTTCGTATACCATAAAATAGGGTATACGATATCGCGATTTTTTCACCACGATGTATCGCGATACCTCCTAGGACAATATCGTGCAAGCCTACCTGTATATCGAAGGATATACCTGTGGTAGAATAGTCAAACGTTTGCGAAGATTATGAAGTCCAACAGATTTAATATCCATATTATCCACTTGGATAGAACCGCCAGCAGCCTCAATGATACGAAACAAGGCCAAGGTGATTGAAGATTTACCTGCTCCTGTACGACCAGCAATTCCAACCTGCGAACATACACATCTAATGATATATTAAAAAAATGTATTTAACCCATGAAACTATTCCTAACATCACATTGTGTACAATATTCACCAATTATGGTTAGTATGACCAGGTCCAAGGCTAGTTCACATACTGGTAAAGATGTATAAATTAACTAGAGGTTGATCGAAAGTGGTCTATGCAGGGCCACATAATAGTTGATTAACTAATAATATAGCACAGGCAACCCTTAAATGGCCAAGGTATGGTTCACAAAACCTCAGATAAAATAAATTTGAATCATATGTGGATGTGGTCAAAGACAGAATTTCTCTGAGAGACACATGGGAGAGCTAAGCACGATTGAACAAGCTCTTCAAAAGTACACTAAAAGAGGCTCGCATCAACCATCTATTATTTCCTGTGATGCATGAATGAAGTGTAATATGTGAAGTCTTTTCGAATATAAGTAATACCCCTAAATAAACGAAATCAAGGATTTCTTTTTTCACGAGAGAGTTGATACTTACCTCCCTAATACTTTTGATATTGCTAAATATTGGCTTTCACTCAATAAACACTCAGATTAAAACAGTTAGGTGCCCCTACTGGGCAGGGAGTCAGAGCGTAGTCTGGCGGATGCCAGCCCCACCACCGCGCATGCGCAGACTAGCACTTCCTCTGACTAATTTATTGGCTGATACACATGCAACTATAAAGAGCCTGAAGACCGAGCCTCTGTGGGGTGGAGAGGCCGGGTCCGTATCTAGGGAGGTAAGTATCAACTCTCTCGTGAAAAAAGAAATCCTTGATTTCGTTTATTTCACATCAAGAGTATACTTACCTCCCTAATACTTTTGATATTGCCAGAATTCGACAGTGAATTCGGCGGGAGGGAGGCGAGATCAAAAGACCAGCTCATCCCTATACGCTTTTCTGCGTTTAAGGCACTTAAACTTCTGAAACTGTATGAAAAAACAGTCAGGATTTGACTAACCATCGGATAACACCCCCGATGAATGAGAGATGACCGAATGTCATATGCGCTCCCCCCCCCCCCCCCCCCCTCCTTCCTGGGAGGAAGAGTCGAATGACCTCAATGTCCTATACGCTCTCTACGTACAAGTGCCATGTACTACAGGACAGAGACGAAAAAACTCCATTTTCGTATACTCTCAACAATGAACCACATAAATACACAAAACCATCATCATATTAATAACGGGTAACGTGACAAGACAATCAACAATGGACAACACATACACAAGACTGACCTTGTTGAAATGGCTGCTGACATCCTCTTCCCATAGGTGAAGAACGATGCAGTCCCAAATTAGTGGTTGTTTCCATAAATTAATTGTGAAATATACAAGCAATGAGGAAACCCCATCAAAAATATATGCCTAGTTATTTTTTCAAAAACGACAAGGCGAGAGGATTAGAGGTGTCACGGAGATAATGGTCTGTAAAACTTGACTCACAGTGCCACTGAGCCACCGACATAATATCATCCACAGGAACCCCATTAAATAGGGCAGTGGATGTCACTACGCCGCGGACACCGTGAGCCTTGGCCACGTCAACCTGCTTCCCGGTGGCGGATTTATGGCAAAACTGAATGCATTCTACAATCCACCTGGAAATGGTGTCCTTAGAAGCCCTGCCATGGGGTTCAATATATGACAACCATAACGCTGACTGGTCGGTGCGCCACTCCGCCGTATGTTGTTTGTACCGGCGAAGCGCCCGGACGGGACACCATGCTTTAGAATTAGGATCATATCTAGTTAAAGCAGGCAAAACAATAGGTTGACCTGGATATTTCAACGACTGATTTTTAGCCAAGAAATTAATCCTAGGTAGCAGCTTAAGGCCTTCCCCTGAAACCACAAAACGGTCATCCTCGGCTGATAAGGCAAGCTCCCCAGCCCTCCATCGATGCATCTGTATACACAGTCACCTGAGGGTGGGGAGGGGTTAGCATAACCCCCACCAAGAGATTCTCTGTGTCCAACCACCATTGCAGGTGATGAATCAGAGGCGCCAACACTGACACATTCGAGTCCAGCGAACCTGTACTCTGGGTCCATTGTGTCATGAGAAATAACTGGATCGGCCGCCTGCGTAAGGCGGCCTGAGGAATGACTGGTTCCAATGAAACCATCAACCCCAGCATTCTCAAGTAAACCCGTGCCAGGACATGACGACTGTCGCACACTGACTGAATTAATGAGATGAGTTTCTGAACTCTCTCCTGAGTAGGATAAACATATCCTGTCTCTAGATCGAAGAACATCCCCAGGTAAACAAACTTCTGGGATGGAGTCAGCTCTGATTTTGGGAAATTGATCATCCAGCCTAAGTCTGTGAGAGTTTTCAAAACAATCTCCAGACTGGCCGATAAACTTTCCCGGGTGTGTGCTTTCAACAGCCAGTCGTCTATGTACGTGTGGACTGCTATGCTTCAACTGCGGAGGTATGCGGTGATCGCAAGAACCACACGGGTGAAAACCCGAGGAGCCGTGGAAATTCCGAAGGGTAGCACCCTGAATTCCCACTGTCTGCCCTGGAATGCAAATCTCAGGAAGCGACGGAAACTCCTGTGTAAGCGTCCTTCAAATCTATCGACGCTGTCCACATTCCCCTCTCTAACCCCGCCAACACCGAGCGCACAGTCTCCATCTTGAAACTGGGCGTCTCTATGAACTTGTTCAATGGCTTGAGGTTGAGAATTGGTCTCCACCCTCCGGTGTTCTTTGTTACTAAGAACAGGGTTGAATAGAAGCCCGGACACCTCTGTGCCGGCTGAATAGCTCCTTTTTGTATGAGGGAATTTATTTCCTCCTCGATACACAACCTTTGATCTGGATCTCTCGGATTTGGAGTCCAGATCGGCACTAGAGACAGTCGCGATGGCGGGCTTGTCATCCAATCGGGATGATACCCGACTGAAAGCCATCGCAAGACTAAACGGTCCTGAGTTAACCGTTCCCACTCTTGCATGTGGTCGGCTAGCCGGCCTCCCACCGGTCCACCTAGGGATAGAGGTGGACATAAGGAGTGCAAGAGCGGCACTGTCTCCTTTGCCAGAAACACCGGCGTGGTTCTCACCGCGGTAACCGTCCCATCAGGAACGATTACCACGCCCAGATCCTCGCGCGCCACGACCAGCACCGCGCGCACCTCGGTGCGCAGGCGGCTGCCTGGCTGACTGCGCCTGAGGAGCCTGCACCCCCCTCGCTGCTGGCCGAATCGCACGCGGCCGAGGCCGACGCTGCGATGGTGGTTGGCCTCTGACCTGGCCACTACCACCTCGAGCCTGCAGGGGACGATACGCAGGGGGTGCGGCGCGAACGTTGGCACGACGAAGCACCTCAAACTGCTCGCGCAGCGCCCTCTGGTTATTGACCAGAGTAACCGTCTCCTGGAGGTTCCTACATCCCTCACCTCCAAAGAGACCAGGACCTGTCATAGGCGTACGTAGTAGCCTATTGTAGAGGTCCTGGGACGGGCACAGATTATCCAAGGCAAAAGTGTGCCTTGCCCGGACACTCCTGGTCACCGCCCGCGTCATACAGTCCAGAGCCAGGTTGATACCATCCTGGATGGCTCGCTGGACTGTGACCGGACTTGGCTGGCGCGATGCGGATGCTGTTTTCAATATCCCTTGTAACAGCTGGGAGACGTGGGACAGAGCGGCAATCGAAGCCCTCCCACTCTCCTCCGCATCACGCAACGCGGTATTTGCTGAACGCAACGCGTTCGAACACAAGACTCCCGTGTCAGAACAGGAGCCTGGCCGCGCATCCTCACCCAAAGCCGCGCGGTCATCCACGCTCGGCTTAGGTACCACACCGTACCGCTGGTAGTCCAGGGGCACGATGCGGCAACACCTGGCCACTTCGCGCGGGGCCTTAGCGAGACGTCCACTCGACTTAATGGACGTCTCCGCCGCCTCGAACATGTCAACGACATGCTCTGCCAGCGGCAGAGAAGGCATAGCGTTAGCAGTAGGCTTACCAGCTAACCACGGCCTGTGATCACGCTGGCTAGCCGACTGCTCCACGGGCAGATCTGGTCAAACACTCACCAACCACTGGCAAGCGTCAGACCAATCCTCCTCCGTGGCTAGCTGCGAGCGCTCTACAAGACGGGGGCCTTCGTCTTCCTCCTGAGCGCAAGCAACAGAGCTTGACGGCGGATACACTGATATCCCTGGCAAGCCAGGGAGAGCATGCGGGCCTGACAATACCGGCATGCTAATCTCACTGGCTTGACCAGGAGCAGGCGCCGTGGTAGAGCGCGGGGCATATACCACCCCACCACGGCCCCGGCCAGCACCAGCGACACTCTCGGCAAGCCGAGGTATGCGGTAACGCTGGCCTTCAGCGCCCAGGGCCACAGTCTGAACCGTGGATTCTACCCCTGGGAGAGTAGAACCGTGGAATAAGGCGCCTGTATTCCCCGCGAGGGGTGCACAGACGTCATAATCCATGGCCACGTCCTCAGACGGCGACCCCAACAGGTAATCCTCATCCTCCTGGCCAGACAGATTAGACTCCGTGTCAGCAAAGAGAGCTAACCCGGACTGGCCAGGGAAGGTGCCATACGAGGTACTGGCACCCGCGGTGTGCGGATACCCCTGGACTGATAAGCAGCCCGCGGGTTCCAGCGACAACCGTCCACGGTCCCTATTGGGCGCGGCAATAAGCCTGCTGCCAGGGTCGTGGAACGCCCCCTCTAATGGGGCCACCTCTGAATCTTCAAACAACGGAAGCGTACTAAGGAACGGTGATTCAGAGGTGGGGATTACCTGCTCCGAAGCAGATGATGAGGCCAACAAAGGATTTGGTCCAGGAAGCATGCCACGAAGCAACTCTGGAACCAAATCCTTTATAGTCCTCCTCATCTCTCCCAACATCTCGGTCCGGAAGGCCTCCATGTCCACCGCGGACGAGGCCTTCCTCTTACCCTTCTTACTTACAACCTCTTTTTTCAGCTTCCTCTTCTCCTCCTCCACCACCTTGTCCTTCGCCTGCAAGCACAAGAATTCGGACATTAGCTCGCCCCCCCAGTGCTTACATATCTCGCAATTAAGCAAAGGACCACAGGGGCTACACTGAAAACAGAGATGAGGACCAAACTTGTCCCTCAAAAATCGTCCACAGGACGCACAACCAGGTCTCTGAAAAAGGCCAAAGGACGAGGAGTATGAGCAATCTAGTTAAGCTTAGAAACTCCCCAACTCAAGAGAAGGAAATGATCATAAAGATCATAATTTATCAGAAAACCAGCTTCGGACAACTTTAATTGTTAATAAAGAGCAAGGCTGATTATGACGTCATTAATCCTATGACAGGAAAAAATCGATCCCCAACAAACATCCCAGTGCAAGGACGAATTGTATCTCTAACCAGAACATGTGCAGAATGGACATTTCGACTACACAACCATCAGATATATACTGATAACAATGGCAAATACTGTTAATTATCTCCCTTTCCTGTAAATAATTAACATCACCTCATATCAATAATTAGATACCTGACACCTTGTCTAGACAAACCATCCAACCTGATGAACTGGAGCACTCCACCAACTGAACGCCTCTTAACTCTCTCCACCTCTAGGGGAAGGAATTGGATCAAGAGGGCAAAGTGAGAAGACCTTTATAATAGGCCTCCAACTCACTGGACATAGAATTTTTGGTTAGATAACCTAACAGTATTAGTAGGAAATGGAACCATGGTGGAGAGACACAAACCCTCTGCTGATGTGCTGTCCATTATATTTCTTCACACAGACCTGTGGACATAAACACAAAGAGAGATTAGTCTTATATAGCACCTAGTTGAAATAAACCAACTAAACAAGGCGCTTATCACGTTTAGCGCGAGTCCCGGAAACACATTACAACGGGACAAAACTCGCTAATTTTACTAGAAGTCACCTGATTTAAAGGTCCTGGGCCCTCCTCTGGCGAAGTCACTCTTCCTGCCATCTTTATCAGGGATAAACACTTCTGAACTTTCACAAAAACACTTAGAATTGAGCCACGAAAAGCACTAGCACAAAAGCATGTGTAGACTCTCTGCCAATAAATTAGCAAAGAGGAAGTGCTAGTCTGCGCATGCGCGGTGGTGGGGCTGGCATCCGCCAGACTACGCTCTGACTCCCTGCCCAGTAGGGGCACCTAACTGTTTTAATCTGAGTGTTTATTGAGTGAAAGCCAATATTTAGCAATATCAAAAGTATTAGGGAGGTAAGTATACTCTTGATGTGAAATGGTGTCATTACCCTGTACCTCTAATTAAAAACTAACAAATATATTTATTTTCAATCTTCTACCAAAAAACTACCCTCACATCTTACGTAGCATAGAGAAAGGAGATCTCATCATATGCGTTGCCAATTGTCAATGATAATTCGACATGTAGAAGCAAATTTGTGACACTAATTAAGCTTTACATATACATTCGGAATTATTGCCCTTTATATACCAGGCTTGAAACCTTTAAAGCTACCAAGAATGAAAAGTTGATCTGGATTTTGCAGTGCCTACTAGGCTCAGTAGTGACACAGTTATATGTTACTCTCTCATCTGAAGATGTCCTAATGTCGTAATCAGGCTCACGGTGTCCAAAATTAGCCTTCTGTGGGAACATTCTGTTGATTTTGTGGAACATGCGTTTTTGCAAAGTATTCGTTATGACCAATCCGAAAATGGATGATTTAATTTTTTTCTGATAACGTTCAAGGTCATTTAGAGGTTAATAGAAGTCACATATAACACCATAATGGCATTAAACAATACAAAGTCACATGACCTGTGAGGAAACGATACTTCAAATGGATCTTTCCATTTTAGCTATGCCCCGCCCATCACTAGCTAAGCTCCACCCACACCTCACCGTGTTGGGATTGATCGATCCCCGAATGCCCTAGCTATCAATTTCCTGAAAACTATACAGGGAAGCTGTTGAATATTTTGTAACTAATTTGACTGGGTGCTGTTGCTGCCTATGGCAGCAACAGTGCTAAGTCAAATTATTTTCAAAATTTCAACAGAATATTTATTAAATGATAAAAGCAAACAATTTGTACAACAACGCATAGACCGTATTCAATTTATGCATTTGTGACATACTTATCGATATCATTCATGATGTCATTCATTATGATGTCATTCTACGCATCACGCAGTTCATTATGATGTCATATGTTGGGCAGGTACTCTGGAAAGGTGAATTAAGTTAATGCATTGCCAGAGATGTTATTATATCCGGCAGAAATGTTAAAGCTCAGATTTATGGCAATGAGTGTAAATCATCAAAATGTGATCACAGTTATTGTATTATGTGGACATGTCATGCTGCATAGCAACATAAAGCCAAATATTTACGTTTCTTCTTTGTATTAACTTGTTATTTCACATTAATCATGAAACAAAATGAACAGATTTCACCACATGTGACTTCGTGTTGTTTAATGTCATTATGATGGCATATGATGTCATATGTGACCTATGTTGCCCTCCAACTGAATGCGAACGCTATCAGAACAAATGAAATCATCCATTTTTTGATTTGTCATAACCAATACTTTGCAATTAGGCATGGTTCCCAAAATCAACAAAAAAGTTCCCACAGATATTACACAGTGAGTTTGACTATAAGTAGAAATTGTTTAAAGATAATAATAACACTCAACATGATTGTTCTCTAGAACTCACAACATCCCTGAAATTAACCTCTCATCAAAATATTCACACTCGACACAACTGCAGCACTAGCTTTCCTTAAATACGGTTAATAGGTAACTACGAGAATCCAGTACGCCATGAGTAGATGCTTATAATTTCAGACCAATTAAGACATAGCAAAGGAAATGTGTTAGCTAAAATAGGTGGATTACGAGTCCCAACATGATTTTGTTCACACAATTCCTGGACGATCCTAAATGTATCTCGTCATATATTCAGTAGCTTGAATCATTTGCTGGCTTGCCCCCAAAATTATCTTGGTATTTGAGAAAACTCTACCTCCTAATATATAAAACACAACTTAAGCCATCGAAGAAAAAACGAAATTCTCAAGAATTTACATATGCCTGTCAAGATGAATGGACAAAGGTATGGGTGGAGGGACTGACCCAGAATATTAGAGACTTCCTTTAATCCACATAAGCAAGATACTTAAGTTCGATTAACTTGCTCCAAGTAGAAGGTATATGAGTTAACCACGACCAGCCAAATTGGCATAGAACCGCTGTCCTGAGACCCGAGATTGAGCGCCTGATGTAGTGTCTTTAACTAGTTTCATCTTCATGTTTGTCTGTTCTATTCCTCAGAGGCACGCTAGCTCAGGTCTAGCATTGTTTAAATCATAACAATTCCAAATCAGAATACTGGACAGCACTATTATTGACAAAAATGCACACATTCTCCTTTCCAGTATGGCTGTCTTGAAACAATGGAATTTCAATGGCTAAGGCACATCCACGATTAACTATTTTAGTTAACAATACTCACCTTTTCTCCCGGTTTGATCGTGACATTGATTCCTCTGAGAACGAGATCCAGTCCTGCACGATAGCGTGTAGTGTAGTCAGTGAACTGTATCTCTCCTTTAGCAGGCCAGTCAAATGGAGGAGTAGACTCAGGAATATGCCTGGGTGCCTGATGTGTCAAGCAAAATACAATGACTAAAATATCCTCGATATATATACAAATGATCGTTATCCGACAGAAGATATTCACATTACATCAGATCAATGTAGTTCTAATTATCGGATAAGCTGATTTAGCTGTTAGGAGATTGAGCCTTTTGAGGACAAACTGTGTTAATTTTCTTAAACAGGTTATCAATATACTACACATTCTATAGACCCATCATCATGTGGCACCAAACTAAACGAAATCTAGGATTTCTTTTTTCACGAGAGAGTTGATACTTACCTCCCTAATACTTTTGATATTGCTAAATATTGGCTTTCACTCAATAAACACTCAGATTTAAAACAGTTAGGTGCCCCTACTGGGCAGGGAGTCAGAGCGTAGTCTGGCGGATGCCAGCCCCACCACCGCGCATGCGCAGACTAGCACTTCCTCTGACTAGATTATTGGCTGACACACATGCAACTATTAAGAGCCTGAAGACCGAGCCTCTGTGGGGTGGAGAGGCCGGGTCCGTATCTAGGGAGGTAAGTATCAACTCTCTCGTGAAAAAAGAAATCCTAGATTTCGTTTATTTCACTTCAAGAGTATACTTACCTCCCTAATACTTTTGATATTGCCAGAATTCGAAAGTGAATCTGGCGGGAGGGAGGCGAGGTCAAAAGACCAGCTCATCCCTATACGCTTTTCTGCGTTTAAGGCACTTAAACTTCTGAAACTGTAAGAAAAAACAGTCAGGATTTGACTAACCATCGGATAACACCACCGATGTATGAGAGATGACCGAATGTCATATGCGCTCCCCCCCCCTCCTTCCTGGGAGGAAGAGTCGACTGACCTCAATGTCCTATACGCTCTCTACGTACAAGTGCCATGTACTACAGGACAGAGACGAAAAAGCTCCATTTTCGTAACTCTCAACAATGAACCACACAAATACACAAACCATCACCATATTAATAACGGGTAATCGTGACAATACAATCAACAACGGACAACACATGAACAAGACTGACCTTGTTGACAATGGCTGCTGACATCATCTTCCCATCGGTAAAGACTGATGCAGGCCCAAAAATGTGGGTGTTTCCATAAATTAATTGTGATATATAAAAGTAATGAGGAAATCACCTCAAAAAATATAAACCGATTTATTTTTTCAAAACCGACAAGGCGAGAGGATTAGAGGTGTCACGGAGATAATGGTCTGTAAAACTTGACTCACAGTGCCACTGAGCCACCGACATAATATCATCCACAGGGACCCCATTAAATAGGGCCGTGGATGTCACTACGCCGCGGACACTGTGAGCCTTGGCCACGTCAACCTGTTTCCCGGTGGCGGATTTATGGCAAAACTGAATGCATTCCACAATCCACCTGGAAATGGTGTCCTTAGAAGCCCTCCCATGGGGTTCAATATATGACAACCATAACGCTGACTGGTCGGTGCGCCATGCCGCCGTACGTTGTTTGTACCGGCGCAGCGCCCGGACGGGACACCATGCTTTAGAATTAGGATCATATCTAGTTAAAGCAGGCAAAATAATAGGTTGACCTGGATATTTCAACGACTGATTTTTAGCCAAGAAATTAATCCTAGGTAGCAGCTTAAGGCCTTCCCCTGAAACCACAAAACGGTCATCCTCGGCTGATAAGGCATGAATCTCACTCCTACGCCTAGCCGAGGCCGCAGCAATTAAAAACACAGTCTTCAGTGTTAATAGTTTCATAGAAATGGAACTAAGTGGTTCAAAAGGCTTATCACCTAGTACTTGAAGCACTAGCGATAAACTCCAAGACGGAATCACAGGAGGATTCCTTGGTCTTAGATTGCCCATGCCTTTAATTAATACATTCAATGTATTTACTTCATCACTTCCCCTCTTAGCCAAGCAAGGAATAACAGACATTAATGCTGACTTATAACCAGCAATAGAGTTAGGCTTGAGGCTATAGGCATCATAGAGGTGACAGAGGAAATCAGCTACTACTTGAATAGATGAATCCATTGGATCAATACATCTTTTTGAGCACCATTCTGCAAATCTGTTGATTTTATAATTATATGCTCTGGAGGTTGACCCCCTCCTGGCTTTGGCCATAAACATGGCTGCTTGCTCAGAAAAGCCCTCCTTAATTCTAGATTCCTTGACAACATCCACGCAGTCAATCTGAACATTGACGGATTGTTGTGAAGGGCCTTGCCCTGGAAGATAATATCGTCCATCAGAGGCAGAGGAACCGGATTGCAGACCAGAAGGTCCAGCAGATCCGTATACCAAGATCGGCTTGGCCAATCCGGGGCGATCAGAAGCACTTGGCATTCCTCCTGTCTGATTTTCTGAAGAATTTTTGGAATCAGGATTGCTGGAGGGAATGCGTATGCATACATTCTCCCCCAGCTGATAGCTAACGCATCTGTTGCGAAAGCGCTTGGATCCGGAATCGGAGAGACGTACGTCGTCATCTTCGCATTCTTCTTCGTTGCGAACAAATCGATGTTGGGTTTCCCCCAATGGTCGAACAGACGATCCGCCACACATTGATTTAGTTGCCATTCCGTGGGTAAAACACTCATCCTTCGGCTCAATGAGTCTGCTAGCAGGTTTAACCTTCCCGGAATATGAACTGCTTTCAAGGTAATCTGGTGATCCAGACACCAACAAAGCAGTTTCCATGTCATCATACAGAGACTGGGCGACTTCGTTCCGCCCTGGCGGTTTATGTAAGTCACAACTGTTGAGTTGTCTGAACGAATAAGAACAATCTTGCCCTGAACTTTCTGTAAGAAATGTTCCAGGCCCAGGACTACTGCTCTTAGCTCCAGTAGATTTATATGTTCCTGTGACTGTTCCAGATTCCAAAGCCCTGATATCGTGGATTCTTCCAGGCAAGCTCCCCAGCCCTCCATCGATGCATCTGTATACACAGTCACCTGAGGGTGGGGAGGGGTTAGCAAAACCCCCGGTAAGAGATTCTCTGTATTCAACCACCATTGCAGGTGGTGAATCAGAGGCGCCAACACTGACACATTCGAGTCCAGCGAACCTGTACTCTGGGTCCATTGTGTCATGAGAAACAACTGTATCGGCCGCCTGCGTAAGGCGGCCTGAGGAATGACTGGTTCCAACGAAACCATCAACCCCAGCATTCTCAAGTAAACCCGTGCCAGGACATGACGACTGTCGCACACTGACTGAATCAACGAGATGAGTATTTGAACTCTCTCCTGAGTAGGATAAACATATCCTGTCTCCAGATCGAAGAACATCCCCAGGTAAACAAACTTCTGGGATGGAGTCAGCTCTGATTTTGGGAAATTGATCATCCAGCCCAAGTCTGTGAGAATTTTCAAAACAATCTCCAGATTGGCGGACAAACTTTCCCGGGTGTGCGCTTTCAACAGCCAGTCGTCTATGTACGTGTGGACTGCTATGCTTCTCCTGCGGAGGTATGCTGTGATCGCAAGAACCACACGGGTGAAAACCCGAGGAGCCGTGGAAATTCCGAAGGGCAACACCCTGAATTCCCACTGTCTGCCCTGGAATGCAAATCTCAGGAAACGACAGAAACTCCTGTGGATGGGGATGTGGAAATAAGCGTCCTTCAAATCTATCGACGCCGTCCACATCCCCCTCTCCAACCCCGCCAACACCGAGCGCACCGTTTCCATCTTGAAACTGGGCGTCTCGATGAACTTGTTCAATGGCTTGAGGTTGAGAATCGGTCTCCACCCACCGGTGCGTTTTGTTACCAAGAACAGGGTTGAATAGAAGCCCGGACACCTTTGTGCCGGCTGAATAGCTCCTTTTTGTACGAGGGAATTTATCTCCTCCTCGATACACAACCTTTGATCTGGATCTCTCGGAATGGGAGTCCAGACTGGCACCAGAGACAGTCGCGACGGCGGGCCTGTCATCCACTCTGGATGATACCCCACGGAAAGCCATCGCAAGACTAAACGGTCCTGAGTTAACCGTTCCCACTCTTGCATGTGGTCGGCTAGCCGGCCTCCCACCGGTCCACCTAGGGACCGCGGTGGACACAAGGCATGCAAGAGCGGCACTGTCTCCGTCGCCATACACACCGGCGTGGTCCTTACCGCGGTAAGCGCCCTGTCAGGAACGATAACCACGCCCAGATCCTCGCGCGACCCGCCCCGCCCCGCGCGCACCTCGGTGCACGGGCGGCTGCCTGGCTGACGGCGGCTGAGGAGCCTGCGCCCCCCTCACTGCTGGCCGAATCGCACGCGGCCGAGGCCGGCGCTGCGACGGCGGCTGGCCTCTGACTTGGCCAACACCACCTCGAGCCTGCAGGGGACGATACGCAGGGGCCGCGGCGCGAACGTTAGCACGACGCAGTACCTCAAACTGTTCGCGCAGCGCCCTCTGGTTATTCACCAGGGTGACCGTCTCCTGGAGGTGGCGACATCCCTCACCTCCAAAAAGACCAGGACCCGTCATAGGCGTACAGAGTAGCCTATTATACAGGTCCTGAGACGGGCACAGATTGTCCAGGGCAAATGTGCGTCTTGCCCTGACACTCCTGGTCACTGCCCGCGTCATACAGTCCAGCGCCAGGTTAATACCATCCTGGATGGTTCGCTGGACCGCGAGCGGGCCTGGCTGGCGCGATGCGGATGCCGTTACTACCCCCTGTAACAGCTGGGAGACGTGGGACAGAGCGGCAATCGAAGCCCTCCCACTCTCCTCCGCATCACGCAACGCGGTATTCGCCGAACGCAACGCGTTCGCGCACAAGACCCCCGCGTCAGAACGGGAGCCTGGCCGCGTATCCTCACCCAAAGCCGCGCGGTCATCCACGCTGGGCTCGGGTACCACACCGTACCGCTGGTAGTCCAGGGGCATGATGCGACAACGCCTGGCCACCTCGCGAGGGGCCTTCGCGAGACGTCCACTCGTGTTAATGGACGCCTCCGCCGCCTTGAACATGTCAACGACATGCTCCGCCAGCGGCAGAGAAGGCATAGCGTTAGCAGTTGGTTTCCCAGCTAACCACGGCGTGTGAACACGGTGGCTAGCCGACTGCTCCACGGGCAGATCAGGCCTAACGCTCACCAACCACTGGCAAGCGTCATACCAATCCTCCTCCGTGGCTAACTGCGAGCGCTCTACAAGACGGGGTCCTTCGTCTTCCTCCTGAGCGCAAGCAGTAGAGCTTGACGGCGGGTACGCTGATACACCTGGCAAGCCAGGGAAAACATGCGGGCCTGACAGCACCGGCATGAGAATATCACTGGTTTGACCAGGAGCAGGCACCGCGGTAGAGCGCGGGGTATATATAGCCCTACCACGGGCCCGGCCAGCACCAGCTACACTCTCGGCAAGCCGAGGTATGCGGTACCGCTGGCCATCAGCAGCGCCCTGGGCCACCACCTGAACCGCGGACCTTACTCCAGGGTGAGTAATACCGTGGAAAAAAGCGCCTGTATTCCCCGCGAGGGGTGCACAAACGTCTTCAACCATGTCCACGTCGTCAGACGGCGACCCTAGCAGGTAATCCTCATCACCCTGGTCAGAAAGATTAGACCCCGGGTCAGCAAAGAGAGCTAACCCGGGCTGACCAGGAACGGTGCCATAGGAGGTACTGGCCACCGCGGCGTGCGGATACCCCTGGACTGATAAGCAGCCAGCGGGTTCCAGCGACAACCGTCCACGGTCCCCTATCGGCGCGGCAATAAGCCTGCTGCCAGGGCCGTGGAACGCCCCCTCTAATGGGGCCACCTCTGAATCGTCGGACAACGGAAGCGGACTAAGGAAAATCGATCCAGAGGCGGGGATTACCTGCTCCGAAGCCGATGATGAGGACAATAAAGGATCCGGTCCAGGAAGCATGCCACGAAGCAACCCTGGAACCAAATCTTTTATTGTCCTCTTCATCTCTCCCAACATCTCGGTCCGGAAGGTCTCCATATCCACCGCGGACGAGACCTTCCCCTTACCCTTCCTACTTACAACCTCTCGTTTCCGCTTCTTCTTCCTCTCCTCCACTACCACCTTGTCCGTCGCCTGTAAGCAGCACAAGAATTCGGACATTAACTCGCCCCCCCAGTGCTTACATATGTCACAATTAATCAATGGACCACAAGGGCTACATCGATAACACAGATGCGGCCAGAACTTGACATGCATAAAACGTCCACAGGACGCGCAACCCGGTCCCTGAAACAGGGCAAAGGACAAGGAGTATGAGCAACTAGTTAAGCTTAGAAACTCAATCCAACTCAAGGAGAAGGAAAACGATCATAAAGATCAATATACATCAAAAACCAGCCTAGTGCTTGAATTGCTAATAAATACATAGCCAGCTGATTATGACGTCATTAATCCCGTGACAGGAAAAATTCGATCCCAACAAAACATCCAAGTGCAAAGACGAATTGTATGCTGAATGGATAAGTTGACTACACAACCATCAGATACATATAGATAACTCTTGACTGGCAAAAATGTTAATTATCTCCCTTTGATTGTTTACAATAATTAACATCACCACATTATCAATAACTAGATACCTGACACTTTGTATAGACAAACCATCCAACGTGACGAACCGGAAACTCCACCATCTGCACGCCTCTTAACTCTCTCCACCTCATGGGGAAGGAATTGGATCAAGAGGGCAAAGTGAGAAGACCTTTATACCAGGCCTCCAACTCACTGGACATAATTTTTCATTTGGTTAGATAACCTAACAGTGTTAGTAGGAAATGGAACCATGGTGGAGAGAATACTAATTCTCTGGTACTGTGACGTCACAACCTAGCGTCATACAGACCTGTGGACAGAAACAGAAAGAGAAATTAGTCCTAGGTAGCACCGAGTTGACCTAAACCAACTAACTAAGGCGCTTATCACGGTAAACGCGAGTCCCGGAAACACAATACACCGGGAAGAAAACTCGCTAATTTTACTAGAAGTCACCTGATATAAAGGTCCAACGTCCTCCGGTGGCGAAGTGTATCCTCCCGCCATCCAAATCAGGTCTTATCACTTCCAAAATAACACCAATAAAAACGTTAATGAGCAAGAAAAGCTTATGACTGAAAAACATGTGTGTTCTCTTTGCCAATAATCTAGCAAAGAGGAAGTGCTAGTCTGCGCATGCGCGGTGGTGGGGCTGGCATCCGCCAGACTACGCTCTGACTCCCTGCCCAGTAGGGGCACCTAACTGTTTTAAATCTGAGTGTTTATTGAGTGAAAGCCAATATTTAGCAATATCAAAAGTATTAGGGAGGTAAGTATACTCTTGAAGTGAAATGCATTTCTAACGGCAATTCACCTTTCCAGAGTATCCACCCATCACATGCATATTTGAAGACGGTCTATGTGTTGTTGTACAAATTGTACATCTTTACTATTTAATACATATTCTGTTGAATATTTTGAAACTAATTGGACTGAGCGCTGTTGCCATAGGCAGCAACAGCACCAAGTCAAATTAGTTACAAAATATTCAACAGCTTCCCTGTATAGTTTCCAGGAAATAGATAGTTGGAGCATTCAGCGATCGATCAATCCCAACACGGCGAGGTGTGGGTGAAGCGTAGCTAGTGATGGGCGGGGTATGGCTAAAAATGGAAAGGTCCATTGACTGGTCTTAAGAGCTCACTAACTCTGGTGATATGAATGATTTTCTCTTTCGCAATAATCACTTAACCATTCCCGAACTCATATTATAGCCATGTTGGTCGGATAAAAATCCATCATTCACCAAATAATCACATTTACATCAAGCATAATGTACACATAAATTACGCCAGCATTATATTATTGTAATTTGCGTGAAAGCATAGACCTACATAGATGCATTGCTTGTATAAATATAAGGACACGAACCTCTGTCGTCTCCATTGTGTATTCATGGATTCTCTCTACTGATACAATCGCAATTTCCAGATTGGAAACTGAAATGACGATCAATGACAATTGACCAGTTACCTGTTAAACATGAGAACAAACATCAGACCACGTTCTTAGAGGCGATACCTGTTTGTATTAATACAATGCAGAACGAGAAAAGGCAATGAAATTCGACGTAGATTATTTGTATAAGATTCATATTACTGGTTATAAAATCTTTAACTTAGTTTATAAAATCTTAAAAGGCTTTAGAAAGATTCTTGTGTTCTAACATATTGCCACCAGAGCGAATTATGGACATCCTTCAGTATTTTAAAGACAAATGGCTGATGCTAACTAATGCATCTGTTCACTCCTCTACATTAAGCTTGTAGTGAAGGCAGGGCCGGAGTAAGGCAATGGCTAAAGGGGCTACAGCCCCGCAGCCCTGTAAAATGAAAAGCTCCCGAAGCAAAAACAATTATGACATTTTGCCAACTTCAGCATTTTAATCCCAGTATCTCGATTTTACAGTCAAGAAAATTATACGTAAGCTGTTAAATATTTTGAAACCAATTTGACTGGAAATTGGTGATGCACCAGCTTTTAGTCAAATTAGTTTCAAAACTGACACATACCGAATAAATTTATTATAGTTGTAAGCAGCAGCAACCACTTCAGCCAGCGCCGTACTTCTATCGCTTCTATCTCCTTGACCCACACAATAAGGGACCCCACAACAATTTGGCCACGGCCCCATAGATGCTAAGCCGGCTCTGGGTGGGGTGTGGCTATGTAGTGATGGTGGTCTTACTTCAATCCTTTAATATATATCATTCTCTGAGTAAATTTCTACATTCGACAGACGATTCGTTCCCTGAGATATTGCTGGCTTAGTCAAAATAGCACATCCCACAGTTCAACATCACACATCACATCTTGTAGCAACACACCCTTAAAAAATAACATCACCTGCATGGCATATGTGATTGACAAACCCATGATGCCTCCTGTCATTGTCCCCTTCTCAGCAACAGCCAGCAATGCAGCAGCAAGAATGGCGAGCCCGCCAAGGAGGTCAAGGCAAACACTCAGCCAACTGAAAACAATATAAAACTGATTTATATACCTTTGTCCGTAATAGCAACAGAACACACCTTCATACTGCACGACAGTGCGCTACTGGTCAGCGCTACTGGTCAGCGCTACTGGTCATGTGAAGGAACCTTTTCTAAGCTCAATGTTCAATTTAATATTTCATAGTATGTGCGTTGATCAATCAAATCTTCAAGTTCTTCCAATTAGTATTAGTTCAATTAGCGCCATTGTTAAGAAGATATGTTCAAAGAGATTTTAGAAAGATTTTTGAAAAATCCCAGATGGCCGTCGGAACATAGACCAATCACGTTACAGAAGTTTCTACCATCCTAGTGTGATCCCACGTAGATTTGTTCTATATCTGGCAAGGGGTTAATGAGGAGGTATGTTTTAAAGCCGGTCTCTTCCATAAGTGCCAACTTTGTTGGGAAACTAAGTCATCAAGGATTGCGGGCTGACATCCGCATACAGAGGCAACTCTGATTATGTCTACCCTTCTTCAAACAAGAAACTGTGCTCGACATCCTCTGACGACGCAATCTTCCCAGGAGCTTACCATAGCTATGTGGAATGTACGTGGTCTGAGGGCAACATCAAAGAGGCAAACCTTAGTTGCGGACTGTGGACACTATAAAATCGATATTGCATGCATTCAAGAGACTAAAGTAGCTAAACACTCAGAGCAGCACCTACAGACAGGCCATGAGCTAGTGCTCATGAAGCAAAAACAGGCCACATACCGGGGCTTAGGCTTCGTAATCGGACCAAGGGTCTTGGATCATGTCATTAATTTTGGATACGTCAGTGATCGCGTTGCATTCATCGACCTGGCTATACCTACGTGAAAACACACCACCACTAAGTGTCGAATTGTCAAGGCATACGGCCCAACTACCGAAAAAGCCAAAGAGAATCCAGCAATATTAGATTCCTTCTATGCAGAACTGAGCTCCACCATTACAATCCCAGCTAGATGGCAACTGTTCGTGTGTGGAGATTTCAACTCCAAGCTGGGTAAACTCGGAATTGCGGATACAAGTTCAGGACTTGGGTTATGCATGGGATCCTATGGAGAGGGCACACGCAACAGCAATGGAGATGCATTGGTGGCATTCCTTAGTCCCAATTGCCTATTTTTCACAAATATGGCTTTCAAACACCCATGCAGTCACCGGACAACATGGACTGGACGCATTACTGATTGCAAAGCCCCAAACGCTTCAAGGCTACAACAGCTGTCTTCAACCAAATAGACTTCATACTATGCAAGACAAGCAAAACCCTTACTCCGGAATGCTCGTCCATATGGAGGCACATACCTCAATTCTGACCATAAGCTAGTCATTACATGCCTTCAGATGAACGATCTCTACCTAATATATAAACACCATACCGGGCAAGCGGGTAGAGTCACCTACAACCTACCCAAGCTCATCAGCGACACTGACACTCAAATGTCATACAAAAAGCCCTCGGGGAGCAGATAGCTAACATCGATGTCAGCTCCGATCCAAACGAAGCCCTAACCAAAATACTGAAATCTATGGAATCATCTGCTACCAGCACCATAGGTGTTCTTAAAAACAACCAAACTAGGTATACTGACGACCCTCTAGTAGTAAAACTGTCAACAGAGCAGAAAGCACTATGGCTGCGCATCTATCAAAGTGGCCAAAGTGAAGACTGCACCAAACTAAGCGAGGAGCGCAATATTATTCTGCGCCACATTAGCGAACGCTTAAAAGATCTTGTTATTCAATGATTGCACACCACCACTCACTGTACACAACTCTGAACACTTTATCAGGACTGACCAGGGTAAAGCCGAGGCAATCAGAGAATGGTTCAAGGAACAGTTTAGTGACAACGATGATAAGCCCTTGCACCCGTTCTCAGGAGACCCCAGGCCATTACTAACACCAATTAAAACAGCAGAGGTTGAGAAGGCACACAAAGCCCTGAAAATGGACGTGCATCTGGACCTGATGGCATGAGCAATGAACTATTCAAATATGCAAGTGACATTATCTCAAAGCCGATCACGCACCTAATCAATTCAGCTTTTATGCACCACCTTCCCATCGACGCTCTCTGCCAAGGCACCCTTATCGCACTACCCAAGCCCAAGAAAGTGGATTCAAATGTGGACGCAGCTACACAGACATAGTATGGGCTCAATGCATGCTTGGGTCGGTAGTCATGTCCAAACACTGGGACTTCCACAAAATGGGCATTGACATGTCACGAGCCTTCGACACAATTACACGCTCAAAGATCCTAGATGTACTACGCCAGGCCAGTTGCAATGAAGATGAGCTACGACTAGTGAGACTACTACTTGCAGACACCAAGCTAAGAGTACAAGTCAAGTCAGTGAAGTCTGTAGAGTTTGAGACATCAATCGGCTCCCCACAGGGAGACAGTACTTTTCACCTGCTACCTTGCTGCCGCATTGAAATCTGTGCAGGAAAGTTCCACAAACCCAAACACCCCAGCATAATACTGGCATGCTGCTAGAGATGGAACATGCCGACGATGTGGACTTCATAGACGAGGAAAAGAAACCCCTTGACGAACCTTTCCCAATAGCTGCAAGCAAACTAAAAATTGAGAATCTCTTTATGAATGAATCCAAATCAGAGTTCACCCACATATACCTATCGACAAAGCATGAAACTATAGAAAATGATGACCCACTTTGTGGCGGCGAACCATGGAGGAAAAATACAATCCTTGGCTCACTGCTTTGCAGTACTACTGACATTTCTGCATGCTGCGTCATGGGGAACATAGCTTTCCAGTCCTTCTGTAAGCTATGGATTCGTAGATAAAAGATGCCCTTGATAAAGAGGCTCCGTTTATACAATGCAACCTGGATATCCTTGATGCTGTATAGCTGTAACAGCTGGGCAGCTCCAAAGGCAGCTCTAGACAAACTCGATGTCTGCCACTGCAAACACCTATGCACCGTCACTGGACACTGATGGCCAGACAGCATAATTTCCAACGATGCACTATACAAGATGTGTAATACGGCGTCGCTGTCTGTAAAACTCGCCCAGCAAAGATGGTCCATGTTTGGCCATGTGCTAAGTATGCCAGAAGAGACACCAGCACAGAGAGCCTTGAAATTCGCCCTACTCGGAGCCAGCAAATACAAAGCCAGGAGAGGACGTCATTGCATAAATATGCTAAGCATGCTACGAGGTGACCTCAAGAAAGCAGGATTAGGTAGACTCAAGTCAAGAATGGACCTGAAGAAGCTAAGGATTTCGGCTGAGGACAAGACACAGTTGGCAAAAGCGAAGAAGGACAGATTGCAACTGTAGGATGTTTCTACTACTACAGCCACAGACTACAGTAATCATCATCATCATGTTTTAGAGCAGATGGATGGGCCATAGATGAACCATAGACAAACAATGGGTCATCGGCATGAGGCAGCATGACATAAGCTCACTTGACCCCTTTGGGCTAGATAAGCTAAAATGAGGTAGTAGGCCTCTGCCGCAGCAAAGCATCCTTCAGTGCAGTGGACAACTGCGATCCCTAAAACACAAACCACGTCTCAAGGGGAGGAGGCGAGAGGGAGTGAGGGATGGAGGGAGGGGATGGATGGAGAGATGGGACAGAGAGAGAGAGAACAATGTATATCATCCAACCCTTCTGAACAAACTGAGATTTAAATTGTGTATGACAATCCGATATGTTGATGAGATCATATGTTGATGAGATCCATTTCTGACAAAGCTGGCAGAGCTACAGAAGAAATTTATTCTCTGCAGATATTAACACATCAAGGACGAAAACAACACTAAACCAACAAAGAACTGCCATAAGTACCTGCGCAATATCAAGGACCATTTCAATGAACTGGCCATCAAAAGAGCTGATGACCCGGCAAACGAGATCACTTCCACTGGTGATTGTCATAAAATGATTAGAGCAGTTGAAGTGTTAAGAATCAGTACGCAACAGTAACCATTCACTGTACACATCACTGATGGACGCTGTATTGGCTCTGACTAGAGAAAGGCTGAGAGAGTCATATAAATCTACAACACTCAGTTCACAGATCCATAAGATGAGCCACTATTACTGTTTGACGACCAGCCAAGACCATTGAATAAGGGAAGCAGATGTTAGGAAAGCAATGGCAGCCCTAAAGAATGACTGTGCATGCCGATCAGATGACACCAACAACAAACTCATTATGCATACCATCTCAGCGTCATCACCTCCGCCTTTGAGCATCTACCCCAGCCAACACAGATGCTGTGAGAGAAGGCCACTCATCGCTCTGCCTAAACCCAAGAAACTACCTGGACCTCTCTCCAACCTAAGACCAATAGCACTCTTGGACGCCATTAGAAAAGGTCTGTCAAACGTGACCTTATCTCGTATATAACTTGCAAATCGGTCTTAAAGAAGGACAGCTGCGCCGACACTCTCTAGACCCAACGAAATCGGACATCGGTGGTCTTATCACAGCAGAGTTTTAAAATATGCTGTGTACATTCGATAACGGCAAGAGACCACAGATTCTCCAATTCCTCCATCAACCTAATGAACCTTTCCAGTTTATCCATCAAATATATCACGTCATAATCAACTACGTGACGTGTAGGATGACGTCATAATCAATTGCGTCATGAATGATCATATGACGTCATAATCAACTACGTGACGTTTAGGATGACGCCATAATCAATTGTGTCATGGCTGATAGATACATTCGTGACTAACCATTAATTTATGACGGACTAAGCATTATTGTACGAATTGCATGTCTACTATTTAATAAACATGCTGTTCAATGTTTTGAAACTAATTAGACTTGGTGCTGTTGCTGCCAGCAACAGCACCCAGTCAAATTAGTTTTGAAATAATCAACAGCTTAACTGTATAGTTTTTTGGAAATTCATAGTCAGGGGGTTCAGGAATCGATCGATCCAACACGGGAACGGCGTGGGTGGTGCTTAGCTAGAGATGGGCGGGACATTGCTAAAACTGGATTGCTCAATTGCGCTGATGACCTACTATACGGCTGATGTGATGAGACTCCTACTAGCAAACACACAATTAACAGTTCACGTCAAAGCAATGCTTTCTACCAAATTAGTTCGACAGGATCACCCCAGGGAGATTTTTTGTCACCAGTGATCTTCATCCGCTATCTCGCTGTAGCTCTAATAGCTGTTATAGAACATTCGACAAGACCAACGCCTCACAATTCAAAAGTTAGGCATGCCACTAGAGATGGAGTATTCAGATGCTGCTGATCTCACTGACGAAGAAAAGCTTCCCTTGATGATGAACCGCTTTCAATAGCTTCAAAACTACAAGACCACATATCGAGTCTGCACGACATAGGATTGGTCATTCTATAATCTATACGGTTGACTCACCACCGCCCCCCCCCCCCTCCCCCGCCCTCCCCGCTCCCCCCACCACCCCGAATGGTCTCCTATATAAGTATTACTCTTTTATAAATTATAACATTATTATATGCATTATTATATGCACCTGCATGATATGATCAAAATTTTAAATTGTGTTTTTCTGTTCATACAATTACCTTACTGCAGCTTGTCTAAGTATGTAGAGATGTTGGTTAGTGTCGACCCGCTGACATGATTCAATACGAAAGCGGTCTTGTTGTCCATAGGCCCTGATAACACTAGCTCCATTCAGAGTCTCGGTAAAGTGCGCAAAGATAGGAGAATCACTTTTGGCGCCCATGCGTCGGAGTTGTCGTGCCGAGCCCACATAAAACTTCTGCAATTACCGAAAATACGTTGATAGATGGCAAAGTTGATGCTTCATTTGTTTCTGGCAACTGACCCTGATGTCTCCGAGCAAGGAAACCTCGGCTACATGATGCATAGGTTACCGATAAACATGTATAAAAATCAAATTTATGTGCACTAAAACTGCGTACTCGTGTACTATATTAAACACACAAAAACCCACACCAGAAAGATACGAGTACAGCGTCTTGATGTAATTCAAGACAAGGGCTAACAGGGCTACAACCCGCGCCCCAAATATAAAAAAACCCATTATTGCATCTTACCCATTTAAACACTTTAATATCAGTATCTCACTTTTACAGTCATGATATACGCAAACTGTCGATTATTTTGAAACCAATTTGACTGGAAGCTGGTGCTGCCTTAAGCATCATCAGCTTTCAGTCAAATTAGTTTCAAAATATTCAACAGCATTTTAGATATACGTAACGAATTTATTAAATTTGGTGTAGGTGGTAACTATTTAGCCCTTGGCCCCCAAATGTGCGTACTCAGGCTCTGCCCATTACTTACCTGTATGAAATAATATACGATAACCAGAGGTATCACAATAACGAGAAAGATGGGCGTGGCATATCCTATGACCACTATTGTGCCAATGAGGCCGAAAATAGGCATAAACCACATGACGAATAAATTAGGCAATTCCTCATCTACAGTGTCTGTGTCCTTGGAAAATCTGTGAAAGACACATGGGAACTTAAATGGTTATGTAATATTTTGAAATACTAGGCAACAGCGGTGTCCGATCTCTCATTCAACTATCTGACGTCATAATCAAGTACGTCGCATTCTAGCTGGTGTCACATTCAAAAGGCCATAGCTCCGTCAGGAAAGTACAAAAAGGCTGTCACAGAAGTGTGTGAATTGTATGTCTTTGAATGAATTTACAATTTAATAACAATTCTGTTGAATATTTTGAAACTAATTTGAAAAAAGGTCAAATTAGTTACAAAATATTCAACAGAAACATTCTCCCATTGTACTGCGCGTGCTTTACCTACATCTTTGTAAAGTCCAGGCTATTTTCAAAGGTGTAGTTAATCTTTACGGACCTCCATAAAGTCATATTATAATGAAAAGGTGATAACGAGTTTTGATAATTATGATATATGTTTATAAGCATTATAATGGGCCTTTCCACGTTTAGCTATGCCCCGCCTATCTCTATCCAAGCTCCACCCATACCTCGCTCGTGTTGGGATCGATCAATCTCTGAACTTTCTGACTATCAATTTCCAGAAAACTATGCAGGTAAGTTGTTGAATACTTTGAAACTAATTTCACTGGGTGCGGTTCCTGCCAATGGCAACAACAGCGCCCAGCCAAATTAGTTTCAAAATATTCAACAGAATGTTTATTAAATGGTAGAGACATACAATTCGTACACCGGGTCGGATTATTAAGAGTTAAAGATGGGCCAAATAGAATCATCCTACACGCAGCTTAGCTCTTTATGACGCTATATGACATCAGATGATAGATGGATACTCTGGAAAAGTGAATTAGCATCGCTTAGCAATCACATGCCTGTTACATAATAGCCAGTCAATGTAGAAATACTAAACAATAGTGCAACTAGCATCAATTCTGGAATTGGCAGAAGTAGGCGTGATTATGGCTATGTCATTCACTTATTATTAGTTATTCGTATGTTTAATATAATACTATATCGAGCCTATCACTTTTATTCAAGTACAAACTGTAGCCTACCTGTTCATAATGCGACCAACAGGCGTTGTATCAAAGAAGCTCATCGGACATTTAAGGATATTGGAAAGCATTCCCTGATGAAGTATTAGAGATGCGTGATACATACGGTATGCCAGCACAATCAAAAATGCCATCATGCAACATGCTGTGGCAAGAAATAATCAATCTTTGCAGATATGTGTACGTGTGTGCGTGCGTATGTACGTGTGTGCATGCGTGTTAATCCGATTGCCCATAATTTACATGTTTCACTTTTGGCTATTCTCTCTAGAATATTGTGCAAATCTTCCAGAAAGTTGTTTGAAGTAAAGTCTGAATTCTGATTAATATGATTAAAGCAAGGCGTAAATATGATTTACCCCATTCAGAAGCACACTGGATTGCATACACCTATTGTTTGCACACAATGCCGGATTAAGCCTTGTCAGGCTGGGGGCAAAGAATATTTGTGGGGTTGGGTGGATGCGAAAGACACACCAAAATGGGGGGGGGGGTCCTGGGGCCCTCCCCCGAATAATTTTGAAATCTAGATGCTCGCAGATGATATCTCCTGCATCTCCAGAGGTAAATATGGACCATTAGTTGGCTGTTAAATTATTATTTTTTTAGCCATTTCATTTCATTTTTTTTGTTCACTCAATTGTTTTAGCCATTCAGTTGTGAAAACAGGACTGGATAAAAAACTGAATGAACAAAGCAATGAAATTAAATAGCTAAAAATAGAATAATCTAACAGCCAAATGAATGGCCATGTTTACCTTTGGGAGTGCAGGTGGTGCCATCTGAGAGCATCTAGAAGATAAAAAATAATATTAAACTGTATTACGGTCATGAACCAACTGACTCCTAAGCATCAGAAAAGTCTCAAATAAAAAAACCCCACTCTTTAATAAGAATAATACTGAAACAATATATAATGGACAAATACGGCAATAAGACTATATCCTGTTATGCAGTTTCTCCCTTTACAAACGAAAATAGCTCTCTGGACATCATGTCCAGGCAGCTTTTCTCGTTTGTAAAAAGGAAAACTGCATAAAACACATCATTCACTCAAAAAAAAAAATTTGATAGAAAAATTGGGGGCTGGTCATGATCTGTTGCCCCTATTATAATCCAATACTGTTTGCGAACATTTGATCATCTTCATCATCAGAGTTAGTCCTGTCTAAGACAGTTCTTAATAAATATTAAAATACCTTGTAGTGCACCAAATAATCCATAGATGCCCAGGTAGAGGTTATTCTTGTCTGACCTCTCGGAGCTGTTAGCTGGCAGAGACATGTTCTGTAACATTGGATCGTCAGTCCAATGCTGAAGCCATACATTACTACCCACCATAGCCCCTTCGTATAGCGCAAATGCCAGAACAATGAATACTACACCCAGATAGCCAACCGCTTTCAGGAAGCGGCCGTACACAGAGAACTTTACCTGAAACAAGGTAACACAATCAAATCAATACATTGAATACAATGTATAAAATGACAATGGGTAGAACAGAATCCAGCATCTACCTACAGATTAAATGATCAAATAAGACGCGTTTCATCAAATGGTAACAGTCTCTCACACAGCCTCTCACCCACTCTGTTAACTACAGATGTATCGAAGGATGTGATTGGCTGACTGGTTAAAAACGAACAATAGAGGGACCCGGTTTTAACTATGCCCCAGCTCATTTCTACCTAACGTCCACCCACGTTTTTCGTGTGTTGGGATAGATTTATATACTTAGAGCGCTTAAATTTCAGAAACCCATTTTCAAGTTAATTATGCAGGTAAGCTTTTGAATATTTTGAAAGTAATTTGACTGGGCGCTGTTGCTGCCATATGGGAATTACCAACATTCACACAGTATAATGTAGGAAGTAGATAGATAGATAGATAGATAGATAGATAGATAGATAGATAGATAGAGTGCTTTATATATTGCGCTGAACTCCATGCAATTGCATGATCGAAGTGCTGTACATCTGATCCCCTGGTGAAATGTGTTACTGATTTACTGCATACAGTGAAAGTGTGGATCCAAGCTCCAGACCAATCTTCCGGATCTTCTTATGAGCAGCTGCTCCAGTTCAGGGCACGTAACATAACTGTACAACACTGCACTCTCCTCTCTGTGTTAGCCTATATGAGATAGAGACAATGATAACTTACATGTCCAACAGCAGATTTCTCTTCCTCAATCAATCTCTCCATGCTCTTCTGCTGCTTAAAACTTGCATTTTCTTTATTATCAGACTTGGACAGGCTGCGTATTAGCATGTCTGACATGTGCCCAGTACCATCATGGGCACGTGACTGTTGTCGGCTAAGACTCCGTACTAGTTTCGCTTCTGACTTGGCTCTGGAACGTCTTCTTAAAGATTTCTTTGGTTTAGCGTCAGCATCTGACACTGAGTTTTCTCTGCTGTAAATGAGAATAAGATGTTATCATATTCTCTTCATGCGCATACGTACAGAAAATCGCGGAGCCTTTTTTGCAAGTAAGGAAGGGGGTGGGGTTGGTGGTGGTGGTTCGGGGGGGGGGGGGTGGGGGGGGGGGGGGTGGGGGGGACATGGAGATGATTTTCTCAAAATCTTTATGAGAATGACACCCGCAACTTACAATAGACCTTTGGAGAAGGTATCAGGCGTAGGCTAATACCAAGATGAGTGTCAGGTTTGCCATAATATTAAATTCTGTGCCTATATATAAGCCTGTACCTAATTTTCTAATTATAAGCTTGCATGGAACGATCACATTGGCTGAATCTCGGAACCAAGATAGCGATTGTCATAATGCTGTTCAGACTATGCTACCAACTGATGCTCGTAATCGAAACGTTTAACATGTGTACAGTTTTGTGTCAGCCAATAATTAGTTGCAAAACACGACTGCTGCTCCAAAATGCTGTTCACTCTAGGCAACAATCTTACACAGCCGCCAACATTGCATCCTACCCGCAACTCCCATGTAATGCGACCTTGGATTAATATCCTGTATATGTAGTATGCTTTGCAACGGATTGCCTTAAATGCATAGCACATATAAGACAGATTGATGCCTAGCGTCAATATTTATATGTGTGCGCATTATAAAATGGCATTTAAGAGGCCTGCTGACACTCCCTTTCAAGTGGAGCATATTCTCAAGGAATTGAAGACAATTCAAATCCATACCTAACATTTGGTGGCGTGTCATCAGTGATGGATATCAGTCTTTCCAACATACGTGTTTTAATTTCTTTTGCTGAAATAAACAACATACATATTATATACATGGCTTTGAATAGATCCCTATCATTTATCTGGTAATCAATTGGAATATGGGTCCATAAAAAGCATTACCTACATAGATTATGGCTAGCCTATTAATATGGAGTTGTATGGACATTCGTTACCGCATAATAGTTCTATCATTGAAGAAACATCAAGATTCAAGATTATTTATTTTCATATAGATAAACAATTCAACAGTTCAAAGCAGACACCCACCAAAGGCAAGGACTATGATGTGGTGGGCCCGTGACATATATAACATTTATTATAACATTATGTTTATACATATAGCATTTCCTGCAAGTATTGATAATTTGGTATGTGAATACAATACATTATTTGATACAAACACGCCAAATAATATACACCATAGAGTTGAATGGGTCAGTTTGAAACGTAGTCAGCATAATGCTTCTAAATTTTCAGCTTTGTTGAAAAGACGGTGTTAGGAAGCATATCAACAAAATAGGTGAAGGAATCTGGGGTGCGTTCACGAGCGCGAAAAACGTTTTGCATTACGTAACGGTGTTCAATAATGTGTCGTATACTCACTATATAATTCAGTTTAGTAATGTAGACGACACATAACTGAACACTGTCCCGCGTAGAACGCGAACGTTCGCCGAACATTCGCCTTCCTGAACTCACTCCAGGTGTCCCCTGACTGTAAGCATGACATGCTACTCCCAAATGACGTCACAATCACCTCCATGAAAGATGGTAACGCAAGAGGGTTTTTATCGGCCATACGAAGTTACTGCATGTGTTTGTCTTCACATTGCGATCGTCCTTAAAATCTGATAAAGGTTACTAAGCTCTTTATACATGGTTTACAACGGTCCTTCTAAATTCCAAGAGTTGTATCTATATATACGCAGTGAATAGTTTGCTACTGGTGGCTATGTTATTAAAAAAATAATCAGTCGTGGGGCCTTTACATTAACCTGTCTTATATGACCACTCTAACCGGCAAAGTTATGCACAAAGAATTGCCAGTCTTAGTCTGTCACCATATTGTGTCCTCAAAAGCAGAGCCAGATTAAGGCAATGGCTAATAGGGCTACAGCTTGTAGCCCTGGGGTCCCGAAATACAATTATCACAGTTTACCAACTTGACATTTTAATCCCAGTATCTCACTTTTACACTCATGATATACATAAGCTGTTAAATTTATTCAAACCAATTCGACTGGAAGCTCGTGCTGCCTTAGGCAGAACGAGCTTTCAGTCAAATTGGTTTCAAAATATTTAACAGCATTTGGCACATACAACGAGTTTATTATATTGAGTAGTAGTAGTAGTAGTAGCAGCAGCAGCAGCAGCAGCAGCAGCAGCAGTAGTAGTAGTAGTAGTAGTAGTAGTAGTAGTAGCAGCAGCAGCAGCAGTCATTCCGTCCTTGACCCACCTGGTAAGGGTAGGGCCCACCCCAACAATTTAGTCCTGGACCCCAACTAGGCATAATTCGAGTCTGCTCAAAAGCAGTACAAGAAACAACTGATGACTAAGCCATTTATATTGAATGGTACTTGATCGCTGTGTAGAATTCGTATGCTATCAAATGCTAACACAAAGGCTGGTGGTCATTTAAAACTCAATGGACGAAAGATGTTGATCCACTAAGACACGTTGCTTTTCTAATCAAAGTAGGTGATACCTATAGACAAATGTCATGATATACCTTCATCGTCGATATCATTGGTCACACTTTCATCACCATCATCTGCATTCTCAGTAAGATATGTCCGGAGAATTTGAGCAAATGATCCATCGTGCGACATCAGACTTTCATAATTTCCCTCATCAGACACAGTCCCATCAGATAAAACTATGATATGATCCACTTCAGGCAGCCATTGGACCCTGTGAGTTACCAGCACCCGTGTCTATTAGATTAGAAAAACATAATTACATATATGATCACATAATGCAATTTATTAGAGGGTGTCGAATACCTGTTTGTGGTCTGCCACCATGTTCAGTGAGGACACCAACTCTTTTATTAGCATTCTGCAAATATCCTGCACACACATTGATAAACATACTGATAAACATATTGTCCATAGTTGATGGATATTTTGTGCAATCTGCATCAATTACATATCACTACATCATAGAAATGTGTAGTGGCATCTCGAACCTCGCGTAACCCTTACCACACTGAAATCAATGTTCTACCTTTAACTGAGACTGGTAAACATCCTAGACAGCAACATCTTCCACCAAATTTGCTAAAAGGAACATCAGTTTATCTTTTAATTTAATTTGAGAATTTCAAATTTTGTCATCAGAGTGGTAACGGTTAAGGAGACAAAGTATTGGTGCCCACAGTCCAATGCTAATGTATGTTTACACGCAAATCATTATGAAAAATAAGTTAATTAATGTGGACTCTGTATGCGGTACATTGTCAAAAGATCTACAATACAACACGTTAGGAATAACGGTATCCCTTTATGTTTGTTTAAAGCGATAATAGACCTTTCCAGAGTAATGACGTCATAATCAGCTAAGTGGAGTGTAGGATGACGTCATAATCATTATGTCAAAATGATTCTAAATGATTCAGTCTTTAACTGTTAATAGTCCGACACGTTGTAAGAATTGTATGTCACTACTACTTAATAAACATGCTGTTGAATATTTTGAAACTAATTTGGCTGGGTGCTGTTGCTGCCAAAATATTCAACAGCTTACCTGTATAGTTTTCTGGAAATTGATACTCAGGGAGTTCAGAGATCGTCCTATCACAACACGAGCGAGGTGTGGGTGGAGCTTAGCTAGAGATGGGCGGGACATAGTTAAAATGGAAAGGTCCATTATCTAGATACGACTGAAATGTAAACAAACGCTATAATAGCCTATTTTATCCTATTTTTCACACGGTCATTCTCATCTCTCACCTTTTCTTTAAGCAACCCATTGGCAGAAAGAATGTTCTCAAAGATGTGTTTGCCCACGTGTGCATCTACAGCGGACAAGGGGTCGTCCAGTAAGAAAATATCCCGGTCACTGTAAACAGCACGTGCTAAGCTCACGCGCTGCTTCTGACCTCCTGAGAGATTAATACCCTAGAGAAACAAGAAATTACTTGTAAAAATCATGCAACATATCGTTTGGTCATTATCTGGCAATGAGAATTTGTAATTCCGAGGGAATATTTCGATATTGTAAAAGAAAACGACATGCAGCGGCCAGTCAGTCAATCAGCTGTTACTATTTACTCTTTGTCTGGAGGTTATCTTAAAATACAGAAATTCATAGAGCGAGAGAGAAAGGCAGCCTGTGCTAATCCCTAAAGGAAAGAAAACAGGCAGTTTGGCTCACGTTTCCAGAGCGTAAACATGGCAAAGGAACAGATATTTCCATAATAAAAAGAAACGCAAGTTAGGGTATTATAGGAATGCAGTGAAAATTCGGGAGTACTAGGTCAAAATGATTTTGGGCATCTATGAACTGCCATCGGTCATCGGAGATGTTTCACACAGATCATGACGTTTAGTAACCAAAATTCATTGCTGCAGAGACTTCTGACCTCGCCTAAATATGGAAATGACATCTCTCATCAAGTTAGAGAAACATCTACACAATTGGAAGGTAGAACCTTATCAGCCGTCTCAATGGAAGTGAAAAAACATCTAATACGTCACACGGTAAAGAGCGAGCCATACTATGTCAGTATCACACAATACAACACGAACATCATCATACAATAGATTATATATGGGACCGCTTTATTGTCAATCACAATTCAATATTAATAAGCATATAAAATTGCTGAAGTTTTTGTAAATTATGCTGCCTATAAAACATGTTTATAAGTTTATAATATATAATAAGTTTACCTGCAGATATTTCCCGACTACACACAGCAATGCCCCTTTCCAGTTTATCCATCCATCATACGACGTCATAATCAACTACGTGACGTGTAGGATGACATCATAATCATTACGTCATGAATGACTCTATTTGGTCCGTCTTAAACACTTAATAGTCCACCAGGCTGTATGAATTGTATGTTTTTACTATTTAATACACATCTTCTTGAATACTTTGAAACTAATTTGACTGGGCCGGGCGCCGTTCCTGTTATCGGCAGCAACATCACCAAGTAAAATTAGTTTCAAAATATTCAACAGATTACCTGTATAGTTTTCTGGAAATCAATAGTCAGGGAGTTCAGGGATCGATCGATCCCAACACGAGCGAGGTGTGGGTGGAGCTTAACTAGAGATGGGCGGAGCATAGCTAAAACTGGAAAGGTCCATAGGGGCCTGCATTTCATACCTTCTCGCCTATTTCTGTCATATCTCCACCAGGCAGAATCTGTATATCTGGAAGAAGTGCACAGCCATCAAGGACGTCATTATAATATGTTTGGTCAAAGTCCCTTTCAAATAAAACGTTGTCCTTGAGAGTCATATTCTGTATCCAAGCTTCTTGTGGCACATATGCGAAGGATCCCTAAATAAAACACTCTAATATTGCAACCAATTTTTTTTTAAAACTACATAGCGAATGCATCTATGAGGTAAACTTTCAGAGGTAGATGCTTAATGTACGTTCTATGTGTAATTTATTCAGGAAAATATGAAATCAAAGGGCGGGTTTCTCTCCGAACAAAGCTTGGCTGTCAGTTTCTCCAACAATGGCCCTTTCTAGATTATCCATTCACCATATGACGTCATAATCAACTGTGTGACATGTATGATGACGTCACGATAAATTACAACATGAATGACTAGATTTAGTCCGTCTTAAACGCTTAATAGTCAGACACGTTGTATGAATTGTATGTCTTTACTATTTAATAAACATTCTGTCGAATATTTTGAAACTAATTTGACTGGGCTATGGCAGCAACAGCACCCAGTCAAATTAGTTTCAAAATATTCAACAGCTTACCTGTATAATTCTCTGGAAATTGATAGTCAAGGAGTTCAGGGATCGATCGATCCCAACACAAACGTGGTGTGGATGGAGCTTAGCTAGCGATGGGCTAAAAATGGAAAGGTCAACTGGTACATCCATTGTTTGTAAGCAGCAATATTATGAACGCCTCCTATGCTCTTGTCCTTTGACTCAAGCACCTATATGATTAAACAATAATGCGCAAAGTCCAGACAAATTATTGCACACAAGGAGGCACTAAGATGAACAGACTGCTGATCTCCTTCAAATAGCATCGTTTACCAGTACACAAGCGCTGCCAACTCATGGTTTCTGGATTGGGTCACTTTGTGCGAAACGCTATTGGAACCAGGTCCAGCTACAGTCCAAATAAAAGGCAACAGACACTGGTAAGCGATATGAACACGTCAGTCATTCCAAGGTCATAACGAGCGGCACATGGACAATGATTAACAATCACTCTCATTTAGACCATAAAGCTCGAATCAACATATTAATTAGTGAAGATCACGCGGTTGATTGTATGCGTGATAGATAATCCCAAATTTATATAAAAAGCACTTCAGAAAGCCGTTTAATGAAGTTCATAACTTGTTTTCAATAGAGAGATCTGAGCTGTCGCTCAACTATACTGACTTCGTAATCAAATACGCAACTTGTTAGGTAATGTCAGTCACCAGGAAAATTAGCTTCACAATGGACCTTTCCATTTTATCCATCCATCAGATGACGTCATAATCAACTACGTGACACATGTAGGAAGACGTCATAATCAATGACGTCATAAATGACGTAGATAAGTACGCCACGAACGCTTAATTGAAGACGGACTAAGCGTTGTTGTACGAATTGTATGGCTTTACTATTTAATAAACACTTTGTTGGATATCTTGAAACTAATTTGCATTAAAAAGCCAATTTTCACCCTAAATCTTGGACATATAAAGGTAAATCCTTCAAAAGACACATCTGCGTATTATAAGTGAGCTATATATCCGATTTCATTAAAATATATGATGCGGTACTGTATGATATGCTGTTTATTGAACATTGACAAAATTCGTGAGTTTTTGCATTAAAAGCACCTTTTCGCCCCAAATCGTGCACCTATATAGGTGGAGCCTTCAAAAGGCACATCCACCCACCATCAAGAAGCCACCTGCCGAGTTTCATTAAATTATTTTAAGCTATTTAAGCGATTTTGTACTATATGATGTTTAGGAGAAAATTTACAAAAATCGCCAGCTTTTGCATTAAAAACCCATTTTCACACTTTAAATGTTGGACATATAAAGGTGAATCTGCCAAAAGGCACATCGGTGTATCATGAGGTATATACAAAGCTTCATTAAACTGTCTGAAGCGGTTCTGTATGATATGCTGTTACGAAATGTTGTGGACGGACAGACAGATGGATGGGTGGAGAGATAAACAGGTGGACGCGGTGATTATTATATGGCTTCGGCAGGTGGTGGGTGACCCTAATTATAAATGTATTGACCAATCTTACGTTAACTGTGACTGTGCCAGACAGTTTTTCCATTTCACCAAGTATGGCTGATATGAGAGATGATTTGCCACATCCCACCTGGCCAACGATAGCTGTCAATTTGCCCTTCGGGATAGATATGTTTATACTGAAATACAAAACAAAAGTAATACCGAATGGTTACAAATTAGTAAAAAAAACCAATGGTGAGACTACAACTTGATAGAATTTAGTAAAATGAAAAGAAGCAAAAATATCTGATCATCCTAATTACCGTGTAAATAGGTCACTCATATGCGTACTAACACACATCCAGTCAAAATAATATACAATACACAGTACACAATTATCTGCTTCATATGGGTCGATAGATGCCCTACAACCGCGAATCTAGGGGTGGGGTGGGTGGGGGGGGGGGGAAGGCACTCGGCAGCACGTGCCATGCACCCCCCTCCCCGCCCGCCCGCCAGGGCTGTTAATTTTATTACTTACCTGCTGGTTGCGGAGTGAGCCCATCGTGGATGGCTTAACTCCCTTGAAATTTTTGGTGCTTCCCCCCCCCCCCACCCCACCCAGCAAATGACCTCATGAATCCGTCCCTGCCCTATTTAGTACACTATTTACTTTTTCAAACATGGTCCGAGGTTCGAATCCCACTGGAAGGTAGCATTTTTCATGACCATAGGTGTGTCTGAAATACACAAATAGCAGCATGTATGGTTATGGTATTCATTCACAGACAAAATCTAAAACATTAGTATATACATTAGTATATATACATTGCTAGAATAACATACCGTCTAGCTGATAAGGGATGGATAATGCCCAATGGAGGGAATCAATCGGACCTGTCACTCAAGTATCTGAAGTCATAATCAAATACAGCACATGCTAATTGACGTCAGAATCAAAATGACGTAAGTCTGTCAAGAACGTAAGGATTGCTTTACCCATCACAATAAGTCCAATATTGTGAAAAAAGCGATTCAACCCAAAGCAACGCGTTGTATGAAACTGCCATAATATTATATTACCAGAAGTATATAATACTGCCTCGCGAGTCTCATTAGGCGGTTTCAGTATGATGCAACAAACATTCTTTAGTATTTCGAAACTAACTAACATGATTGTAATCTTTTGTTGCCAAATACAACAGCAGATGCAGCATTTGGAAACCTGCATATTTCGAAACTAAGTAACTTGACTGAAATCTTACAGACTGCTTTCAAATGGTTCAACATATGCTATACCAGGTTGTTTGATATAATTGTGGTTGGAGCTGAGTTAGACATGGGATATGCATAATAAAAGCTATAATTGGCCTATTATGTTCGATAATGATACCTGGATCACTGCTCTGGGTCACGTTTTCTGGACTAATATCACCATGCGATAAATACGTATTGATACGTTTAATGGACACCTTCACCTGTTAAGAAATACAATAACATCCCACGCTTAACCAGCATAATGCTGCATATTCTATAGTACATTTTTGTTGATTATTTTGAAGATAGACAACGACGGATTTCATGGAAGGTGATCTATTTCAATATTATATATAATACATAGCCAGCTGTCTGTGTATATAAGATCTAAATACGTTACTTAGAATGGATGAATACGATCTGTCAGTCAAGAATATGACTTAATAACCAATGGAGGGATCCAATTTCTCAGTCAATCATATGACACCATAATCAACTATGTCACATGTAGCCTGACGTCATAATCAGTTGCGTCATGAATGAAGCGATTATAAACGTTTAATAGCCCGTCAAGTTTTACGAATGGTCTGTCTTTACTATTTAGCAAACGAACAAAGTATTCAACAACTTTCCTTGATAGTCAGGGAGTTCAGGGATCGATCGATCTGGAATTTTATATTTATTTCAAGGACTGCAGGGATCAATCCCAACACAGGAAAAGTGTGGATGGAGCTTAGCGAGAGATGATCGGAGCGTAGCTAAAACTGGATCACATGTAGTCTGACGTCACAATCATAACTTACAGAAATACTTTATAATGAACTTTGAATAATCAGTCAGTTGTACGAATTGTAGGCCTATGTCTTTACTTTTAATAAACATTCAGTTGAATATTTTGAAACTAATTTGACTGTGCGCTGGCGCTGTAAAGATACTATGCAATTGGGAATTCTGGATTCAAAGAATATAATTAATCCCAAGATGGGAAATACATGGGCGGAGATTAGCTAGAGATGGGCGGTGCATAGCTAAAAGTTGATTCAGTCATTATCTGTATCTCATAGTGGTGGACGATTTTCAATATTTTGATATTTTACCTGGTACGATTCTAAGTGAACATAAGCGGGTACCCGACTGCAATTGCTCACCATAGCGGGTAATTAGATTCATACAATAATGGCAAAGCTTCCACGTTGCTATTCACAGAGAAACCGTGAAAATTATAATTAATCAGGATTAATTGCAATCAACCACACGAACTGCGTCTGAAGTCAATAGTTCATACCTTTGCTAGACTGGAGAATACTTCGGGGATCGCAGTAATGGCTTCCTGTAGAATTGCAAACAGACTAATCGCTACGAATGCGTTTGCATCCAAGACATGATCCTTGCTTGTGAGTATATACACAGTAAAGGTGACTAGTGTGAACTGAAACAGAATATGCGATAGAATGGAGGAATGCATGTCTAGCTAAGCCCCACCCATTCATCGCTAAGTTTCTCCCACTCTTTCCGCGTGATGGAAACACTTTATAAACTTTGAATCTTGCACTCCTAGCATACCAATTCCACGGTACCTATCCAGGGAAGCTGTTGCATATTTTGAAACTAATTTGACTGGCTGCTGTTGCTGCCCAGTCAAATTAATTTCAGAATATTGAACCTAGTTTCAAAATATTCAACTTGACGAACTTCTCAATGTTCATGACGGAGCTAGATAGATTGCGACGTCATCTAACTTGTGACGTAATTGAAAAATTAAGAACCAGGAGTATAGAATGGTTTTCGAATGATGACACTATGGATATGAAGTACTAGAGTGAATCTTACTATTTATTAATAATCCGGTCAGCGATGCCTTAATACAAGCATGATGAACCCACTGACTAGTTTTGTATAAAATAATATGGTTTGTTCCACAAGAGGGCGATTCAATCACCAACCTGTTCAAAATCATTATTATCTTCGAGGCCCATGTACGTTAGCGAGGTAGTCTCGCTAGAATGGCTCTAAGTAGCCTACTTACGATATATGGCGCCAGCGTCCATAGAAACAACACTATTCCAAAAAGAATGTAGATTTTACGAATGCTTTTCAACTCTGTCTTTCTCACTTCCATCACCTTTTGCTCAAACGGTGGCTCCCAGGCATATAGCTTAAGAACCTACAAAAATATTAATGTTTGTATATACAATGAATTAATAAAGATAGTTGTAGAAAATTTGCCCTCGTGTATACATGCCAAGTTACGGTTTGAACGTAGCCACGTTGTCAAAGACACAGGAAATGAATGGGGGATTCCAGTTTATCCATCAATCACATGACGTCATAACCAATTACGTCATATCAAATACTGTGACGTGTAGGGTGACGTCATAATCAACCACGTCATGAATCAACGCTTAATTGGTGCCGGACTAAGCGTTGTTGTACGAATTGTATGTTTACTCTTTAATAAACATGCTGTTGAATATTCTGAAACTACTTTGACTGGGCGCTTGCAGCAACAGCACCCAGTCGGATTAGGTTCAAAATATTCAACAGGTTACATTGTATAGGTTTCTGGAAATTGAGATTCAGAGTGCAGAAATCAATCCGAACACTGGCAAAGCGTAAGTGGAGCTTACCTAGAAATCTGCGGGGCATAACTAAAACTGGATTCCTCCATTGAGACTAATCCTTTATGTCATTATATTGCATGAGGTATTAAACACAAGTGCTAACATGTTTCCATAGTAATACGACTATATTAATAAGTAACGGTTACCTTGATGCCATTTAAGATTTCATGCATTAGTTTAAGTCGTGCGTCCTTGGCTCCCATTTGTTTTGTCTGTATTGTCTCAAATTTCATAAATAAAATCAAGTTGATAGGTATCATCACCAGAATACCGCCAAACCCAGCAAATATGGATGGTCCGAGAAGGTTGTACAGCATGACTAAAGATATGGCGAGCTGGAGCGGTCCTGACCACAACACGTAGCTGTGTGGAAAAGAAGAAAAAGCTAACGCAATGTAATTATCAGGACTCGGAGAGAGAGAGAGAGAGAGAGAGAGAGAGAGAGAGAGAGAGAGAGAGTGTGGTGTGGGGGTGGGGGTGGGGGGGGGGGGGAGATGGCACATACCCATTTTAACTTGTACCTGTGACATAGTTTTCACATTTGATGTCGTTGAGCCCGCCGGGACAATCATTCACATTGTCGTAGACTAATTATAGTCTTTTCTTCTTTTCTCATGTCGCCAAAAATCAGATGAATAGGATAACTAGAGGAAGGTCGACACGCCCAAACGTAGAGGACACAAGCTTTTGTAACAGACAGTTTGGTTTAAAGATGATGCTTGATGGTGATTATTTGATTTGGGATGTATCTTGTATCTTGTTTCATTTGCAGATCTAGATAACATCTGTGTAATTACAGCTCTAACAATGAATATTTCCAGTTTATCCATCCACCATATGATGCCGTAATCAACTACGTGACGTTGAGCATGACGCTATAATCAATGATGTCATGAATTATGTAATTAAGTTCGTCACGAACACATAATTGGTGACGGACTAAAGCGTTGTTTTACGAATTGTATGTCTTTACTATTTACTAAATATGCTGTTGAATATTTTTAGACTAATTTTACTGGGTGCTGTTGCTGCCATTGGCAGCAACAGCACCCAGTAAAATTAGTCTAAAAATATTCAACAATTTACCTGTATAGTTTTATGAAAATTGCTAACCAGTGATCGATCGAGGCCAACACGGGCGACGTGTGGGTGGAGCTTAGCTAGAGACGGGCGGGGCATAGCTAAATCTGGATTCCTCCATTTCAGAATCATGCCAATAATGTTACCATAGTACCTATATTGTAGAAGCTCCAGCACATTGTTAGTATCTATCGCCATTAGGTTGACGATCTGGCCCACAGAACTATCTTTGCGGGCTGTCGGACTAATGTGGAGTGCCTGCAAATACCAATACATTCACACTGTGAGCGCGCAAATATATAGATCAGTACCTTTCCGACAAATATTAGACAATATATAGCATTCTGATGACAAACGGCAATGTTATCCGTCTGTCGGATAGCTTAATTAGTATCTCCTAAAATCACGAACTCGTAAACTCATAGTTTGCCTGTAGTTGACCATCTTACCTTATCATAAACAGCGGCAATGAGAGCTGTACGTATGCGCATGCCTGCTCGCTCATTTCTATACAGCGACTGTGCGTGTACAATTGTCTGGGCAATGGACACAAGAAAGAAAGCAGCAGCCAACACGTAGCCTTTCCACATTTCCATATTCATATCAGAAGTAAAGCTGATCAATGCACTAAAACAGATAATTATTAATATTGTTGTTGTTGATGATGCTGTTGTTGGGTTTTTGTTGTTGTTGTTGTTGTTGTTGTTGTTGTTGTTGTTGTTGTTGTTGCAGCAGCACTACCTATAGTGTTATAGGATTAAACACTGTACCTCACAGCAATTGATATATGGTACCGTCAGCCATGCCAAAGACAGCTACTACTACTACTACTACTACTACTACTACTACTACTACTACTACTACTACCACTACCACTACTACTACCACTACCACTACCACTACTACCACTACTACTACTACTACTACTACTACTACTACTACTACTACTACTACTCCTACTACTACTACTACTACTACTACTACTACTACTACTACTACTACTACTACTACTACTACTGAAATAGAAACACAGCACCATACATTCCTCATTCCGCTATAGACGTACTTTTGGAGCAATGGAAACATGAACATAATGAGAACATGCAGGAGTTCAAAGAACTGAGCTTTGGCCAGTTCCCACCAGAAGGTCTTTAAGATTGTTCGAGTAATGGAAACATCTCTCTTCGCGACTTTCTCTCCAGACACTGTGTCATGAACTGGATCCGCTTTCTTGGTTATGCGAGAATCTGATTATCGAGAAAATAGAAACAACACTAATTATGCTAACGAACGCTTATATGAGCACTGAATAGAGGAATCTTTCACTCACGTATATGACGTCATATTAGCTGACATCACAATCAAAGTGACATAGTTCCGAAAGTGTAGGAATTGTCTGTCTACATTGTACGTCTGCAGTCACAACATACACCAATGCAGAATATTAGTATGATATTTATTGACACACCTGGTTGTAGGAGAGGCGTTTTCTCATTGGCTTCCCCATATGGGGATTTATCTCGGGACCCAGACGAGTTAATGCTCTGATAAAGACTTTTGGTCTCTGTGTCATCTTTCTTATTTGTTCTGTGGGAGAAAATTAAACACATTTATTAATCGTTAGATTTGCGATGAATGAGAACATGTTACCCATCAGCAGCAGCTTATCAATGTGTTTGTTTTACTGTGTACCGGTGCCACGTTATATACCCACCATGGACAGCCATCTCTTGCCATCTGCTATGAACATAGTTCAAGTACACAGTAAACAGTCAAACTAGTTTTAAAATATTCAACATTGAATTGAGCATTGTCGCCGGTTGATCAGGGGAGGGGTTGGGAGTATTTAGGGGCGATTACTATTCATATGTGGGCTGGTGGCTTGTTTAGAGTAAATTATCAATGTACTTTAAATCATAAATTATTACTAAACTTCTGTAATAATTATTGTATGGTTTTTCCATGAATATATATATATATATTTGAGTTGTTACACTCAAGGGCCTATGGCCTATTGTGGCAAATAAATATCTATCTATCATATTATGAATACAGGGTTAGCCGCTTCATTATAAGTACACATGGTAACCCCGAATCACATTCTACATCAAAGGGCAAGCTCAAAGATAATATACAAAATCACCAAGAATGCTTTGTCGCACCCCTCCCCCAACCCCTCCCCACCTCCCCAAGTCCACCCCACACCTCCACCACCGCCAAACTTGCACATCGAGAAAGTTTACGTGGAGATATTACATATAGTTCTTTTATTTATAATGCCAAATAAGGATGTTGTTTATCACCTAAATTGCAGGAAATGGCTTCTCAGGGCATCTAATTTTCAAATGGTTTCGGAGAACTCTCAGATCCCGGCCTTCTTAGATGGCGCCACCTCTCCACTAACCTTGGCCCACTAGGAGACACACCTGCGCCTCTCTCCCCATAGCAACCGTACCATGGTGCCTCCACTGATACACTATATCACGCGCTTCTACTTTTATTCTTTAAGCAGATATATTAACACTGATTTTAAATTTATATGTATTTATTATTTAGAGTTTTCTACATAACTGGCCACGATTCACATAGCAATCCCATTGCATGGTCTTGTTAACATTCGTATCAATGGCTTCTAGCTGACGCAGTACCATCCATAATGACAACATTATACTTACATCTGCATGATAGAAATAAGGTAAACTGGTACCAGAAACAAATGTTTTTGAGTTTCTCCCACTCACCTTTTGTCAACATATATAGTGCTTTCTGTCCAATGCGCCTGAAATCTTGTATCACCACTTCAGAGCGATCTTTAGGATGTTGCTGATATATGTCTTTCTCCTCTAGAGGCCTTTTATATCCAAGGTAAATTAACCTTCAAAGAAATCCGATGATAAAATGAATGCATCTATTATGATTTTCAAGGCACCAAATGGAGGATTCCACATTCTCAGTCATGATTAATTACGTCATCAATGACTTGCTTTAGCGATCCCCCGCCTATTTCTAGCGATGCCCTGCCCATTTCTAGCGATGCCCTGCCCATTTCTAACGACGCCCTGCCCATTTCTAGCGATGCCCCGCCCATCGCTAGCGATGCGCTGGCCATTTATAGCTAAGATCCGTCTACTGTGTACACACGTTTGAATCGATTTTAATATACGGGCAAGATGTTGAACAGTTTGAAACTAATTTGGCGGGGAGTTGTTGCTGTCTATAACATCAACAGCCCCCTGTCAAATTATTTTCAAAATACGTAACATTTTGCTTATTAAATTGTAAGTTCACAAAGTCATACGATTACTGTCAGACATTTGCTCTTTATTTGTCGGATATACGTCACTTGTTTGCGACGTTTGCTAACAAGCGACGTATTTTGAAAATAACGCCAAATATTTGAGCAAAAAAATGTATGATTTATATCTATAATTGAATGTAGTATATCAACGATTTAGCCTCTCTGAATGCAGGTGCATAGCAAATCAGAATGAAATCGCATCCAGTACTTGGAGGGTGGAGATTTGTATGGCAACAGAGATATATACCCACCCTGTCATCCAGCTGAACATAAGCTGTGATAGTGTGGATGCCAGAATTTCCTTGTTTCCATCCTATAAATACAAATATATAGTAATAGAGTGATGATTATGTAAAAATATACGAAGCAATGAAATTCTTTCACAATAATAGGAGGGACAATGTTGATATTGTGGTGGGGTGGGTGGGTGTAGTTGGGTCGTTGGTTGGGCCTGTATGGTGATCATGCGCAGTCGACAGTACTGCAAGATGGTAGCGTGTAAACAACACCAGAGAGAGAGAGAGAGAGAGAGAAGAGAGAGAGAGAGAGAGAGAGAGAGAGAGAGAGAGAGAGAGAGAGAGAGAGAGAGAGAGAGAGAGAGAGAGAGAGGAGAGAGAGAGAGAGAGAGAGAGAGAGAGAGAGAGAGAGAGAGAGAGAGAGAGAGAGAGAGAGAGAGAGATGAGAGAGAGAGAGAGAGAGAGAGAGAGAGAGAGAGAGAGAGAGAGAGAGAGAGAGAGAGAGAGAGAGAGAGAGAGAGAGAGAGAGAGAGAGAGAGAGAGAGAGAGAGAGAGAGGAGAGAGGAGAAGAGAGAGAGAGAGAGAGAGAGAGAGAGAGAGAGAGAGAGAGAGAGAGAGAGAGAGAGATGAGAGAGAGAGAGAGAGAGAGAGAGAGAGAGAGAGAGAGAGAGAGAGAGAGAGAGATGAGAGAGAGAGAGGAGAGAGAGAGAGAGAGAGAGAGAGAGGAGAGAGAGAGAGAGAGAGAGAGAGACCTTGTGGAGAACCGATGGATGAGCTCATGCTCCCAACAGGGTCTCTGCCAATAGCAGGTATACTAGTTATAGCTCATCATCATGATATGCAGCCTTGTGTAGTACTCTCATGATCTCTGATCGCCCGATGATGTAGAAGGCCCGTAATATGTCAATGTACAGCTTGTCGCAGTTCCAGTACTCGGACATAACCTCTGACACATGCACTCACACTCACTGCACCATCACAATGTCTGTATAGTATACGTCCTGGTTTAAAGCCACTCTGGCAGGCCCAGTGGAATGGTCAGTCTGTCATTTGCTTTTCTTGACCATTGTGACATCTGTTCTATTGACCGTTGTGGTATGTGGTCTACTGACTATCGCGACACGTATTCTACTGACCATTGTGACATCTGTTCTTTTGAGAATTGTGACATGTGTTCTAGTGACCATTGTTATATGTGTTCTTTTGACCATTGTGGCATGTGTTCTATTGACCATTTTGACGGTTGCTCTACTGATGATTGTGATTGTGTTTCTATCGACCTTTATTAGCGGCTATTCTGTCGACCATTATTAGCGGCTCTTCTGTCCACCATTATTAAAGGGTGTTCTATTGAACATTCTTAGCGGCTGTTCTATTGACTATTATTACAGGTTGTTCTATTGAACACTGCTAGCGACTGTTCTATTGACCATTATTACAGGGTGTTATATTGAACATTGTTAGCGGCTGTTCTATTGCTCATTCTAACACGTGATTTATTGACCATTGCGAGACATGTTCTTGATCGTTGTGTACAGGTGTCCTGTCAACCATTGTTTACAGGTGTTCTGTCAACCATTGTTTACAGGTGTTCTGTCAACCATTGCTTACAGGTGTTTTGTCAACCATTGTTGGGATGTATTCTATTGACCGTTGTCGATAGGTGATCTAGTAATGGTAATCACTGTTAACACGTGATCTATTGACCATTGCGATAACACATGGATGAGCACCGATATCTCCTATATTTCTAGTACAATTATTTGTTTGCTCATTACCCTAGCTATAACCTCTGCAATCTTTAGTGGAAAACGTGATTTACTATTAATGTTTAGCCGGACACCCTCCTTCCCTGACTGATTTAGGTCTTGTGTCACGTATAATGGGTGGTAGGAGGTACGTGCGCAAGAAGGAAGGATAAAGTAATATGTGTCATTACCGTCTTGGCTGATTTATCGATGCGCGGCAATTCGGCGAAGCAGTTCATTAAGAAGAGCACCATCACGAATGCGAAATCGAACAAGTACAGCACAAATCCAAAAACATCCGTGTCATATTCCTGGTAAGAGAAATATATATTATTAAAATATCTGACTCAATGGGCATAATGCTCACCTGACTGACAAGGAATTGCAAACATATTTACATTAAAAGGAAATTATGGAACATGTTTCGTTCATTCGTTAAGTTTAAACCATGACTCTATCTTTGAGGCGCTTACCCCGAAGTGTTGGGAAACGATAAAAAACTGATATAAATACAATTTACGATGTTTCCAGGGGTGTATGCATTGCCAGTTGCTATCTATTGAGCAGTTGTTAGCGGGTGTAAGTGTTGGATGCTGCAAAAATATTGCTAAAAGAACCATATCTACAAGAAACAAAATTATAAAGTATTTCCAATCTTCCTAAGGGCCATAACTATGTATAAAGGGACATAAATCTGATAATGTGTGTATAATTTATGTCACCGTGTCAAAGTGTACACATAGACCGAGTTTGAGGAAAATACACCAAAAAATAACGATATTAGCACTTACCGTTTTTGTAGCAAACTCCTAACTATCTACCAAGGGTGATAACTCTAATACATATGTAGAATCTATGCTCTAATGCCAAAATATACCTACCACACATTTTTGGTGCAAAATCTGGCCAAAAATTATGAAATTATTAGTATGATATTCAAAGGGACAGACCTCTGTTATATGTATAAAATTCATGTCCTAATGTCAAATTTTACCCACCCACTAAGCGTGGGACAAATCCGCTCAGAGATTATAAACATTTCCCCAATTTTCATTTTTTTCAAGGGCCATAGCTCTGTAATAGGGGCGGTGATAACTCATGTTATTTTCAAAATTTCAAGAGATATTTCCAAATGGATCTTCTATCTTCAATTAATTTGATATTAATCCATTAACAAATAGTAAAATGTTCCAGAAATGTATTTTCTCCATACGCTTAAAACAAGTTTTGAAAATCTAACAAGGGCAATGGCTGTGGCCTTTGAGGAGCGTTACATTCTATTCATAGCTCAGATAGATATGATCTTAAAGGAACATATCTGCCGAATTTGCTTTTAATCCATCAACAATTGAGAAAAGGTACCAGAATAGTATTTTTCCCGTATGTGTCAATAATTTGAAATCTGACCAGGGTCGTAACACTTGTTTAAGTGACTAATGGAATATGTCTGCCAATCTGATTTCAATACACCAGCAATGGGGGAATCCAGTTTTACAGCACCCATTCAAATTAGTTTCAAAATATTCAACAAAATGTTTATTAAATAGTAAAGATATACAATTCGTACAACAACGTTTAGCTCCTCATCGATTAAGCGTTCGTGACAAACTTAGCTACGTCACTCATGACGTATTTGATCATGCCGTCATCCTACACGTCACCTAGTTGATTATGACGTCAGATGGGTGATGGAAAAACTGAAATCCTCCATTGACGAAACAGTGTGACAGAAGTTTTTTCGTATAGGGTTATGGGTTATGTAGGCTACCTGTTTGATGATGTTTGAGTAGAATGGTATGATACCGGCAATCACTTGCAAGCCCCAGAATACAAACAACAACGCTGACGTCACAGCACCTTTCTGTCTTTGATAGTGCATGAGAAAAACTGCATACAACTGGAAAACACACGTGTACACGAGATAATGGTTGCAATGGAAATGTATGCGACACATATATAATTGTCTGGATGTACATATACCATATATATATATATATATATATATATATATATATATATATATATATATATATATATATGCATACCAGTTATAGCTATGCCCCGCCCATCTTTAGCTAGGCACCCACAATTCGCCAGTGCTGGGATCAATCGATCACTGAACTCCATGACTATCATTTTCCAGACAACTATACAGGTAAGCTGTTGAATGGTTTATAACCAATTTAACTGAGTGTTGTTGTTGTTGTTGTTGTTGTTGTTGTTGTGTACGGTATTAAATAGTAGAGACATACAATTCGTAAAACTAAAACAATTCGCAATGCTTAGTCCATCATCAATAAAGCGTTCGTGACGAAACTAGCGACCTCATTCATGACGTAATTGATCATGACGTCAGCCTACACGTCATGTAGTTGACTATGATGTCATATGATTGACAGAAAACTGGCATCCTCCATTGTCTTAATGTACATATATACATGAATGCAATCACATACAGCGCAGGAAATTAGATACTGATCCTTGATATAGGCCAGTTACCATAGCAATTGATATATTTGTGCAACAAAATAACATTCCCTCATTCTGACACGTTGTATGTTGAAGATTTGTTTCAGGGAACCCCATCCTTACCACGTGACATATATGTGAGAAATGTCAAAGTCTGTTTATAGATATGTGGTACTTTGCTTATTGTAATTGCCGGTGTAGTATGCGTAACTGACTCCCCATGAAAAAATGACTCCCGGGGACAGTTTTACATAGCACTGCCGTATGCAATTTCGTCTCCCCCATGAAATAATGACTCCCCATCAAATAATGGTTTGACATCTGAAACTGTATAAATGATAATATTTCTAACGCAAACACGTATATTTTGTGAAACACGTGTTTTTTGTTTAACGCTAAAAATGCAGAAATAGCTTAAAGCACATTAGTAACCAGTTTTCGTGAGTGCTCGGAGTGTAGTAGATCTAGTATCACAGACATCCAGGTCTAATCAAACGATATATATGTTTTATTAATTAACAATTCGCCAAATGTCTAGATTTCAATGCATAGCAATGATTTAGACAGCCCATACATATTGCGTTTGTCTACGCCATATGGGAGTCGCTGGCCCACGGGGGATAATATTACATAGTACACCTGGATAATTATTAAAAGACACGTCCTTTCTTGCCATTAGCATATGTTCTTCCCATCTCTCCCCACATTGTGCTCAATGTTACAACTTGACAAGTGAATTGCTATAAATCCTAAATAGGGTCATGTGGCCTGTTTAGCTGGTCGAGTTTTCACATTTTAGCTGAATAGAACGTCTACTCATATTTGACCCAATCTAAACCGCCACATTTAATCATCCTAGTTCACCTTCCGACCGGCTCCCGTATTTGTCAAATTGGTTATTAACCGTAGCACTGTAATCACTTGGTAATATAGTATTATCCTTAATGCTAATTTACCAATTCACATTTCCAGAGTACCTACCCACCTATCATATGACGTCATAATAAACTGCGCTATGTGTACAATACCATCATAATGAATGCCGTCATGAATGACGTAGATAAGTACGTCACGAACGCATATTTGAAGAAGGTCTATGCGTTGTTGTACAAATTGTTTGCTTTTGCTATTTAATAAATATTCTGTTGAATATTTTGAAACTAATTTGACTGGGCGCTGTTGCTGCCATAGGCAGTAACAGCACCCAGTCAAATTAGTTACAAAATATTCAACAGCTTCCTTCTATAGTTTTCAGGAAATTGATAGCTAGGGCATTTGGGGATCGATCAATCCCATCACGGCGAGGTGTGGGTGGAGCTTAGCTAGTGATGGGCGGGGCATGGCTAAAAATGGAAAGGTCCATTGCCATGATAACCAACCTTGTTTCATAACCTTAAAATGGTCCGAGTTCGATTCACTAACCACATAACACTTGGTGTGTCAGTGTCTCAATAAATTATTTCAAGGCAGGGAAGCGGGTGGATATATTAAAAGAAGTTAGAATGGGACGCGCTGATGACATAATTACCAACATCTTTCTGTAGTTATAAAATAGTCAACAGAATAATTCCCATGTTATAAAGAATTCTTCTGATTCAGGTCTGAAAGGATTAATGTACTAACCTTGTTGAATTCAGTATTGCTGGGCACTTGGAACCGTTTTGAAAATTAATGTTTGTTAGGACGACATAGTTGACTATGTTTGTTTCATTTACTCCTAAGCCCTGGACACCACAGTTCTGCAATATCAGGAATCGTGCTTAGTTTTAGAGCCATCACAATTAAGAGCTGTGGTTATACCCCAAAATGTGTTGTATGCGTGCCTACAGAGCGTTGTAGATACACCTACCATTGCTATGTTTATAACCAAAACTATATAATTATTTATAGTATAGATGATGCATGTTAACGCTTCAAACATGCGTTGCGAGCTTGCTTGTTGCATACGCTAATGTTGCTGCATATTTGTAATTTTCTCTGCGTTCATCCGTTTTCAAAAATGATTTTCAGGATGAACCTATCCATCGACATGGGCATTGCCTACCCGGCTAACCGTCCTATGTGCATGGAGCACGAGTCCAGGTGACAAATATAACACAGGTGTTATAGACCTAATGATTATCATATTTAGACTATCACACTATAGTGGACCCTCGACAGAGGCTGGACATCATATACAAGACAATCACTTACTAGTGTGCATGTTCTGATAAATGGTGACACGACATCCGCCTGGAATGACGTTACACTGTCTTGATTATGAGTAACAATGGCCTTGACCGCTTCTGCGACACATATCATTCCTAGAAGAAGTGTGAATACCTGGAAAACAAATATCTGAGTCAAAATGGCTAGATTCGGGAAGGCGGATATTGTTCAAATATATGCTATTCGTCAATCAAATCAGGAGCGGATCCAGGAATTATAGTTAATTTCGATACACACGCTACAACAAGTTATATACACCATGTTGTAAGTGTGTACACACGCTACAACAAGTTATATACACCATGTTGTAAGTGTGTATACACGATACAACAAGTTATATACACCATGTTGTAAGTGTGTACACACGCTACAACAAGTTATATACACCATGCTGTAAGTGTGTATACACGATACAACAAGTTATATACACCATGTTGTAAGTGTGTACACACGATACAACACGTTATATACACCATGTTGTAAGTGTGTATACACGATACAACAAGTTATATACACCATGTTGTAAGTGTGTACACACGATACAACAAGTTATATACACCACGTTGTAAGTGTGTACACACGATACAACAAGTTATATACACCATGTTGTAAGTGTGTACACACGATACAACAAGTTATATACACCATGTTGTAAGTGTGTACACACGATACAACACGTTATATACACCATGTTGTAAGTGTGTACACACGATACAACAAGTTATATACATCATGTTGTAAGTGTGTACACACGATACAACAAGTTATATACACCATGTTGTAAGTGTGTATACACGATACAACACGTTATATACACCATGTTGTAAGTGTGTACACACGATACAACAAGTTATATACACCATGTTGTAAGTGTGTACACACGATACAACACGTTATATACACCATGTTGTAAGTGTGTACACACGATACAACAAGTTATATACACCATGTTGTAAGTGTGTACACACGATACAACAAGTTATATACACCATGTTGTAAGTGTGTACACACGATACAACACGTTATATACACCATGTTGTAAGTGTGTACACACTTACAACATGTTCTATGCAACAAAACGTTGGCTGAAAAAATAGAACAGTGTTCTATTTTCATCCAACTTTTTCATGCAACTTTTTGACCCAACAAGTTGTATACAACAAGTTGGCACGTGTGTATCAGTTTCATCCAAACTTTTCATCCAAAATTTTATGCGACCAATCAATGGACGTTTCTAGTCTTAACTATATCCGCCCATCTCTCGCTAAGCCCCACCCGTACTTCGGCCGTTTTGGGATCGATCGATACCTGAACTCCCCGACTATAAACTTCCAGAAAACTATACGGTAATAGTAGCAACAGCGCCCAGTCAAATTAGTTTCAAAATATTCGACAGCATTCTTATTAACTAGCAAAAATATACAATTCGTGCAACTTGTTGGACTGTTATGCGTTTAAGACGGAGTAAATCGAGTCATTCATGTTGTAATTGATTATAACGTCATCCTACGCTTCACGTAGTTGATTATGACGTCATAATTTAGTTGAGCTTTGGAGCTACATTGAAGAGCATTAACTTCATTTCCTTATGAAAGTGCATGTTTCTCCTAACAACATTATTGTTGGGGGTTGTTTTTGGGTATTTTTGGGTGGGGTGGGGGGTATCCATGTTATAAGTCTGGGAATTTTTGAGAACACGCTAAATAGGTGTTGTCATACAAATACTACCAAATTAAGCAATTTGTCGAGTTGTACCATCAATCATTAATCTACCCACAAAGCAAATAACGTAGCTACAAGAAACACGTATTTTCATAAGTGAAATAGACTGTGTTTGGTCGAGATTGTCAGGAGTGGCAGAAAACTATGACGGAAAAGACACCGAAAAGGTAATACCTTTATTCTTGCCCCAACAAAAGATAGTGTAAAAATTCCGTGAATTCAATTTCATGAATATTTTTGGATATTTAAAAGCATATCACGAAATATTGACGAGTGAAGAATCTATTATTTCCGCACGTCGACATAACTGTGCACAGTTAGGATTAAATGGGTATTCACTGTTCCGATTTCCGCGATTCTGAGTGGTAGAAAGCATGCTTAGTTTGCTTTTAAGTTGAAATATTAGGGTTGACTTTAAGAGGGTTAAAATATCTTTATTAACCCCAGTACTACATGTCCGGTACGTTGGGTACGGTAATCTAGGCCGATATACCAGCTCTTAGTGATATGTGCGAGAACACTTAACAATGAGTACGTTTTACCCGTGCTTTCCCGCCGATAAGCCGGTCTATATGTTCACGTCGAATGCCAGCGCGAGTATTGTCTCCAGCGCCGCCTGTCTATCTGTCTGTCTGTCTCTTTTTCCGTCTGTCTGTTTATCCGCAACATAAGCAAGAAGGTAACTGGCAAATCCATGTATGTCATGACTGGCTAGAACATTAAGAATTTAGGCCAAAAGGTCAAATATCTGGGTCACGGTGTCACTAAGCACATTCCGGAATAGCTCTGGAATGCAATACGGTAGACTCACCCAATTTAGCATATTCATTCATGTGGTGGTTGGATAAAAATAATTTGATGTTTACCACAAAAGATTAAATATCAAGTTCACTCGGTCACTAAGTTCATAACGGAACAAACATCAGAACTCGGTGAGATGCATGAAGGTAGAATCTCCCAATTTTGCACACCCATTTAAGTTATTACTTACTAAAAGACCAATGAGTTTCAGGTTTTTGCTTTAAAATCCAGGTACAGGGTCACTAAGTGCATACTGGAATATGGTTATTTGGCTATAACTCTTGAAGGCAGGAAGGTAGAATCACTAAATACGTTATAATCAATTACGTTATGAATGTCTCCATTTAGTTCTTTCTAAACGCTTAATAGTCCATCAGGTTGAACGAATTGTATGTCTTTGCTATTTAATAAACACGCCATAGGCAGCAACAGCATCCGGTCAAAGTAGTTTCAAAATAGGCCTATTCAACAGCTTTCCTGTATAGTTCTCTGGAAATTGAGATTCAAGGAGTGCAGGGATCGATTGATCCCAACACGGGAAAATCGTGGGTAGCGCTTAGCTAGAGATAGCCGGGGAATAACTAAACCTGGATTACTCCATTCATGTGTGCTCTGACATTGTGACAGACTATGACAGATAGAAGACATCTTTCTATGTATGTTGAACAAATACATGCAATGGTAAGTTTCTTACAATTTTTGTTATGTGCAGTCCACTGACTGGAATGTGCATTCTGGTCTCTGACAGAAGGTGCCAGATGAACACAGGGGAGATAATCCATAGCCATGCGCATGGTACTAATGAAAGCACAGTGTTCTGAAAACAATCGGTGAACTCTGGCCACGTGTTGTTCCATGTCACTTGTAAGTCCTGCAAAGAAAATAGAATATTATAATAATGTGACAGGTGACAAATTTAAGGTATAATTTAAGCTAATATTAAACTGATAGATTTTATTTTCGGGTCATATGTGCTAAATTCTATACAAATCATGAATACAACCGGAAAATTTCGTTTTTATACACCTTGCCTCTTTATTTCATAGTAAATATCTGGACAAGTCATACTGCCAGATTTTGTCTCCATTGTTGAGCATGTACTACCACCATTTTAATACACAATCGATATACATATATATAAATATATTACAGGTAAGTACCTGTTGATGTGTATGTTTTCCTTAAATTTCTGACAAGACCGCCAAACATCTCCAATCTCCAAAGAACATGACACGCCACTAGAAATGGAGAATGTGGACGAAGTTGATCTCATCAACGAAGAAGAGACAACATATTTGTTTTCAATAACATCAAAGCATCCATTAAACAATACACCTCTTCATGTATGAAGCCAAAACCGAGCTCGTGTATACCTATCAGAGACAGTGGAGACTAATGGTGGATATACCTTACTTCGGGGTGAACGAGCAGAATCTAGGGCGCACTTCTCAGTAGTTTAGCGGACATTGTAAATCGGTGTGTAACAGGATATATTGCTTTCCAGTCCTTTTGGAAGCTGTAGATTCGAGACTTCAAACTCGCATGAAAGCAAAGATGGACCTACATGATGCTGCACGCGCCTTAGTAACACTGTACAGCGTTCATAGCGGGACAGCGTCAAAGGTACTCTTCAACGGACTTGATGCATGCCATCCGCAAACACTTGCTAGCCATGCCGGATCACCGCTAGCCACAAAGCCTAATATCAAACGCAGCACCGCACAGCCGGTGTAACACTGTTTCACAATATGCGGGGTAGCGCAGCAGGGACGGTCAATGTTTGGACATGTTCATTGCCAAAGAATACTCTAGCTCAGAAAGCATTGGAATTGTCAGTCCTGGGTGCCAACAAATTTCAGGCACGGACAGGACGTTATAAGACAAACATGTTAAGTGTTCTGCGATCAGTCAAAGAACGTAATCTAAGTCCATGGAAGAGGACAAAGAACCTACAGGAACCTAATATCCTCTCAAAGGATAAGATGCAGTGGAGAGATTTGAAGAAAACTGATTGCGGCTGGAACAATGTTCCACGTCTTCACACAGCAGAAAACAGTCACTTATCGAGTCATTGTCATATTTTGCAGATCATGTAAATAAAGAAATGTACAAGCTGTCACGTTGTCGCATGCTGACCACGGTTGCATATCCGTTACAACACTTTCACTCTGGTTCTTGGACAAAATGTGGAGGGATATGGAGTTCTAAAAAACCATTTAGGCTATATCACCATATACTAAAGTTTCGAGAAATACAATTAATATCATTTTTGCCGTAAAATAAGGAATTTTAGCAAAGCTGAATGTCATCAATGAGATTAGACCGCGCCGATTTGTGCTAGCAATGGAGAAATCCAGTTTTAGCTATGCCCCGCCCATATTTAGCTACGGTCCACCAATACTTTTCCAATGTTGGAATCGATCGATCTTTGCACACCCTGAATCTTAATTTCCAGAAAGCCATACAGGTAAGCTGTTGAATATCTTGAAACTGATTTGACTGAGTGCTGTTGCTGCCTGACAGCAACAGCACACAGTCAAATTATTTTCAAAATATGCAAAAGAATGTTTATTAAATCGTAAAGACATACAATTCGTACAACAACGCTTAGTCCGTCATCAATTAAGCGCTCGTGACGAACTTGGTTACGTCACTTATGACGTAATTGATTACGACGTCAACATACTCGTCACGTAGTTAATTATGACGTCATATGATTGATGAATAAACTGGAATCACCCATTGCGTAACCATTTAAACCTCGACTTCATGATTTGAATTCTATGTCTTTGCGTGAATTTACAATTTAGTAAACATTCTGTTGAATATTTTTAATCTAATTTGACTGAGACACACGATTTTTGGTTATATGTTTTGCTTTGGATAATTTTCGAGCAACATTCCTTCTTTCTAACGCTTAGCTCATTCAACTTGATATAACAAATACAAAACATTTCTTTCGATATATGAAATATTGAAAATCTTGGGTTTAATCTGACTAGAACCTCTTGATGCTGCATTAAATAGCGACAACTAGAACATGTCAGAATAAATAGTTTCAAAGTGTTCAAGAACATTCCTGCATGGCTGCTTTAGCATTGATACCAGGACTTAAATACTAGCATGTCGAGTTTATGCTTCCATTCATGAAATACCATTGTCTCAATTTCAGATCAAATATTAACGTAGGATGGTAAATATTAAAAAATCAATTGCTGTCAATAATAGACAATAACAGTATTCAATCAGCTTCAGCTTGCAAAACGGCAGACAAAGTTATATCATTCGATTCATGATGAACGCATCACCAGACAACTCAAAGTATTCTGATAATACGTCAACCGTGTTCTCCGAGCATAGCCATTCACGAATCATGCCTGCATGCGAAGGCAAAGCTGTTTAAACCATCCATATTGTAACATGCACAACGAACTTTATTGCAATGGTCTATATCAATATTAGTAGGTCTAATACTTTTTTGAGTTTTTTTTTAACAATATCGTTTACGTTATTGATGTTAAAATGTGACACAGACTGCTGGTTTTGCAGACGACATATTCCAAGGGCCGTATCTCTGGACTGGCTAAATATTTTGAAAACAATTTGACTCAAAGTTGTTGGTTGGTAAACCACCAACATCTTTCAGTCAAATTGTTTTCAAAATATTCAGCAAGTCAAGAGTTTTTGTTCATTGAACGTATTGTCTGGTGGCTCGCAGCAACGAGACAGTTAATGTCGATTACTATAAAATGGTTGCACTATTTGTAATCCTAGTGAACCTAATGCCTCATTCAATGTACGTGTGTAGGTAAGGCCCAGGCCTATATTATGAGAATAAGATTTGCGTGCTCGTGGATATGCCATAATGCCACTGTATATTGCCACAATGTCACTGTATATTCCCATGTCACTGTATATTTCCACATTGTCACAGTATATTCACATAATGTCACTGTATATTCCCATAGTGTCACTGTATATTGCCATAATGTCACTGTATATTTCCATAATGTCACTGTATATTCCCATAGTGCCACTGTATATTGCCATAATGCTACGGTATATTGCCATAATGTCACTGAATATTTCCGTAATATCACTGTATATTGCCATAATGTCAATGTATATTGCCATAATGTCGCTGAATATGCCCATAATGTCACTGTATATTCCCATATTGTCACTGTATATTCCCATAATGTCACAGTATATTGGCATAATGTCACTGTATATTCCCATAATATCACTGTATATTCCCATAATGCCGCTGTATATTCCCATAATATCACTGTATATTGCCACAATGTCACTGTATATTGCCACAATGTCACTGTATATTCCCACAATGTCACTGTATATGCCCATAGTGTCACTGTATATCCCCATAATGTCACAGTATATTGGCATAATGTCACCGTATATTCCCATAATATCACTGTATATTGCCATAATGCCGCTGTATATTCCCATAATGTCACTGTATATTGCCATAATGTCACTGTATAGTCACATAATGCCACTGTATAGTCACATAATGTCACTGTATATTGCCATACTGTCACTGTATATTGCCATAATGCCACTGTATAGTCACATAATGTCACTGTATATTGCCATAATGCCACTGTATATTCCCATAATGTCACTGTATATTGCCATAATGTCACTGTATAGTCACATGATGCCACTGTATATTGCCATAATGTCACTGTATATTGCCATAATGTCACTGTATAGTCACATAATGCCACTATATAGTCACATAAAGCCACTGTATAGTCACATAATGCCACTGTATAGTCACATAAAGCCACTGTATAGTCACATAATGCCACTGTATAGTCACATAATGCCACTATATAGTCACATAATGCCACTATATAGTCACACAATGCCACTGTATAGTCACATAATGCCACTGTATAGTCACATAATGCCACTGTATAGTCACATAAAGTCACTGTATAGTCCCATAATGCCACTGTATAGTCACATAAAGTCACTGTATAGTCACATAAAGTCACTGTATAGTCACATAAAGTCACTGTATAGTCACATAAAGTCACTGTATAGTTACATAAAGTCACTGTATAGTCCCATAATGTCACTGTATAGCCACATAATGCCACTGTATAGTCACATAATGCCACTGTATAGTCACATAAAGCCACTGTATATTGCCATAATGCCACTGTATAGTCACATAAAGTCACTGTATAGTCACATAAAGTCACTGTATAGTCCCATAATGCCACTGTATAGTCACATAAAGCCACTGTATATTGCCATAATGCCACTGTATAGTCACATAAAGTCACTGTATAGTCACATAATGCCACTGTATAGTCACATAATGCCACTGTATAGTCACATAAAGCCACTGTATATTGCCATAATGCCACTGTATAGTCACATAAAGTCACTGTATAGTCACATAAAGCCACTGTATAGTCACATAATGCCACTGTATAGTAACATAATGCCACTGTATAGTCACTGTATAGTCACATAATGCCACTGTATAGTCACATAATGTCACTGTATAGTCACATAATGCCACTGTATAGTCACATAATGCCACTGTATAGTCACGTAATGCCACTGTATAGTCACATAAAGTCACTGTATAGTCACATAAAGTCACTGTATAGTCACATAAAGTCACTGTATAGTCACATAAAGTCACTGTATAGTCACATAATGCCACTGTATAGTCACATGATGCCACTGTATAGTCACATAATGCCACTGTATAGTCACATAAAGTCACTGTATAGTCACATAAAGTCACTGTATAGTCACATAAAGTCACTGTATAGTCACATAAAGTCACTGTATAGTCACATAAAGTCACTGTATAGTCACATAAAGTCACTATATAGTCACATAAAGTCACTGTATTTAGACTGCATAAATTACACCAAACCATATCTAGATAATGGAAAGTATATGCACGATTTAACGCTTTTATGGCGGAACCGGCAAAACCCGACATCTGTATGGTATTGAGAAATGCCTATTTGAAGGCCAAGAGAAGACTATTTTTGAAAATCTACCACTGGAATGGCTGGCTCGATAACAGAGACAGCCGTCTCAAGTTGTAAATTGTCAAAAATAGTCTTCTCTTGGCCTTAAAATGGACATTTAATCAAGAAATATTAATATTTTCTTGACCAAATTTGGTCATTAAAGAACTAACCTTGGTCATTACAACAGATGATCACGCAATGCTAGGTGGTTGTAATATGGAATATGTCTTTTGGGGCCACAAGACGGTGGTCTTCATATCAACCATTTATCAAGATCCATTGCAAGGTACACCAAAGCAAGTGTCAGTTATAAACATATTTAGCTCTATTTTGTGGTAACTCGTCGTCTGTACTGCCGAAGACGCTAACTGTGCTATAACTAGACTGATATATAAATAAGCAGAACATGAAATGAAGTGTTAGAATCAACAGCAAAACCATGTAGGTCTGGTCTACTTACCCAAAGTACAGAATCGCCACAAAATCCGGTTTCAGCAGCCATACTTGGAATTGTCGTTCACATTAAAAACCAGTCCGCTTAATCCATCTGTCAAGTTCCAGTTAACTAAACATGTTTGCTTGACTATTATTCCCAAGCTAAGTGATAAGACATTTATAAGTTACGCGTAAGTGTCAGGTGATAGTGGTTTATATGGGAGACAAGTCATAAATGCGGTCTGGGGTTATCGTTCAAGTTATGATTTTGTGCCACTGTAGAGCGATTCTCTTCGGGGAACATTTAGTACCAGGTCTATAGGTTACACATGGATCGTACATGTACAATGCGCGGGTGTCACAGCACGAGATTCAGAGTAATATTTGAATAATGATTTGAAAGCCTGTTGTGGTGACACTATGACTATTAAAGCTGTTGTGTCGTCAGAAGAAGAAATACTGGAGATTAGAGCAGAAAAATAAAAGTTGTCCTTTAATCTTACCGCCGGGTATGTATCCACCGTATCGTTTACATTCAGGTCCGAAGCGAGGGATCCATTTCTAGCCCAATTCTACCTAAGCCCCGCCCAATTATCCCCGCGTGCTGTACTCAATTTATATACTTTTTATATACTTTGAATCCTGAATTCCCCAAATCTCAATTTCAAGGTAACTATACAGGTAAGCTGTTGAATATTTTGACCGGGAGGTGTTGCTGCCTATGGCATATAAGGCAGCAACGTTGCCCGCGTCCAGTCAAAAGCATCCGTTTCAAAATATTCAACAGAAAGTTAATTAAATAGTAAAGACATGCAATTCTTACACTTGACGAACTATTCAATGTGCATGACGGAGCTACATCCGTCTTTCATTATGGAGTTTGATCGTGACGCCAGCCTACACACAACGTAATTGATTACGACGTCATATACTTGAGTGACAGATCGGATACATACGTATTCAATGTATGTATGATAACTGTATTCTGCGGCTGTAGTAGTAGAAATATCCTACAGCTGCAATCAGTCCTTTTTCGCTTTTGCCCACTATGTCTTGTCCTCAGCCCAAATCTTTAGCTTCTTCAGGTCCATTCTTGACTTGAGTGCACCGAGTCCTGCTTTCTTAAGGTCACCTCGTAGCACGCTTAGCAGATTTATGCAATGACGTCCTCTCATGGCTTTGTATTTGCTAGCTCCGAGTAGGGCGAATTCCAAGGCTCTCTGTGTTGGTGTCTCTTCTGGCATCCTTAGCACATGGCGAAACATGGATCATCTTTGCTGGGCGACCTTTACTGACAGCGGCGACGTATTACACATCTTGTATAGTGCTTCGTTGGAAATTATGCTGTCTGGCCATCGGTTTCCAGTGATGGTGCGTAGGTGTTTGCGGTAGCAGACACAGAGTTTGTCTAGAGCTGCCATTGGAGCTGTCCAGCTGTTACAGTTATACAGCATCAAGGATATGCAGGTTGCATTGTATAAACGGAGCCTCTTTATCAAGGGCATCTTTGATCTACGAATCCATAGCTTCCAGAAGGACTGGAAAGATATGTCCCCATGACGCAGCGTGCAGAAATGTCAGCAGTACTGCAAAGCAGTGAGCCCAGGATTGTACTTTTCTTCCATGGTTTGCCGCCACGAAGTGGGTTGTCATTTTCTATAGTTTCATGCTTTGTCGATAGGTATATGTGGGTGAACTCTGTTTTGGATTCATTCATAGAGATTCTCAATTTTTAGTTTGCTTGCAGCTATTGGGAGAAGTTCGTCAAGGGGTTTCTTTTCCTCGTTTATGAAGTCCACATCGTCGGCATATTCCATCTCTAGCTGCATGCCCAGTATTGACACCGGATTGCTCGTGCTGGAATCGATTTATATAGCTGTTGAATATTTTGAAACTAATTTGATTGAGTGCTGTTGCTACTTATAGCAGCGACAGCGCCGGATCAAATTAGTTTTAAAATATTCAACAGAATGTTTGCTAAATCGTAAATACATCAAAGACACAATTCATACACTTGACGGACTATTTCAGCTTCATGATGTTGCATTCTCTGTCAATTATGATTGTGACGTCAGCCTACATCTCACGTAATTAGTTATGACGTCATATAGTTTAGCGACAGATCGGATTCGTCCATTATAATTGCTGCTCATATTCAGCATTAAGAATATCATCATCGATTGTAAATCTATTGAATAGAGTCCCGTGACATAGTCATTTGTTAGTAAGCATGCGAGCGTAAATAGTCACGATATCAGTATGGTTACTAACTCGACCAGTTCAAATTAAACGAGGACAATATCCTGCCGAGTGTATAATTCGCACAATCTGGCAATAATGTTGTTACAATGTCAGAATTGAGAAACTAAGGATATTTCATGTCACTTTAGGCCACAGATATAGTATATACTCTTAAGCTATAGGCAGAGTAATACTTGCAGATGAAAACAGGACACCACCGTTGACTTTATTAACTGGTTTAAATCTCTCATGGCGAGACCGGACAAAAACAGACGCTTCAGTATTTTCAGGAATGTAAATTTGCAGGTCAAGTGAAGGCTATTTTTGAAAATTTACCACTGGAATGACTGGTTAGATAAGGGAGCCAGTGATTTCAGTGATAAAATTTAAAAAATAAGCTTTTTCTTGGCCTGTAAATGGACATTTAAAAAGCAAATATTTTGATGTTTTTGACCGAATTGAACTATTAAAGGGGTAAAGTAGGCCTACAGCGCACGATTCCAGGAGATTAAACAACAACAGCGAGTTTGCCGTTCACATCTGCAAGAGAAACCCACCATTGAGGAGTTTCTTTAATCTCTTTGTCTGGTTACGGTTCCATCGAGAACAATCGGTTTGAAGCCAAACATACACAGTAACCTCCCCAGGTTTGCACAAAAATCTGTCCACGGGCATAACTGTTCAGGTGACATAAATGTGTCTTTGCTCTATTCTCATAAGATTTTTATTTCTGTTAGAAAGTGGTCTGTCAGGATATTCCCACTTCCAAACAAAATAAAATGTCTAATGAGGAAATATCGTGACAAAATGGAAGAAGAGGACAGCATGTCTGAGAACATGACTCATATTAATAGTACATAATTTAAGAAATAGTACTACTTTCAACAATGAGGACGGAGCATAAATGGGTCATAGGGCCATTTGAATCGTATCAGTATTATGCACTATTGAAGAGAGCAATATGCATGATCAGTAATTTCACCAACATCACGTCAGATTGTGACACTATTGGAAGAACCTGGAGAGAATGAACCACTTTCCGTGCATAACACTGATGATGGTCATTTCATCGGCTCTGGCCAGGGAAAGGCTGAAACAATTAATGAATGGTTCAAAGATCAGTTCACTGACACAGAAAACGAACATTTACGTCCATATCAACGCCATAGGAGAAAGTACACTAATCGCGCTTACATTTAGCGTAAGAAACCAGACGGAGCTCTGTAACCTGTGACTAGTAGTGCTTTTGAACAGAATTCGAAAAATTATATCAAATGCGACATTATCTCATATAAGAAAAATCGACAAATTTACTGGAAACTGGCAGAGTGGTTTTAAGAGAGGACGTAGCTGCCCTGGCATAGTCTGGGCACAACGAATATTGACATCAGTAGTACTACCAAATCATCGAGACTTCCACAAGATGGAAATCGACATGTCAGGTGCATTTGATACCATCAAGAGACCAGAGATCCTTCCATTTCTCCATCAAGCTGGCTGAGATGATGACGAACTACGCCCCGTGGGACTCTTATTGGCAAACACAAAACTAATTGTGCGCGTCAAATCGAAGCTTTCTGCACAGTTTGAAACATCAATAGGATCACCATAAGGTGATGATTTATCACCGGTGCTCTCCACTGGCTCCCTCGCCACAAAACTAACATATGTTCTAAAATACTCCGCAAGACTAAACCAGGTACCATCTCAATGACAGGTATGCCACTAGAGATGGAGAATGCTGCAGTTGATGTTGACTTTATTGACGAGGAAAAAGAGCATCTTGATACACTACTTTCAATAGCCGCAAAACAGCTTATCCCTTACCACACTGATGTCAATATTCTATAATTTAGTGTATCAATAGCAAAGAAACTACCCAGATAACGCAGCTTACTGGACAGATGCTGGGCTGATACTGTGCCGATACTTTCAGTATCGGCCCGGTATCGGCCCAGTATCGGACCAGTAAGCTGTGTTATCAGGGTAGTGTACATTTTTCAACAGTTTTGGTGGACAATGTTTGGTGTCCACGGCAGCACCATCTTCCACTAAATTCGTTGAAAAATGAACACTATTTCATGTATAATTTAATTTGAAATTTTAAAATTTTGACATCAGAGTGATAGTTTTAAAGGCTTCAAACCTCTAAGCTAAAAACGTTCACTCACATACACGTATCCTATAAAACAATGTTCACTCACACACACCTATCCTGTAAAACAATGTTCACTCACATACACCTATCCTGTAAAACAATGTTCAGTCATATACACCTATCCTGTAAAACAATGTTCACTCACATACACCTATCCTATAAAACAGACATGAATGACGATTGTACCACCATCGGGGATACTGTAAAATGGAGAAAGAGCAGAATCTTGCGTTCCCTCCTCTGAAGCTCTACCGACATTGGAACTCGCTGTGTAAATGGAAATATCGCATCCCAGTCCTTTTGGAAGTTGTAGATTCGTGGTTCTAAAATCCCCATGAAAGTCAAGGTTAACTATATAACGCTACAATAACCTCCATAATAATACACAATTGCACCAGCTTGGTATCTCCAATTAAAAGCCCTCTTAAACAAATTTCATGCATGCCATTTTAAACATCTGCGAGCCATTGTAAATCACATATATCAAACTCGAATGCCAGAAAATAAGCCTGCGGAGACAGCGCTAGGATTTGCAATGGTTGGCGCTAACAGGTATCAGGCACGCGCAGAACTACACAACATCAACTTGCGAAGTGTTTTGCGATGAGACATCAAAGAACGTAATCTAGGATCATCATCATCATCATCATCATCATCATCATCATCATCATAATTTATTGTTCTTATTATGGTTTATTGACAATCATGTGTATTTTTATTATGGCTTTAAACACTTGAGCGACAGATACTATCACTCCATTATCATAATGGACATTTCCAGTTTATCTATCAATCATATGACGTCATAAGCAACTACGTGACGTGTATGATGGCGTCATAATCAACGAGGTAATGAATGACGTAGATAAGTTTGTCACAAACGCTTAATTGATAACGGGCTAAGCATTGCTGTACGAATTGTATGTCTTTACTACTTAATAAACGTGCAGTTGAATATTTTGAAACTAATTTGACTGGGTGCTGTTGCTGACTATCAAATTAGTTTCAAAATATTCAACAGTTTGCCTGTATAGTTTCTGGAAAATGATAGTCAGGGAGTTTAAGGCTCGATCTATCCCAACACGAGCGAAGTGTGGGTGGAGCTTAGCTAGAGATGGGTGGGGAATAGCTGTAGTCCTTCATTGGCGTGTAATGCCACGATCCGTGGTTGATATTTTGACTTCAAAATCAGTAAGCGTCTTCGAGGATGATGTGGGCCCGTTTTGAGGAAGATATTTTCGAAGTAAATTAGAACTCGAGCTACAATCAATGTGAAAATGGAAGACTGGATTGATGTGCGAATGGGTGAATGTCCAGAAAGGGGCAGTGCTGCGTTTAGTCTACCCAACCAACCAGCACCCGCCGCAGTTGCAAGGGTAGCACATATCACTCATATGCAATGTAGAGAACGGCGATGTGCGCCGATACTGATAATAGCCATTAGCAATAATATGAAGAGGAAGAATAAAGAATTGATGCTAAATCGCTTCCCCGTACCTATCCTGTCCACGCAGGTAACCATTGTTAACATTATAATCTGTACGATTTTATTACCCTCACACCTCTCAATAATCATCACCATCAGCGTTATTAATAAGATCAGCAGCTACGCTGTGGCGAGGCATACTTACCCAAAATGTAGAGTTGCCGCAAAATTCATTTTCAATAGCCATAATTAGTCCTTTTTTACATTAGAAAACAATCTAATCCTCTTAACCCATCTTGACAGGCCCTAGCTAGTTTTAGGATCCAAACACGCTCCCTTAACAATTTTGTGCACGCAAGTTCTGGATGAATTACATCAACACAAGCCGAGTTCACGTACCGCTTTATTGAACTGGGATAAAAATAAACTGAGTAAACAGCGCGTGACGAGTCCCACACAAGTATGTACTGCGTTTATATTAATATTCAATGTGAATTCAGGCAACATGCGACTAATTCACAATAAAGCTGAACGCATTTAATACACAGGCATAAGTTAACCGCTCGTTAGTCTGGTTGCATACTAATAAAATAATGCGCCGTAGTGGGTGTTGATTAGGGTGTGGGTAGGTGGGGGTGGGGTGTGCGTAGGATGGTGGGGGGTGGGGATCCGAGGGATACTGCAAGTGTGGTGATGGTGGTGGATGTTGCACCACTCTTGCACGATGTTGCACAACTCTTGCACTATCTTGAGAAATTCAAAATGCGTTCTATATAATGACGTCACTGATTGGCATGTATAGGTCGTATGTGTTATTACTGAAATCATAAAGGCCTATATGAGTGGTACTATAGAGGGAACAGTATTGTCCAGGTACGCGCGCACGTACGCACGCACGCACGCACGCACGCACGCACGCACGCACGCACGCACGCACGCACGCAGCCACCCAAGCCGGCAAGCAAGCACGCACGCACGCACCACACACTGTCAAGCTGCTGCTGATGATAATGACGATGATGGTGATGATGACGATGCGGGTGAAAGGAGTGAGCACCTTTTTCCGTTGCGAGCATTCCGTGTTGGCGTTGTGGCGTCTTCTGCGTTTTGTCTAATACTTGTTTGTACTAAGGACCGACAATTCTAATAATTCGCTTTCCGAGCGTACGTAATATATAAGAACGTGTACGCACAGTGACCGCGGTTGTTGCGATATCATCACCGTATTAGAACCATGTTGCGCAGTTTGTAAAGTGCTTAGTCTCCTAGTAATCTGTGGACAGCGGCAATTCCTGATGACTGCATGTAGCAGTCTAGTATTGCATAGGTACATCCATGGGCATCTTAGAGCCGCGAAGCCACAACTTCCAGAAGGCCTGCAAGGCAACACCGATTTACAATGTCGGGTGAACTGAAGAGAAGTGATCCCAGGAATCTGCGTTCTTTAATAATCAAGTAGTACTAATATAGAGCCATGTGGTAGAAACTATATCGGAATATGGTGTCAGGAGTGGTATAATCAGCCATGTTTATGTGTTGTATTTCCTCTTCTATCACGGACATATCCTCAAGATCATCCTGGTCCTGTGTGGTTAGTATTATGCTCGTGAAAGCCTGTCTGCCAGATAGAGTTGTGATCCTTTCTTGTAGACAATTGTAACATCATATTTCTGAAGTGCTAGTATACGAGAGATGGCCCTTATATGTAGCCGTGGTTTGCCAACGTGTATAGTTATTTACAGTTCCATAGAATGCTGATTCATAGACGCATCTGTAGATTTTAAAATTTCGAAACCACGCTGATTTAATGGTTGCTAAGGGCATCCATAGATTAAAATTTTCGAAAATTCACTTGCATCGTTCATAGTTCTTACTTGCTTCCGTAAATTTTAATTTTTGAAAATTACATAGGTTTCATAGTTCTTAGAGGCTTCCGTAAATCCAAATTTCTCGGCGGTCAATTTGAAATGTCATGCACATCCATAGCTTTAGCAAAACTTAGTGGTGGGGTGGGGGGGGGGGTCCGGGCGCCAAAGTCCATGTATCTGGATTCTGGAACACCGTACTATTGTCGTCATCCGATATACTGATCCGATAGCGTGTAATTATACGTGCAATGTCAATTGTTCTTCGCTGGAATTCTGCGCTACCGTAGATTCACTTTCCGAATATTAACTACGAATTTTGTGATCATATGAAAGACAACTGAATAAATCGGAATTTCAGCAGTTTTTCTGTTGAACCGACAACATTAACAATCATTCCGAATATTTTCAGTACAATAGCTTATGATAAAGTCACTTACAGCGTTTTCTTCTTTAGACGTGTCCCTGACCGCACAGCGCCATTAATAAAGGTTTTTAAAAACACTTTTACTGTTTCACTTCAAAGTATATTTCTTATTTTAAAGTAATTACGAATCAAGATGTTCCGCAATGTAGCATGAGTTCGTCAAGTCCTTCATAGTGCAGGTTATCCGCAATCCAACGGAAAAACCGAAGCAGCTGTGAAAATTGCAAAGAGGATGATCACGAGTGTCAAAAGCGAGTACAGATCCATTTTGGCGCTCTTAGACATTCGTAACACTCTGCTAGAACCATGCATAGCACGTTCTGTGATTAGTGAAAAGAAGAAGAAAGAGAACAAACAGATTAAGAACTATGATGCTCACGCAAAGCACTTAAGACCCCTTCAGAAGGGTGAACGTATCGGGATACAACCACTGACACTAGGTCGTGATAACTGCGACCATGGCATTGTGCAAGAAAAAGTGAACATTAGGTCTTACAATGTGACAACAAGTGATGGTCAGCTACTTCGCAGAAATCGTAGGCATTTACATGCAGGACCAGATCCTCAACACAGACAACCATCTTCTCCTACTTTGACATCTAGACGGAACCACAAGGGTGGTCGCCAAACTACTACACCTCAAACAGCAGCAACTCCACTAAAGGCCAGCTCTAACCGACCTACGACTATCACACGGAGTAAACACATCTCTAGACCGCCGGCTTACCCAAAATACTATGCACAATAATCATGTATCATCCGGACAATAGAATAACTATTTGCGAGAACATTTATTATTATCTATTTCATTATTATATTCTAACAATATCTCTCTTTCCTTATAAGGGGAGATGTAGCGACATATCTACCATAGTCATATACTTAGTATGATGCAGGAGTGTTCTACTCCAACGCTATACACTACAATAATTGGTTTTAAGTAGAACACTCCTGCATATATATATATATCCATATGGTAGAAACTATATCATATCGGAATACTCCATTTCTAGTGACATTTATAACTTTGCGATTTGAGAGGTTGGATTTGTTAAATATTCTCAAAGAGCTGAGATAACTGTGCAGGGAAGAGCACTGGTGATAAACCAGCTCATTGCGGTACATTTGTTGATGCGTCAAATTTTGGAGATGCTGATTGGACCTAAAAGGTTAACTTTCTATTTGCCAGTAGGTTTTCCCTATGTGTAGTTCGGCGTCATCACAACCAGTCTAACCGGTGAATTAGAGAGATCCTGGCTGAGATACTGGGTTTATGTAGCGCGATTCATGAGTGTGCCTTCTCCCATAGCATCCATTTGGGAGGTGTTGTTCTAAAGCAGATGTGCGTGCGTGCGTGTGCTTGTTTGTGTGAGTGCGTGGTGATGTCTACGTGAGGAGTTCTTTGTTGATGCCACTTGGCCCCTCACATGTGACCGCTCTTTATGGCCAGGGTTGGTATAGCCTCTGTTGCTGCTGTTGGAAAGATTGTGGTAGGTTGTAGAAAAACTCCTTTCTGGCCATCAATCCAGTGTGTGGTGTACTGGCTCATTATCTCTATCGCTTAACTGGTCCTTGAACCATTCCTATGCCGATAAAGTATACAGAGTGTGGCTGCTGCGGAGTGGCTGCAATTTATAATACCGCCCTATAGTAGTAGTGTTTCGGTAAATGTGCAGCTCGTGGGGGTACACATTTGTCCGTACTGCTGCTCCGCTCCATTACACCGCATGTACAGGATGCGCGGGAGGGCTGGTTAGCTGCGGTTCTCGGGGTTATGGATCCAGTATCGCGACTCCAAAAAGTACAAAGACTGACTCTAGAGCCGGTGGAACGATAATGTTCCAGTGGGGTCATGCGACCATTGCCGCCGAGATTGAACCTCACCGTCTCGTCCCAACTATTTGTGTCACCAGTATGACGGTCCATAACTCAATTTAGGAGCCCAGACATGATAATTAAAAATAAACTATACAAACAATGGTACTTGTTTGTTAGCATGAGAGAGAAAATATACAGTACGTAGAACTAAGTTGGTGTCTTGCTAACGTGGATTCGTCAGAGGTATCTCACGGATCCTTATATATCCGTGAGGTATCCCTGCAAGGGAGCGTCCTAACGTGGCCACTTATATAGTTTAATATAAACCATTATACCCCTGACAAAAATATTATTGTTGCGAGAGGAAAGTGCCTCGCGCGGGCCTCTGTCACAGGAAAACGCCCTCAATGCCAAAGCGGAGGAAGAGAGCTGGCAAAAAGGGCGACTCTCTTGTTTAAACCTATGCTAAGTGTAGTGTGAGTCAACTTAGTGAAATTATAATTAATGTGATGCACGCTGTATTACGTTAAGATGGGGTGGATGATTTTCATAGATTTCAACACTGTCATCTTATGTAAGTCCAAGATACTGTATTGGTAGTTGCCACTTTTATTTATGTGGTCCTCCTGTTAAATCATAAACTACCAGTTAGTTGTTAGATTTATATCCAAGCTTTGGTCGCAAGTGGCAGGGACTTCTACCTATCTTTGATACATAAGTCTGACTGGCGAAGATGCTCGGATTCCCTAAGGTCATCCTCCCTCAGAAAGGCAGCGAGCTAACATGTCACATAGCGATCCGGTTACATATCACACCGCAACCACATACAACCTTACTAGGACAAGTCAATATTACACAAGCAATTTGAAAAGCGCATAAAGGTTTATGGCGGGGAGGGAGAGGCAGATATCCATCTCTAGTGACCTTCCCGTGAGGGCGTGGTGGGTTCCAAGACCGCACCCAGTCACTGTACGGAGTTAGATGGTCATCTGAGTCCTATCCGTCATCCGGTGTGTCGGGGGGGGGGGGGGTGAACCATATGAGATCCATCTTCGGGAACTAATGTTTGCCTGTCATTAGGGTTAAGTTTCAAGATGCCCAGAGATACACTGCCGGCCGGTTAAAATAAATATATTTTCGCAGTGCTTCCTACTTTGGCAGGGTTATCTACACTAACTAGTATCTGAAGATACAGAGGAGGTGTATGCGAAATCGACACTTTGGTCTTCACCACTTGGAAACCCCAATAGTTTCCCGAGTCAGATCATGCCAACGTGGCGATGGGAGTTCCAGACAATTAATAATCCTTGAAGCTGGAGGGGTGTAGAAAGAGACAATCACTCAATATAATAAGAGGCCCTAAGGTAACTGGCCAATTTTACACAATCTAGCCAGTGTGCGATGTTACATATCTGCTACATCCGGAAAAGAGGCTTACACAAATGACTCCTAAGGAGCGGTTGTCCCTAACTACTTTTAAACCTATCCTATCGAGCTAGAATAGCCAGGTGTAGTTGATCGCGCAATGAGAACATGAACAGTGACCTCAGTGTAAAATTCATGCTGGGGGAAAAGTGATGCGGATTTATTATTGCTGTATAACATAGCCTAGTGTACTGCGGTCCTAGTATTTTATATCAAATAAACAAAACAAGTAACTATGATGGCTGCTGCCATATATATAAACTAACTATCACGGTATTGACAATAAATCAGGTCATAGGACCTTGCTGTGCTTGTTAGTCATAAGCACAAAAAAATAAGGATAATATTTACATTAAAGATATAAATTATAAAATGCGGTCTCAGACGACCGGACGGTACCTATTAGTCATCAATCAGTACCTGTAAAGAAATGAATAAATACAATAATACAAAAATATAGCTAAATGAGTACCTATTAGTCATTGGTACGGAAAAAGTTCATAAGGCACCGTGGATCATGCGTTACCGATGAGGAACGCGAGATGGCACGATTCTGAAGTTGCTGGGAAAAACTTCCGCAGATGAACTGTTGATGCGCCTCACTCTCAAGGATGGTGAAAAAGAATGATTATAATTGCGGATGCCCACTAGATAGTCAGAATAGCTCATATAAATAATTTAAGCAGAATATTGGAAAGTTCTGTACTGTATCGGAAGTTTGAAAGTTGCCCATAAAATAGAGGGCTACAGTAGAAAGTTGTAATTATACAATGCATGTACATTTCTGGGTACACCGTACATGGTACAGCGCATAGCTCTTGCAGCATACCAGGCAGAGTCCTGCAAGACTGCGGTCTAAAAGTTAATTAACACACGACATGCTGCGCCGAAGTTTGATCGCCACTTTTCAGCGTGGTTCGGCAGATCTGATGAGTTGTCCACCAAGATTCATCACTCGTTCTACATACTGGAGAAGTTACATCGGGGCCGCGAGGCCCATCTGCAGGAAGGCTCCTCTAAAGTGTTGGAAGTGAGGGACTTGTCTATTCAATTAGTTGCCCCCGAATGGGCACCAGAGGGCCTACAAAAACTAGATGCGGATGTTCGTTTGTGGGCCAGAGACTAAGAACTGAAATCTGAAAGGCACCGCTGCGGGTATAGGGGAACCACACCTTTATACTACTCGTGACGTCATAGGCAGGACGCCCAGCCAATCAGCGGGCGATCTGTAGCCAATCAGTGTACAGATAGGAAGAGCGAGGACATTATCACGTGATAGACATCCTCCCCATTCACTTAGTACATACACGTGTTTATGACGTCCTTGTAATATTTTGACAATAATTTCAACGAGCTAAATTAGGATAACTCGGCCATTTCTGGTCCGATTTTGAAAAGAATAACGAGAACAGTGGAGTTTAAAGAAATTACGTGCGCCAACCCGATACACAATGGGACTATCTCTGAATACAAAAATATAGTTTGTGGTGTTCCCCAAGGTTCAGTTCTTGGGCCCCTGCTGTTTCTCCTATATATGAATGGCATACCCAAAGTCTGCAAACATCTCTCACTAATACTTTTTGCAGACGACACAAATGGTTTCTGCAGCCACACGGATATAGAAATTCTATACAAAAATGTCAATAATGAAATTAATAGACTGGTTTAAAGTAAACAAATTGTCTTTAAATGTATCAACAACTAATTATATACTATTCACAAAATCTAAGAAACTAAAAGAAATAGCTCTCCCAAACCTCTATATCGACAACCAGATAATTCAAGAAGCACAATATGCTAAGTTTTTAGGAGTCTATCTGGACACAGATTTAACATGGGAGAAGCATATTGAAATTATTACTACCAGGGTAGCAAAAAGCATTGGCATCATTCGCAGACTGAAACCCTATCTAACACCTAATAGTATTTAAAACCTGCACTGCACAATGATACTTCCTCACATCACCTACTGCAATGTTATCTGGACTAATACAGCTCAAGCTAGATAAAAAACTAAAATCTCTGCAAAAGCAATCTATTAAATTATTTTTACAAACAGCAGGTGGCCAGGATATCTTTAAATCAGAAAAGGTCTTAAAACTTGAGGACATTGAAGGCTCCAATTATATACAATCTTAAGGGACTTCCACAATTGCAACTTACCCGCATCCTTATCGAACATCTTTATGCTCAATACACAATTGCATCCTCACAACACAAGAACAAGAAATAACCTCCACTCAACACACCACTAAACAAAAGCAGCACAACAAAAACCCTCATACAGAGAAATTCAGTTATGGAATAATACAGACACAAGCACACGCACAGACATCATAAAGCTACAGTCTTTTAAGCAGAATATCAAAAAGAAGATTATAGAAACCTACTAGACTCTGGAAAACACTCACCATCATGGCATGTTATTCTCATACTTACACCCAGTCACCAGAACAAATAATAATAATAATAATAATAATAATAATAATAATAATAATAATAATAATAATAATAATAATAATACCAAACTACTACCTCTACCATCACAGCCTAAAAAAAGATTCTAATACTTCGTTAATGATAATAAGAATATGTAATATAGAATTATTAACATAAGCAAGATAAGCACACATCCCTCTGTCATGTCATTCCCTGTAAATATGTTGTAAATTGTCATACGTCTATTAACTTTTGGACTGCTGCAAGCCACCGGACAATAATTCCAATTGGCAATGACTCTGGATTGGCTGAGTATTTTGGAAACAATTTGACTGAAAGTTGCTGGTGGCTTAGCCACCGACAACTTTCGGTCAAATTGTTTTAGAGGTACTCAGCATACCCTGAGTTAGGCTCCATGGAAAATGTAGACTGGAGAGGCTTGGCAGCGAGACAATTAACTATATGTATACATAGGACTATAACATGTTAACCTTATGTATTCAGTATTCTTATGTCCTATATTGTTGTTATATGTTATATGTAGGGGTCCACCACCACATAGGCTCTGCCTTTGGTGGACTATCTGTTGTGAAACTGTAAATGTATATTCTATATCAAAATAAATAATCTTGAGCTTGAACTTGAACTTTACATTTTAGTATGCATTCTTTCCCAACACTGACACGTGATGTCAGGGATCCTCTGACGCGCGCGCATGCGCGCTACGCGATCTCACGGACTTAGACGTTTCCAGAAACCTCTTTCATATGGCTTTATACATGCGTACAATCCTACTCAGGCGGGCGTGCGTGGAACTACCCGGATCGGTCGTCCCATACCCAGTTGAGCTTGCTTTTCACTAAAATAACCCACGGGGATAACGAGGTCCATATAGTAGGCTTCACTATGTATTTTCGTTCAGAATTTTTGGGGATTTGTAACACTATATATTTTTGGAAAGCATTTGATATGCCAATTTCAAAAAATATGTTTGCATTTGCATAAATGTCTTCATGGCGGCCATCTTGAATTTTCAAAATGGCCGCCATCTAAATCCTTCGAAATCCAATATATCTGCAACCATGTACCCTAAATTCACAATTTTGATGTCTATATCTAGGTTTTCTGGGTCAACGAATGCATTGGTAACATTTATAATAAACTTCAAGTGCCAGAAATAATGTTTTGGTTGATAATTCCCAAAATAATAAGCAATTCTCACACAACATCGGCAAATGTCGCACCTTTTTTCTAAATCAATATTTGTTACAATATTTAACGGTAACAGTAGCCCATAGTAATCCTATAGAGGGGATAGAATGACGATATAGCCCAATGGCCTGTTATCTACGTAATCACATTGTCATCATGTTTATTAATAAACATATTATGACAGAGTATGTATATGGTGAGCGGCGTGTCACAATTTTACAATAATGGATGGCCCAGGGTAATTTTCAAATTCACCAGTAAAAGTAAACTGAAAGCAAATTTTTGCAGAAAAGTTGTTCAAATGATCGTCTGCTCATAGATTTGCAATAAGCATAATCAGACAGCAATAATCTTCAGGATTATCGTTTGTAATCTTGCAATAAGCATTGATCGAATATATTTTGTCATCAAATTTGAGTAAATCATGAGCGATGTACAGCTTGATGCAACACAGGAGTTAACAAACTGGAAGCTATGCATTTTATGCCAGACAGATGCTACTGTTAAAGGACCAATGGTGCAGCATCCAAGAATAGACTCATTTACCAATTTGTTGCAAGCAGTCGAAGAGAGAGCAACATTGAAAGATGGTTCATACATTGAAATTCAGAAAAAGACTTAGACTTTGCACATATGGTGACCTATCTTCACATAAAGCGGGTTGGCATCTCAGTTGTTACTCTACTGCCACTAACAAAGAAGAAATACGACGTGCACGAAATCGCATAGAGGATGCACTATCTAGTGGGTCTTACATTACTAAGAAACGTGGGATAAAGAGGAAAAGTGCTATTGATGAGGCATCGACATCAACTTCAGTATTTACACATTCCTCGACAATTCCACTGTGTAAGGAACTGTGTTTCTTCTGCCAGACAGACGATCATAATCAGCAGTTGTTCAAATTACGAACTCATAATGCTGGTAAAGCCCTAAGAGATGCATTGGAAATAGCACAAGATACAGCATTACTTACTAGATTAAATACCTCGCTTTCCCCGTGTGATGCACATGCAATTGATGTCCGGTATCACAAGCCATGCTGGAGGAAGCATGTTTTCCACATTTTACGAGATTCAGATACTACAAGAAATGCTGAGAATGATCTCTCCCGGCAAATGGCATGTCTGATTGAAATTATCCATATTGTTGATACACACACCCGAAATGGGGCTTATCTGTCTATGGCTGACATAGAAATAACATATATAAACATGTTTGACCGTAAATCCTTGGACAATCATTCACCTACATTTAGTAGGCGGTGGCTGAAAGAGAAAATCCTTTCTGAGCTAAATCATGTAAGATCTGTCCTTCAAAAGGACAGGCGCAAGTGTGCCGTTCTGTACTCGCTAGAAGCATGTGAGGAAGAAATGGTTCATTCTGCAAAGTGTGAAGATGATGGTATGGAAGGCATGAAGGCGATCTATAGGGCAGCACAGATTGTTCGAAAAAGCATCACAACATTCACTAAGAATGGTGGTGAACCTGGTTCAGTCCTTGTTTCCAGCAATATGGATGACATCCCATGTGAACTATACACACTCATACGATGGATAATGGTTGGACATATATGGAGTTTGGATAGCAAAACCAGAGAGTGCCTCGCTGATAGAGCAGTACTACATCTTGTCAAACCCTCATGTTTGGACTTAAATCGGATAGGCAAGTGATGCATAAACCTAAAGCTGCCTCTTCTGAATAATTCAGATCCCAGCAAAGAAGAGAAAACTCTCAGGTTCTAGGATTGGCATTATCTGTGCACCACGACACCAGGAATAAGAAGATAGTGAATCTTCTTCATGCTCAGAACTGTTGCATATCCTACCACCGTACCATGCTTCTAGAAACAGCAATAGCTAACTCGGTTGTCGAAAACATGAGACAATTCAATAATCTGTATGTACCACCATTTCTAAAGAAAGGAACATTTGTTTTCTTTGCTGTGGACAACACCGATTTTGCTGAGGATACCATTGATGGTAACGGTACTACACATGGAACAATTGTTGCGGTCTATCAAAAAGCTTCTGCACCCGGGGAATCCATTGCACCACCTTTAAACATTGTGATGCAAAGAGCTTATCCATTACACCACAACACACATCTATGTTGCCATGCGTCAAACCAAAGGCTCAACCTGGAATGCAAAGTAATTTTGTGTTGAGTAAAACCGGTGTTGCAGACTCTTATCAGCTGACCCATATGGGTTGGGTCATAGCATATGTTGTTGCGAGGATGGATGAAAGGAAAGAGATGTGTTTGGTTCCTGGGTGGGCTGGGTATAATTCACTCCTGTCATCAAGTAGATCTCTAACCAATGTTGGTGCATTGCCTCTTCTCCCAGAGCTGGCTCATGAATGGTCAACGCTAATGACTGTAATTAAACAAGCACAAACATTGAAGGAGATGGCTGTTGGTAAAGACCATCTAACAGTCATTACTTTTGACATGGCCCTGTATGAGAAAGCAGTGCAGCTTGTAGATGTCAACGCCAATTTAAAGAGTGGTGTTATCCCAAGACTTGGTGAACTCCATGTCGTCATGGCTGCATTGAGAGCTCTCGGTACTTCTATTGAGAATTCCGGAATAGACGATGCATGGATCGAGGCTGATGTCTTTAGTTCTACCACAACGACACAAATCCTGAAATGCAAGCACTACTCACGTTCTCTTCATGCTCATATCTACTCTTACATCGCACTGTATGAACTGGTCTTTGACGAATTCTTCAAAGAGTATCAATCTAAGGGATGCATGCATAACAGCTACAGATGACATAGAAGAGGCATGCAGTAAATCAAACCAAGCCAGCCGGGCAGAATCAGTGATGCCGGCTCATAGCAATCTTCTCCAAGTGGATGTCTAATACTAATATGCTGAATCTCTTTCGGGACATGGGTGACAAAGAGGTCCCAACATGCGATGTTCAAGTCATTAATGAACTATCTGCACCGTGTGGAAACAATCCTTTTCTTTGTCGCAGCATCCAGAAATACTGATCTGACCCTTCATCTTGAAGCTGGAGAAGCACTGAGCAAGTTATTATTTGCTTTTGATAGAATCAAATGCAAACGTCTTTGGCCAAGATACATAGCAGATATGTATGCACTCAAGCAGAATCATCCAGACACATGGCAAGAATTTGAAACTGAAAACATTGCAGTGACTAAGAATGACATTCCATTCACTTCAATTGGTGCGGATCATGCATGTGAGCATCTGAACAAAATGATGAAAGTGCACTCAGGACTAATGGGAATATCTAACAATGCAAATGCGAGACAGCGACTTTTCCTCGCTGCTCAAGAACTGTCACGGTTATCCCGGGAATTCAAGTGTCAATTTGATTTGCAAGAAGACAAGGTCAGAGATCACCATGGCATTGGAGCAAGTGCTGTTAAACACGAACACACCACAATCGACAAGATAAAGGCTGCCATACTGACTCATGGTAATCCTTTCGCTGCTGAAGGTGACATGATCTACAACATTATCTCACTTGCTTATGTACCACAAGAGTCGGTACCACAAATCCTGGATGTAGACGAAAGAGGACATACATTATATGAAGAGTATGTGAAAGAGCGCATTAATGGAGAGGTAAGCCTTTTGGCACCAGTGAAGTGTGAGAAAAACAAGATGTATCCATCTGGAAACAAAAAGACAACAGTACGTATTCGTGACAAAGCTGTTGATCTCAAGGAAACTAAAGATCTATATGCTAGGCTGATGATTCTCGCAAAGTCGAGTCGAGACATTGATTTGAAGTATTCGATCGGCAACCTTGAATTCACACTGACACCGAGGGCGCTGTTTGCTCCGTGTGGCTCTGTCCTACAGTGCACCGACATGTCGAAGTTAATCAAGCTCCTGACTGACCTACCACAAACCGAGAGCACAGAGGATTCACTCTTATTAGGTGCAACAGAAGCAACTGCCATCGCAACTAAGGAATCTAGTAGGAGAATCGCAGTTGTGGATGGAATGGTTCTTGTCCAGAAGCTGGCAAAGAAACCAGCAACTATTGTGACAGTCAACGACCTTAGTAAATGTTTTAATGACAGGTTAATGACTCTGACAGCAGGATATGATGAGATCATTCTTGTATTTGATACATATCAAGCAGATTCCCTGAAAAACACGACCAGAGAGAAACGACGACATGGGAAGGATCCAATTAGATATCAAGTCAAAGATGATACCATTTTTGTCTCATGACCAAACAAAGAATGACCTTGCGCAGTATCTGTGCAGTATCTGGCAGAGAAGACTATTGAGTACAATAAAGACTCATCTACGATAGTCATAGCATCAGCATCAGGCCAGACGATAAGTAATAGAAGCCTACATTTTGAGAACAACAATCATGAGGAAGCTGATACATTAATGATCTATCATGCCATATGTGCAACACAGCGAAATCTTGATACAGCAGAGATGGTGATTCTCTCTCCAGACACTGATGTCTTAGTGCTGGCAATAGCTTATTATGACAATCTACCCAAGAATACGTCTATCTCAATGGTTTCTGGTACCATTAAGCTACGGCCTATATGGAAAACTCTAGGCATGGAGAAAGTAAGAGCATTACCCGCATTCCATGCCTTTACTGGAGCTGACAATATTGGCAGGTTCTCTAGGATAGGTAAATCAACATGGTTAAAGCTTTTCCTAAAGGCAGACAGCGATGTAACCGACGCTCTGATAAATTTATCGAGAAGCACTGAGGTCTAAGATGAGCTACTTTCAACTCTGGCAAAATTTGTGTATGCTGCATACTGTCCAAAGTCTATTAGAATCGAGAACATCCCAGAGTTACGTTGGCATTTATTCTGTAAGCAGCTTGCTGATAGTGAAAGTCTACCGCCTACTATTGGTGCTTTGAAACAGCATGTCCTTAGAGTACACGTCCAGGCAAATGTGTGGGGTCAGGCAGACATTTCACATCATGTGCTTCTGGATCCACTACAGAATGGATACTACAAGGAGACAGGTGGCCAACTAAAGGCAAAAACAACAGATGTTTTACCAGCTCCAGTCTCTCATTGAGATGGTTAGGTGTCAATGCAAATCGAATTGTTCCTCTCATCGATGCTCGTGCAAATCCAAAGACTTACCATACACTGAGCTTTGTCAATGCAGCGCATAGTGTGAACATGATGATGACTCAATCGTTGATGTCTCTATATCAGATGATGAAGATGATGCCAATGTTGCCAGTTAGACAGCAACTGATACAGCACATTGATTGTTGCTTGGATACTTAGATTAAATTGGTGAGATAACTCTGTTATATGCCAAATAAAATTCATCATTGCAACATTATCACAAAAAGTTACAAATTTGCAGATGCTGTCTGTAAATTACATATTAAGTCTGGACTTATCTACCAAAACATGATTTCTGTTATTTGAAGTTTATTATAAATGTTACCAATGCATTCACTGACCCAGAAAACATAGATATAGACAACAAAATTATTAATCTATGTCATATGGTTGCAGATATATTGGATTTCAAAGATTTTCGATGGCGGCCATCTTGAAATTCAAGATGGCCGCCATGAAGACTTTTGTGCAAATGCAAACATTGGTTTTTGAAATTGACACATTAAAAGCTTTCCGAAAATATATAGTTTTACAAATCCCCAAAAATTCTGAACGAAAAGAATATTTTTTACACTGCGACCCTGACTAATAGGCGCTATTGTGCTAACACGCTGCGCGGCAATATCTACCGCGTGGTATACGCAGGATTATGTTCAATGTTTTGTAAGCGCTTTGTAACCAAGGTTACCTAAAATTCGATCCTCCTTCACCACACTCACGATGTTACTGATCCGAAAGTCGCTCGATGAATGATTTCAAGTGCGCATGCTCCAACACTGCCCACAATGTAGCATCTGTGTATATATATCAAGCGGATCTAGATTCATCCGTAAACTTCCGGAAAATAACACAGGCTCCTGAAATATAATCACAGATATAGACCGTTATTAATATCTATAGACACACTTCGAATTACGACACAGCAATGCCACGCAGGCAAATACAGACACATCTTCTTAGGCGACTACTTTATGGAGTACCGCTATGTATGGCCAGGTGGTCTGTTGATATAGGTTATTCACGGGCAGATATGGCTTATAGGACCACAACATGCCACGTGTCCTAAAAGCCAGGAGCTCTGTTGAGCAGGTGTCCACTGATAGATGTTAACCCTTTCACGGCGAAGTCGACCAAAACCGACACATGCAGTAGGCCCTAGTATTCAGGAATTTATATTTACTGTCTAAGAGAAGACTATTAATAACCGAGCCAGTCAACCCAGTGGTAATAGTCCTCTCTTGATCAGCAAAACTGACATTCAATAAGGAAATATTATGATATTTTTGATCAAATTTATCCATTGAAGGGTTAAAGGTTAAATGATGACCAATCAGAATAAATCCTCAATAAAGTAGTAAAATGTAAATCGAGGATCTGGAACGAGGTTCCATTTCATATCACTATTATCAACCAAGTCGAAAATTATCGCATTGCACGAATTCTAGCGGGTGCAATATGATAATCTTCAAAGAGGTTGATAATAGTGATGATATAAAATGGGACCGAGTCTGAGACTTTATTTATCATATAAATTGATATTCTGACAAATTCTCCAATATGGTCGATCCCTGAAATCCACCATTTTGCGCCGCTCGTTTTCTTCACTGTGACGCATCACTTGCTAAGACCAATGCGCCACAAAAATAATGACGAACAAAACATCGTTATTTGGGACTTGAATTTGCTTTTAATCCAAATTTTAAAATTTCTGAGTCTCTCATGCAAATTTAGTTCATAACTAGGTTATATTACATAATTTAAATCAAGAACATAACATATCCTCTGTCGTGTTTACATTTACGCCGCCGTCGTCGTCGCTAGGAAACGGTTGAAGTGTCACTGGGCATGTGGGATTATTACATGTTATCTAACCAATGAAAATATTTCTTGCACGTTATCTAACCAATGAATATATTTCCTTGATTATTACATGTGTGTTCACATCGAGAAATATGGAACAGGATGAAATCCTTATTTATATGTTAAAGATGACTCTTGATTGATATCCCTATACCGGAGTAGGCCTAATGAAATACCTGCGGTAGAATAGTCAGCTGTTGACGAAGATTGTGAAGCCCGATGTTTCTTATATTCGTATCATCCACAAGGATAGACCAACCAGCAGGCTCAATGATACGAAACAGGGCCAATGTTATGGAAGATTTTCCTGCCCCTGTACGCCCACCAATTCCGACATGTAAATGTACAAATATGGTGTATAGATGACTATTAAGACTATAGGCTATGAAGCCATAGCGATGCCTGCGTAGGGATTCATTTCTAGTTATGTCCCGCCAATGTCTAGCTATTCCTCGCACATTTCTAGCTATGACCCGCCCAATTGTAGCTATGTCCTGCCCATTTCTAGCTATTCCCAGCCCATTTCTAGCTATTCACCGCCCATTTCTAGCTATGTCCCGCCATTTCTTGCTATTCCCTGCCAATTTATAGCTATTCCCCGCCCATTTCTAGCTATTCGCCACCCATTTCTAGCTATTCCCCCACACATTTATAGGTATGTACCTGCCCATTTCTAGCTACTCCTCGCCCATTTCTAGACATTCCCCACCCATTTCTAGCTATGCACCTTCCCATTTCTAGCTATTCCCCGCCCATTTCTAGATATTCCCCGCCCATTTCTAGCTAAACTCCTCCTATCTCAGAATCTAAATTTCATGGTAAATATACAGGTAACCTGTTAAATATTTTGAAACTAACTTGACTGGGGGCTGTTGCTGTCACATGCAGCACCAGCTCCAAATCAAATTATTTTCAAACCATTCAGTAATCAGAATATTTATGAAATTGTAAATTCATCAGACATACAATTCGTTCACTACTGACGGACTTTTCGATTTTCGATACATCATTTTGATTGATATGTAATTGATTATGATGTCAGATTCTTTATTGAAGGATGGGACCCCTCTATTCGAGTAGCATATCATAAACCACTAACAAGACACTGACCCTCAAATCATCGTTCAAATGTGAATAATTAATTATAAGCACAATTTCAGAGCTAACTTCTCCGAATGTGTGATAATTAGCCTCAAATAAAAACTAATCAGATTTGATTGTATTTAGCCTAATAATACTCATCTTTGCATCCGGCTTAATCTTGACATTGATATCTCTGGACCACCTTCACTGACCGCATTGTACATGGAGTAGGGCATATAACGTATTATTGGGGATTAAGATCTGAATAACAGCCTTGAAATTGAAACATTGGAATTTCAATGGCTAAAGAACGACTACGGAACAACCGCGCTTGACTAAGGAACAGCCACGCTTGACTATGTAACAACCACGCTTGACTAAGGAACAACCACGCTTGAACAAGGAACACCCATGCTTGACTAAGGAACAACCACGCTTGACAAAGGAACAACCATGCTTGAATAAGGAACAACCATGCTTGACTAAGGATCAACCAACCATGCTTGACTAAGGAACAACCACGCTTGATTATGGAACAACCACGCTTGACTAAGGAACAACTGCACTTGATTAAGGAACAACCACGCTTGACTAAGTAACAACCACGCTTGACTAAGGAACAACCATGCTTGACTAAGGATCAACCAACCATGCTTGACTAAGGAACAACCACGCTTGATTATGGAACAACCACGCTTGACCAAGGAACAACTGCACTTGATTAAGGAACAACCATGCTTGACTAAGGAACAACCATGCTTGACTAAGGAACAACCACACTTGATTGACACTTGACTAAGGAACAACAGTGCTTGACTAAAGAACAACCCCACTTGACTAAGGAACAACCACGCTTGACTAAGGAACAACCATACTTGACTAAGGAACAACTGCGCTTGACTAAAGAACAACCACACTTGACTAAGGAACAGCCATGCTTGACTAAGGAACAACCACGCTTGACTAAGGAACAACCACGCTTGACTGAAGAACAACCACACTTGGCAAAGGAACAACCACGCTTGACTAAAGAACAACTTCACTTGACTAAGGAACAATCACACTTGACTAAGGAGCAACCACATTTGACTAAATAACAACCATGCTTGACTAAGGAACAACTGCGCTTGACTAAGGAACAACTGCGCTTGACTAAGGACAACCATGCTTGACTAAGGAACAACTGCGCTTGACTAAGGAACAACCACGCTTGACTAAGGAACAACCACGTTTGACTAAGAAATAACCAAACTTGACTAAGGAACAACCACACTTGACTAAGGAACAACTGCGCTTGATAAAGGAACAACCACGCTTGACTAAGGAACAACCACTCTTGGCCAAGGAACAACTGCACTTGACTAAGGAACAACCGCGCTTGACTCAGGAACAACCATGCTTGACTAAGGAACAACCGCGCTTAACAAAGGAACAACTGCCACGCTTGATTAAGGAACAACCATACTTGGTTAAGGAACAACCCCGTTTGACTAAGGAACAACCACACTTGACTGCATTTTTAGCCTAACGTCCCTTACCTTTTCTCTCCGGTTTGACATTGACATTGATTCCTTTGAGAACGAGATCCAGTCCTGCACGATAGCGTGTGGCGTAGTCAGTGAACGCTATCTCTCCTTTAGCAGGCCATCCACGCGGCGGCATCGTCTCAGTATATGCCGGGGTGCCTGATGTGTCAAGCAAAATAAAAATGTCTAAAAGATGTACAGTTTCTCTAGTCTAAGATATACACGCGGAGGACACAGTTTGCATATTGGAAGGTTAATCACATGATAATAACATTTGAGGAAGTTGTTGTGTTAGGTATTCGAAACTTGTATAGAAATCACCGTTATATTGATCTTGTAGATATAAGGCAACCGTGTCCACAAAATTAACATTTTGGTTCTCGAAGCAGCGGCTCAATATAGCTTCTTGGCCAGGTATGTAGTTTCTGGCGCCTGACTAGTATCAAGGACGCAATTTATTTTCTGTGTATAATAAAGCTTACTCTCTATCATAGTGATACTCAGATGCAGCGGAGTATGTTTCCTGTGATACGGGGGGATATAACTTGGTGAAGAGGGAATCGGGAGGCCAATGTCCCCTTTGCCATGATGGGTCCATGTGTCTTTCACATTTGCTACGGGTCCACGTGTGTTTTTCATGCACGTACGTACGTACACACATACGCATGCACGCACACAACCACCCACGCATGCACGCACGCACGCACGCGCCTCACACCTCAATATATTGTAAACGTTCAGAGAAAAAACACTCGCCTTCATTCTGAATGAGCAAGAAGCACATAATTTACTGCGCTTATAGCTTTTGTATTGTAGAGAAGTTTTGAAAAGCTTAAGGTGGTATTGAGGAGTTGATGCTATTGACCGGTGTAAGCGGGAAGGCTACAATACGCCCCCCCCCCCCCCCTACCCCCCCCCCCCCCCCCACCATCCCATTGGCCATACATACACACATGGGTATGTTTATCTACCAGTAAGCTTCTTGTTAAACTATTTTTAGGTTTAGTGCAAAGCTCAGTTGATAATGTTGATTAATATTGCGTAATTAGGGCCAGGCATATAGTATAGAGCGGCCATCCCTTCAGGTCAAGATCCCATCTATAACAGCCTTACAGCTTGATATCGTAGATGCAATATTATAATATTAAGAGAGGAATCCGATCTGTCACTCAAGTATATGACGTAGTAATAAATTACATCCCATGTAGGCTGAGGTCACAATCATACTGACGTATTATAACGCCATCCGGTCTGTCAAACTTATACATTGTATGTCTTTGATGGATTTGCAATTTAATAAACATTCTGTTGAATATGCTTAGGCTAATTTCACTGGGTGCTTTTGCGGCTACAATCAAATTAGTTTCAAAATATTCAACAGCTTACTTATATAGTTAGCTTAAAATTAGGATTCTGGGAATTTATGGTTCATGTTATATAACTCGATTGCAACACGCATACAAAGTGGCCGAAGCTTAGCTAGAAGTGGACTGGGCGTATGAGAATATAATGAACCTTTAGAGTCTATCCATCCATATTACGTGAGGTGTAGGATGACATCATAACCAATGACGCATTGAATGACGTAGATAAGTACGTCACGAACGTTTAATTGAAGACGGACTAAGCAATGTCCTTGGCAAATTCTGCTGTGTTGAACTCTACACCAAGGTCTGAGTTGCGCAATGTCCTGACAGTTCCGACTTCCAATTTGAAGACATCCACGTGAGTGTAAGACATTTGGTGACTATACTAAGATATTCATGCAGTTGGTTAGTCGAAACTTTGGAGAACACATCACAAGAGATGATGTTGTCTTCGACAGGTACATTGGGACTGGCTCTATAAAGTCAGTGACGCCATATAAGAGGTTGGGTAAGAAGACGCATATACATGAGGCTATTGAAGGTCCCATGTGCCTCCCCCATTGGACTGGAACCAGTTCATAGACTTGGATGAGAACAAGGCTGATCTTGCCAAGTTCCTATCCGATGTCCTCCTGAGCAAGGATGAGGAGCCAAATCAACAGTATGAGCTGGTAACAGGTGCCGTATTCCCTAATTCAACTGATGCACGATCAACGAGAAGATACCATGTCAGCTGACACAATGATAATATTGCATGCATCTGAAGCAGTTGCCTGTGGATACGAAAGAGTACTGTTATCTTTAGAGACACTGATGCACTTCTTCTGTTAATGCACTTTTTGTCGACAAAATCAACTGAAACTTGGATGATCTCTGGGAATGCAAAAGAATAAAATGTGACCCAGTTCATGCTATATCTGATAACATTGCACAGCCAGTCACATATAACCTGCTTCCATGAACAGACATGGTGTGACACAGCTTCGTCTTTTAGTGGCTATAGGAAGAAGTCATGTTGGTGAATATTCAAGAAACTCTTTGTCATAGGAATTGGACGAACTGGGGGCATTTGATGAAAATTAAGGTTTGTCTGTCATTTATATGGAATACCAGATGCAGCAACCATTGATCACGCTCAATGGTCTGGAAATGTTACCCCCAACACTGGACGCTTTAGAACTTCACAGTGCACGTGCTAACGATCAGGCGAAGATTTGCTTACAGGCAGACCAAGAGCTGATTCAGATCCAGACACCGGCAAAGCCATTTGCATGGAAGAAAGAGCTAACTGCCTTACAAGTCGTTTGGAAAAGATTGCCACAAATACCTTATGCCTGTCTAGAGCTAGTGACTTGTGGGTGCAAAACAAAGTGTAGCATTGCTAAATGTTCTTGTTTTAAGAATAATTTCCTGTGGCTGTATCGCGACTAACTGTTGCAAACCAATCGGCCAGTAGAAACTAGTAGGCCTATGCGTCTTATTCGTTAGGAAAATAGTTATATGTTTAAAGACAACTGTCAAATTTAATCTTAGAATAATTGAAGGATGATGAAGTCATACCTGTAGCAAAATCACCATAATTGGAAAAAGTATAACATATGGAACTCGATTTGGAGAAAAACGCAATTTTGTCAATGACCTTTCTATTAATTCATGTGTAAATTGCCAGTTTAATAGACGATAGAACACTTTTTCATGCATCTATGTGATGAGCTAAAACATTTTAGCTGAAAGATATGACAAAATGTGGTCATTCTGAATTTTTCATAAAAATTGCAATTTTGTTCTATGTATGACATTTCTGACCTTAAAATGACCTTTATGTTCAAAAGCGACGATGGCATCCACCCACACCTTATTCAGCACTCTATAAGCAATCAATCTCGCATGGATGCCAGCTATTAACCAAAATGTTGTAAGTGAAAAATGCGGTATTGGCTGGTCTACTAAAATAGCAGGACAATATGTTGGTGCTGACCACGCTGTCACACATTGGGAACATACTGTAAATATTGCTACTAAGAAATATATGAAAAGTGAGGTATATATTAGTGAATTCTGTTGAGTCACATACGCTGTGGATGATGGCTTGACTTAATGTTTCGAAAACCATCTAGTATCATGTGACCAATGTCCAGCATCCAGTATCTGGAGTCTGATTAGAGAATTAGGTAAATGTCAAACTTTTACAAAAGTACCCAATGTCTCAATATGTACATGCCCAAGCATCTAGTGAACAATTAGATTTTTTTAAACGTATTTTATTGTAACATATATGTACAATGGGATTGGGCACAAGTTCTATCAACTTAGAGATGCCCTCTCTCCAACAATTAAATACTCTCGGTCCGTAACGGGGAGAGAGTATTGCTTTCGGGGTTGACTCTTTGTCTGTTTATGTATCCAGAGCGGGATCTCAGAAACTACATTGATTTAAAATTTGAACTTAAGAAACATTGTTGTCTTATAATATAACTTTTTATATTTCGCTTGTGATTCGGATAAAATCCGGGATCTATATTGGATCAATTTCTGGATCTATGGATATCTCAGAAACGACAGAGCCGATTGGGCTCACATTTTAATATACAAAAGGTTCTTATCGTCGACGTGAATCTCCACATTTATCTCATGTCACATATTAAAAATCGTGGATCTGGATTGGATCACTTTCTGGATCTGTGGATATGTCAGAAACTACTGAACCAATTTGATAACACAACAAAGGATCTAAACATGAAGAACCTTTCCAGACTTTAGCTGTGGTGTGGATAGAAAAGTAGATTAGCAAGGCTGGACTTTCTTAATAAAGCCTGATCTGAGCAACGTCTTTCGTACAATCACAACTACCCATCCAGTAGGCATGTTTGCCAATACGTCTGCCCCATGTTCTTGCTGACAACCACATCAACATTAATTGACAAATACCCTATTTTACCGTCAATGACTCATTTGACCAGAAGACATATCATATTAGACGCTGCATGGTTGTTTAGAAGATGACACAACAGTAAAGTAATACAATCATCATTCAGCAGCCCAATGCATTTCCATTCTAATATACAGAATTCCGCAAGCAAAATGATCACTATTTAATGGCAGCGAAATTACAAGCAAATCGAAAAATCACAACGCCAAGCAATTAGTTGCCTAGTTGTGATGGCTCTCATTTATGCATATCAATGCATGACATTGGGGGAGGAGTTCCTCAGCCCAAGGGCAGCTGGTTAACATATACAGCAGTAAGCAGTAAAGGCCTTTAGTGATCAATTTGTGTTAAGCTTACGTATTATTCTAATGCTTATTTATGAGGTAAGATCACATAACAGAGGTTTTGATTTTTTGCTTTAAGGCATGTTATTTTTCAACTACACACCATTTCCAAATACATACCATAAAAATAAACACAATGCGTTGTCGGCTTACAAAGGGAATTTAGTCTCTCGAACATGCATAACAGTTTATATAGCACAAACATGATATATCTGCTCCTTTATTTAGCTTTGCACTTACTACAGCTTGTCATAGTATATACATATGCTGGTTAGTGTCCACACGCTGACATGATTCAGTAATAAACTGCGACTGTTTTCTATACGCTCTGATAACACTATCTGCATTCAAGGTTTCAGTAAAGTGAGCAATAATTGGAGAATTAGTTGTGGCACCCAATCGCCGGAGTTGGCGTGTCGTATTCACGTAAAATCCTTGTAATTACAGGAAATATGTTAATGATTGGTAAATTTATGGTTCAGTTGTTGCCACCTAACTGCACCATATCTCTCAGACCGTGGACTCATATGCTTATTCAGTAAAATGTGCCATTAAAGGCAACCATCAGGGATGACATTCTGATAAGAAGGTTCTTGCTATGGATACGGCCGCTAATAAATAAATAAATAAATAAATAAACAAAATAAGATAATGAATTAGGTTCCCTAATTGTACCTATTATCCATGTTACTATTACATCAGTTAATTGGAACACCCTCCCCCCCCCCCCCCCCCCAATGAGAGATTACATCCCATCGTATCATAATTTGTAAATTGGTGGCAGACTTTATTCCATACAAGCATATAAAAGCTTTATGATTATCTTGAGCTCTGAACAGTTTAGCTGACCCTATATCCTAATCGGTAAAGAATCTGAGGCAGTAGTTACTATAGAAGATTTGTTTTTAACTCTGATAAAACTGCTTCTTCATCGTATTTAATTGCTACTGATGTATTTAGTGAAAACACACATACACGCACGCACGCACGCACGCACGCACGCACGCACGCACGCACGCACGCACGCACGCACGCACGCACGCACGCACGCACGCACGCACGCACGCACGCACGCACGGGGTAGAGCATCCATTTCTAGCTATTCCATTACATTTTTAGTTAAGCTCCGCCCACTTTGTAGGTGTGTTTGAATCAATCTGAATGCTTTGCAACCTGAATTCTCAGAATCTTATTTTCCAGATAATTTTCAAGGACAACTCCTGAATATTTTGAAACTATTTTGAGTGGTGGATGTTGCTGGCTATATTTATAAATTGTGAAAAAGGTACAATTCAGACACGTTCATGACTGATCATTGCTTCCCGTTGGACCTTTGCCAATTTAAGTGTGACATCTGTTAACAAGTGACATATGGGATTATGATCTCAGAGACTTGAATGACATACTGGAGCATTCCATTAACTAGGGATTTGCTTTGCATTAGGATGGTGTATGATTGTGTAAACATTTCTATGACACGTATCCCAACGGAGGAATTCAGTCTTAGCCATGCCCTGCCCATCCCTAGCTAAACTCCATCAACGCTTCGCCAATGCTTCGGTGTTCGTGACGAACTTAGCTACGTCATTCATAACGCATTTGATTTTGACGTCATCCTACACGTCACATAGTTAATTATGACGTCATATGATTGATGGTTAAACCGAAATCCTCCATTGATGCGTCTATAACAAAGATATTGTTCATATCATATTTACAACTATGGGTTATCAGCAGCTATGTTATAGCCATACATCATGTATGTATCTCAGAATGGACAGTAAATATGATTTACCTTTATATCCCATACAACAGGGTACATGTTGTTGGCATGTATATGCAACAATGACTTCCATATAGCTTTCAATAATCAATCACTGTATATTTCTTCCAACTATGGTATACATCTGCTTCTAATCTACCTGTAAAAAAATAATACATGATAACCAGTGGTGCCACAACAGCCAGAAAAATGGGAGTTGCATATCCTATGACCGCTACAGTGCCAATGAGGCCGAAACTAGGCATAAACCACATGATGAATAAATTAGGCAATTCCTCATCTACAGTGTCTGTATCTTTGGTAAATCTTCGAAATAAATACAGTATGTAATATCGTATTAAAATTAAAAACTATGTATTCATTTTAGTGTCTTATCTCCATGTGCGCTCAACTGCAGACTATCCAGCATATCAAATGTACTTTAAAATGTTTCCAAGTTTTATTTTATATTCACTGATTGACCATATACTACAATCTGACAAAAGCATACAAGTGCAATATTTATTCATTGTTCTCAAGTTTCTATTGTTCCTGGAGAGACCAAGTAAGTACTTCTGGCACCATCGATTTGGCAAAAATAAGCTTTTACATAGTACAGACGGTTGCAGAGAATACCATCATTACATTTGTCCATTTAAGCTTATGGAGCCAGGACGTAATCAATTGAATACAATCTTCTGACTTTGTTAAACATTGTAAATTTGTAGATTGCTATGCAAAAGTTACAAGTAAGACATTAGAGACACTAACCGGTATATATGATGATTACTGTAGTCTGCGGTTGTAGTAGAAGAAACATCATTTAGTTGCAATCAGTCCTTCTTCGCTTTCTCCCACTGTGTCTTATCCTCAGCCGAAATCCTTAGCTTCCTCAGGTCCATATTTGCATCATTCAAGAATCTGATATCTGAATAGGCCATATTATCTCAAATGAAAATGCAAAACGTACCTGTTCATAATACGACCAACAGGTGTTGTATCAAAGGAGCTCATTGGGCATCTAAGAATATTGGAAAGCATTACCTGATGAAGTGATAGCGATACCTGATACATACGGTATGCCAACACAACCAAAACGCCATCATGCAACCCCCTGTGGGAAAATACAACAGAAATATTGTACCTGGGTATGTACCCACACATGTATATGTATATGTGTACTCGATGCCCATTGATGTATATGTGCATGTCTGTATATATGTGTATAGAAGAACATTCACATACGATGTGGACATTCTAGCAGTGCTCTGAATTAAACAATAATATTTTTTTGCACTAGACCTACAGTAACACGTATCTGTAATGCACCCAATGCGGTAACATAATTTAGTTGAAACAGCGTGTACCAGCATTGATCGATCCAGAGACAATCATTGATAGTTGCATAGAGTATCACTGGTGGCTCCAAAGAACAGCGTCTGCCATTTGGAATCGTTCCCGAGAATGGAATCCGTGGTATAGAAAGAACTATAATTTATGATTCCAGTAAAGAACATAGATATGCTCAAGTACCATTCAGTGATAGTGAACCTCTGAAGTAGTATTAGAATGACACCATATACGGACATGGCGATGAATGAAAACCTGGTCAAGACGTAGACTATCATACCAGATGGTTAAAAAGACTGAATAAAGAAAGAGAAAACAAATAATATTAGTTCTCGTCAGCTCGACATGAAAATAATAAGGTGCTATTTCCGTAGTCATTACACGTAGCTACCTAAACAGCATGTGAGCACAGGAGGCGAATTAGACAAAACTCAGAATGAAGACAGCTTTGTAATACAATTCTGTGTTGGCTGTGTCCTCCCGAGAATATTCTGTGGGCGTAAGTCGGACTCCTGAATCTCTGGTGTGCAGTGGCATGTACCCAGGTTCCCCCCTCCACCCCACCTGGTCGCTAGGAGGGGATTACCGGGAAGGGCATACTGTTAAGCACTGATAGAGCCTACATCTGTATGCTCAGTGTTAGCTAATTTATAAACGATTAAAGTTTGCTTTATCAAAGATGTGAGAAAACTTCATCATCAGAAAGTTTTTATAGCATGTAATTTGGATCACATGGTCCGCTTCCTGGCTTATCCCTCACACGCTGATTGGTTTCATTCAATCAAGAGACACATGATTTCTCTCCAGCTCTAAGTGTCTATATAAAGATGTCTACGATCTCCATGTACTGTGCTGAACAAATGTGCTTTAAACATGTTAGGACGAACTTACGACGATGGAGGGGTTGAGGCAAGTCGTTATTTTTTACGAGTAATTTTTTGTCAATCTTGTTTTTGGTTAAAACTTTGCATGCCCTCCTCAACATTTTTGGTCGATTTTCTCTCCAGAGATAATAAAAAAATGTGAGCATCCAGCCATTCCAGCTGACTTTCTTGGGAAACACAAATTTTTCCAGAGTTCCATCCAAGACTTACGGAATGGTTATCCATCCAATTATGGTCACCTGACACTTGTGAAACTGTTTCAATTTCCTCCTGCCAACCGGTTAACCAAGGTAATTCTCAACTTGTGACATTCAGTGATGTCATGTACACAGTGCATCTGCAGATCTCTGCGGATCTCTTCGTATCCTCGATTCTTTAAGTATGGATGTATTCTCCTAAGCAAACAATTATGCCCTTCTTTACGATCTCTCTTCAACTGCAGCAGTACGAGAGCAGAATAATCCTTAATTCCGAGATCACATATCTTTACCAAGTCAGAATTTAACTTGCGGTTAGTCACTAAGAAACAGAACACTGATTATAATCGATTGTCTGAGTGTCTTCGTCATTACCCCGTAATTGAAACGTTATCGTGAGTCATCCCAGTGAACACTCAGCTGCCCTATTTTCTTGAAGACTTTCTCATCAGAAAGAGTGATCTTTTATCCCCTTTTAGCTGATGCTTTATCTCCCGTGTTAGTGGAGAACATTTATGTCAAGCATAACTTAGCCGCTTTTCCAAATGCATATATGTTCGATGTCCAGTCCTTTCTGGATAACTACAACAGATGCAAGGATTTTTCTCGATTCTCTAGCATTCATCATCTCAATTCACCTTTCAAGAGTACCCAGCCATCATATGACGTCATAATCAACTACATGATGTGTAGAATGACATCATAATGAATGGCGTAATGAATGACGTCGATAAGGATGTCACGAACACATATTTGAAGACGGGCTATGCGTTGTTGTACAAATTGTATGTCTTTACTATTTAATAAATATTCTGTTGAATATTTTGAAACTAATTTGACTAGGCGCTGTTGCTGCCATAGTCAGCAACAGCACCCAGTCAAATTAGTTACAAAATATTCAACAGCTTCCCTGTATAGTTTACAGGAAATTGATAGCTAGGGCATTCGGGGATTGATCAATCCCAACACGGCGAGGTGTGGGTGGAGCCTAGCTAGTGATGGGTGGGGCATAGCTAAAAATGGAAAGGTCCATTGAGTACTCTGACATCGTTCTGTGAACTCCAACATCATCTCCTATCTCAGCAGCTGGTGTATCTGTCATCCACATTCTGGAACATACAGTTGACATCCGTTCCACTGCATACAATATCTTCTTGACAGTGGCAATCATTCGTACTTTACCGGGTGGACACACGCTTCCACTCATTTCAATGTGGGGTCATAGCATCTGTACATCGTCGAAAGACCGAAGTTAAAAAATCTATGCGTGACTGTGCCATGTATTCACCCTGAACGTTTCTGAGGAACATTCGACCGTATCACAGTTTGTCTCGATCTGGATGTCGAGGCTCTGTTTTACTGAAGATCTAGATCGATCTCGTCTGGAACTCTCTCGCATGAACATTTGTTTTACTGAACAGTATTTCAGGACTGTATTTATATTTTTATATATCTATATAGGATTATATAATATCGGAAAGCGTAGGATTTTAATCCGTATAGTCTCTTATGTTACGAAGTATTTAAAACACATATACTATAATTGACCATATTTTCTAAAGAAACGTTATTTCCCAACATAAGGGACATTTTATTTTATAAATGTTCAAATTAGATTTCTACTGCTGAAATTGGCAGTCATCGTCAAAAATCGTTTGGGCCTTATGCAGGATCGACAATTTCCACAATGTGCTCACTTTCCTGTGCCACATGCAGCCTGATAGCACATTTCATCTGTAGAAATCCATTAAACACATTAGTATCGTTTTACCAAGTTAAATTAGAGCTTTTTGTGATAATTATCTAGCTGTCAGGTGTTGAATGGCACCTTAGCCGTGCTACATTTCCTTGGGATTATTTCTAGCAGTCCATCTTTCCTTTAAGTTGTGATTGACCCCTGTTGTCATCTCTTGGGGCATGCCATGGATATACTGGTGCTGGTAGTAAGCAAGCTGTTACCCTTACCTTCGTACAAGAGGGCCATTTCCTTTTCGGATGACGTTGAAATGGATAAACGTGATTAGTTCCGATTGTATATCCCAAATGTCTCTGGCGGTCCAGCGTATGAGTGTCACTTTGATTCTAGCTTCTGATCATTCGAGAACCAGTTTCTTTAATATCATTTACTTTGGTAGGTATTCTGCTCATCAGAGCATTAAATATGAATAATTTGCGGATATAGACCAATATCCGTTGGTACACTACTACGCGGGCCTCTCCCCTCTTTGCCCCAAACTTCCAGAGTGGAGTATGTTATCGAAGAATAACCTACCCCTCAATTCGTGGTATTTACTCCTTACCTTGCCTGAAATCACAGCCCCTTGTGTATCTTGTCGAAGATCAAAATCCAAAAATCTCCATTCTTTGTCATCTCCACAGAGCACTTCCTAATTGTAACACCCTTATCTTCCATGGTGATCGTTCTTTGATTATCATGTAATCTATCATAGTAGGACACACATGATGTTACAGAAGAACTACAGTAATCAATTATACCACTCCCACAGAAGTTCCACACACCCATCCAGAACTCCTGCTCTCTCACAATCATCATGAGCTAATGACAAAGTTATCTGACTTAGCTCAATGTCGATCAATACTGACCCAACGTCCATTGTGTAACATTAGATATAACGTATAACAACTTAACCAGAAACTCTCGTGTTTCGACATAGCGACTTGACACTTGTTATGTATTTTCCGGAACCTCCACGCAATACTTGCAGAAGGTTAGCCTTTGCTATGATTTGGTACCTCTGCTAATGGTTTCCCCAGAATCTCCATAGAGGACATACGGACGTCCAGCGAATGTTGGTGAACAATGTATCTTCGGATAATTCAAACTCAATATTACACACATATCCTCATCACTTCATTGATACCAAACTTATATTATAAAATATATGACTTAATAGTTATATATTGTCCCATAACCTTGTCCAACTCTCTTGAAATTTCACAGGAATAGAATATATATGTACCATACTGATGGCATTTTCCACTTCCTACCTCCAGTATTGCATTCCATCCTGGAGTTTCCCGGACATTCGTGTAACACCCCCTTCCTCTGCATGTAGGAACGCTTCACCTCATTTAATGTGGTTTCGTAGGCTGTGACATACGCTCGTAATTATTATTGTTATTATTCGTGTCGAGAAAACTTATAAAATGGTTTAATACATTTCTGTGTTTGAACCACTGTGTATTAAAACCGTAACATCGTGTTTCCTTTAGTTAGTAACTGAAATGGACCTTTTCTCTAACACCCCAGCTTCCGAGGGAAGATACCATTTCACAAACCCTCCACTGAATCCTATGTGGTCAACTCAGAGGGAATGTACATGGAGCATTGCCTCTGACATAACAGTGTAATTAAACCCTTTAGGCATGAATGCGTGCCCAGTCCTGCAGGAACATTATCATTCGGTAGGCCCACTACATGTCCAACATATGTTTGTAGTCAACCCAGCCTCTGCTGAGAGCACCGCACAAAGTGGATCTGTCATTGGATGAGGGACTCGTTCTGTAGGTGGTGGTCAGAGAAGCGACAAGGGGTGCGCCAGCTCCACCTAGGACTTACAACTAGATCAGAAAAGGAGGGTTCCTTATCGATTTTATAATACAACAAAAGACAAAGAGCAAGAAAATATCAACATTCAATACGTTAGTTGGTAGATTTTCCACCTTACCTTTCCCAGCCTTTTTCTGCTTTATGGATAGTTTGACTATGCCATCTGACATTATAGTGGGTAAAAAATTCGGCCATGATAAGTCGCATTTTTCTACATTTTTATGTGCTAGCATTCAATATGGTATCACAGTTTCTTGAATTATCATGGAAATAAACATGCATGGTAACATATGTTCTCTTCATAGCAGGATCAGCGCTCGCTTGAAATTGACGTGGCATCGTCCACAGCGTCAAACTGACATCACAAATGGCATCAGCTAATTGGCATTGTCAAGATCAGCTATCTGACAGCCTAGTGAACTAACCAATTGCCATTTTCTGATTCGCCCACCTGTCATCTCAGTTGTTATTGACCGTGTAGCAACATTCGGCAGACATCGCTGGCAACACCAGCCAATTGATGCAAAGTATCGCTGACATCTTAGTGGCTAAGGACCAAGTAGCATGGCCGACATCTCAGCGGACATGCCCAAATTGATATCGTGGTCATTGTTTGGATGACAAATAACTTGGCAGGCCCTCTTAGCTCTTATATCTAAGCGGACAATATTGTAGCACATGTTCTGCATTTTTGGGCATTAGTGGAGGACCTTCATTAGTAACAAACTGTATAAAAGCCTATCGTAGGTGACATGTTTAAGTAAACATTAACTTACCTTGGAGAATACCAAACAAACCATAGGTGCCAAGGTAGAGATTATTCTTACCTGTCTTTTCGGAGCTGTTAGCTGGTATAGACATGTTCTGTAACATTGGGTCATCCGTCCATTGTTGAAGCCAGATATTGCTACCAACAACAGCCACTTCGAATAATCCGAATGAAATCAGAATCCATACGGCCCGCAGGTAACCAATAGCTTTCAGGTAGCACCAATACACAGAGAACTTCACCTGCAAATAAAATATTTAAAAAACCAATCACATTTTCAAATTAATACTTTGGATATAGTGAATAATTTCAAGCGGTAAAATGGCATTACCACAGTCAAGTGGGTTAATTGATAGTTTTGTCCAAATATAGTAATACAATCAAGTCTAATGTTATAAATCGTGAATATGATGCGAATCGCATTAATGTTTTAATATTAAATCTGGATAACGACCAAAGGTGTGAAATCTCAGTGTACAGTGTTAGAATTTCGAGACAGACGCACACACGAATTCAGTACTCCCGTCCTTTTGTGGGTCGAGAGTAACTATCACCAATTCATAAGATGTGAACATATCATGTGACCCAGGTATACGTTTCATGGTGGATGTACCCGATAGGTGTAGATCTGGTAGGCGGAACTCAAATGAGTATGGAAGTCTTATCACAATACTGTGTTAGGTGTATACATGTGAGTGATTATATGTGATAGAGACATGATAGCTTACATTTCCAACAGCAGATTTCTCTTGCTCTATCAATCTATCTATACCCTTCTGGTGCAAACTGTGTGTACTTCCTCTGGACATAGCTAAACTGTGCACCCGGTGGGTTTCTGTCACACAACCGCTATCATCATCAACATGCATCAGTTGAGGGATATGTCTTATCACATGATTCTCCTCTAACTTCTCTTTGACTCGTCGCCTGGTGGATTTTCCTGTTTTTGCAACAGCATCGGACATCGAACTATCTCTGCTGAAAAAAACAGAGAAATACTAAAAAGATTAAATCAGGCATCATGCACGTACATAAATATGAACACTTTAGCACACATTCACAATCAAAATATGAGTTCAACAATGAGTTTTCTATTTGTAGGCCTACTTTATTTAACTCAACAACATCTTACATAGAAGTACACTTTTGCAGCGTTAATGCCAAAATGTGGAGCACACAGATAGATGATTATTTTATGTAAGTCAATAGGTTTGTCTGGTCTGCAGACTTGCAATATGCTCCTGTCCTGTGCCTGATGTGTAGTCTGGAGAAGTCTAGTCAGTGGCCATAACAAAGGGCCTTGGGTGGGGTGGGATACGACGGTGATTCATTCAACTATATGGGTCTTAAGGATGAATGACTGGAATCAACAATATAGGTAGCAACACCATTCCCATCATCGTGAATGGGCGGGGCGATGATCATGTTGAAAATATGCCTTCATAGAATGAACATCTTAAATCAAACCATACCCAGCATTGTCTGTTGAGTTGTCCGTGACGAATATCAGTCTCTTCAGCATACAGGCTTTAATTTCTTGTACTGTAATATAAAGCGACATGAGAGAAAGCAAGGTAATTTGGCGATCAGGACAGGATCCATCATATATGCTTCCTTTTTGGACTAATACGATATAGGTTCTTCTCTAGGTGCTGGACCTGTGCCTGACAAGTAGTTAATTACCTTATTGGCATTGTCTAAGGAATCTCCTCTTAGGAATACACTGTTGTACATATATATATATATATATATATATATATATATATATATATATATATATATATATATATATATATATATATATATATATATATATATATATATATATATATATATATATATATATATATATATATATACTGACCCAAAAAGGTTTAGCAACACAGAATATTACTGTATAAATGTTATTTAACAAAAACAATAAATTGATTCAAATATATATGCTCTGTGATCTTTGCAACAAAATAAAACTCAATTCATTTATTATGTTCAGCAAGGCATACAGTGTTATCAAGTAAATAGTATGCTGTTATGAAATCACGAGATGGCGTCATGGTAAAGATTACTAGAAGAATGATGAAGTGAACTCTAATTCATTCAATGCCATAATAGGCCTACCATAACATCCCAACAAACATCGATATGGATCTGGACGCACGCGCGTATGCATGCACCCACACACACACACGCACATGCATGCACGCTCGCACTCGTGCACACTGTGGTATAGGTCAATGAATAAAAAAAGAAAATGGGAGAATTTCACTTTGTACCCACACGAAATGCTAATATATATATATATATATATATATATATATATATATATATATATATATATATATATATATATATATATATATATATATATATATATATATATATATATATATATATATATACTGAATCAAAAAAGTTTAGCAACAGGGAAGTTTGGTTTGTTATATTAAAACTATGCGTCCATTTACGTCAGAGTACAATAGGCGTAAAAGCCTAGTATTGAATTGTGGCAGGTGCATCCACAGATAGTCCCATATGAATCGTCAGTGTGTCAGTATATCAGACATGTGAAAGCTGGTCTGCCAATCCTTGACTTAAAGTCTTGGTGCGGTGGTCCAGTGGAAAGATGCCTGGTTGCAGATGCTATGCGGAGTTACAGAATGGCGGTTCGATCCCCCGACCGGGAGATGGTGATCAACAAATTAAACTAATGGGTGCATGACTGTCGGCTAAGTTAGCACATGGAAATTGAATCCGCACGTTGCCAGTGCGTCAATAAAAAAAAAAATATATATATATATATATACCTGTGCAAAAGTTAAGCACCACCCTATTTTTACGCACATGCGAGGGTATATTCATGTGCTATGAAGAAAGCAATAGCATAAACATTTATGTACCCATCCATCTTAGTGCAAGAGGTAATAATGCAACTAGAGGAATGCTGATTATGATGGTGGGGAAACACTGTATGTTTTTGTTTGAACTTGAAAACGAGGCCTGAATATGGTTACGTTGACACAACTGACAACTATTGCCCTACAGTTGACACACGTGGCTAGATTGTCATTAATGGTGTCTGAAAACGAAGTTTAACATCTGTGCACGAGTTTGAGACTGTCATTATTAATACCGGTTATATCCACCTTGTGCCTGGATGACGGCCTGGACACGACGTCTCATGCTGGTCACCAACCGACTGATACGCCATTGTGGTATTCGTTGCCATTCAAGATGGAGTGCGTCTGTTAATTCCTGTAGGTTCTGCACAGGAGGATCCCTCCTTCTCACCATGTTTCCCAGAATGTCCCAGTTATGCTCAATAGGGTTCATGTCAGGGCTCCTTGCTGGCCATGGTAGGGTTTCGATGGCATTCTGGCGGAGGTATTCATGCACAGCTCTAGCACGATGTGGTCGGGCGTTGTCATCCATGAATATAGAGTGGGTTCCAGGTGCATGATTTACAAAATGAGGGACCACAACTCTATCCAGTATGGAATCTTGATATCTTTGTCCATTTAGTGTTCCAGGTACAGTCAACAGATCCAGCTTACAATCAAATGAGATGCACGGACATCAAGCGGCGTGAAGTTATGCATGCATGTGCATTTCGTACTTGGAATTATGTCAGCTAACGCGGGGACAAAAAGTATGGCAGCCTAGTTGTACCATCATGTTTCTACGTTCTATTGTTTTTGCTGGTGCTTAACTTTTGCACAGGCTTGATGTCCGTGCGTGGCGGGAAACAGCACACGTGTTCAGTTATGTAAAAGTCCAGTTTGAGGTGTAGAACATTACATACAGATTTAGGCGACAAGATTAGGAATTTTGTGTTCATGACCGTGGTTTATTTGTACAGAGAGAATTAGCTCTTGATTGTGAACCGCTATGGCAAGACGAAGGTTAAGTGATCGTGTGAAATGGCAAATCATAGGCATGCATACCACTGGTATGTCATGCAGAGAGATTGGCAGACAGCTGAACATTAACCATACTGTAATCAGTCGTTTGATTGCAAAACATGGGCAAACTAACGAGGTGAAGGACAGGCCTAGATCTGGAAGACCGAAGAAGACTACTGCCCGTGATGATCGAGCCCTAGTACGCCTTGTTAGGAGATCTCCATTCACCAACAGCACAGTGCTCAGCCAGCAATGGGAAACGCGCAATAGAGTGTCAATGTCTACCGTCAAAAGGAGACTGTATGCTGCTGGCATGAAAGCTAGGAGACCTGTCAGACGTCCTCTCCTCACTGCACACCACAAAGAGGAGCGTCTGAGGTGGTGCAACGAAAGAAGGCACTGGAACATGAGATCCTGGAGACGGGTACACTGGTCCGATGAAAGTCGGTTCCTGCTTCATGCCACAGATGGTCGAACTCGTGTATGGAGGTCCAGACGCACGGCGTACGACCAACGTAACATCATGGAAGAAGTTCCATTTGGTGGAGGTTCCATTATGATATGGGGGTGCATCTCATTTGATTGTAAGCTGGATCTGTTGACTGTACCTGGAACACTAAATGGACAAAGATATCAAGATTCCATACTGGACAGAGTTGTGGTCCCTCATTTTGTAAATAATGCACCTGGAACCCACCCTATATTCATGGATGACAACGCCCGACCACATCGTGCTAGAGCTGTGCATGAATACCTCCGCCAGAATGCCATCGAAACCCTACCATGGCCAGCAAGGAGCCCTGACATGAACCCTATTGAGCATATCTGGGACATTCTGGGAAACATGGTGAGAAGGAGGGATCCTCCTGTGCAGAACCTACAGGAATTAACAGACGCACTCCATCTTGAATGGCAACGAATACCACAATGGCGTATCAGTCGGTTGGTGACCAGCATGAGACGTCGTGTCCAGGCCATCATCCAGGCACAAGGTGGATATACCCGGTATTAATAATGACAGTCTCAAACTCGTGCACAGATGTTAAACTTCGTTTTCAGACACCATTAATGACAATCTAGCCACGTGTGTCAACTGTAGGGCAATAGTTGTCAGTTGTGTCAACGTAACCATATTCAGGCCTCGTTTTCAAGTTCAAACAAAAACATACAGTGTTTCCCCACCATCATAATCAGCATTCCTCTAGTTGCATTATTACCTCTTGCACTAAGATGGATGGGTACATAAATGTTTATGCTATTGCTTTCTTCATAGCACATGAATATACCCTCCCATGTGCGTAAAAATAGGGTGGTGCTTAACTTTTGCACAGGTGTATATATATATATATATATATATATATATATATATATATATATATATATATATATATATATATACTGACCCAAAAAAGTTTAGCAACACAGAATATTACTGTATAAATGTTATTTAACAAACACAATAAATTGATTCAAATTTATTATTTAATTGATAGGTCATTTTCCAATTTGAGCAACAGTCTCTTGGTACTGTAATTCTAGCATCGCGCCTTTAACACGGCATCATTCAACGGAAGGGTCCAATTTAAATAATGATACTGAGCTGTCAATACCGGTTGTGACCTCCGCGCTTTAACCACCGCCGTACATCGCTTTCTCATGCTTCGAATTAAGCACCTGATGTCACGAAGAGGAATCGCATCCCATTCCTGGAGAAGTACAGCTTCCAGCTCCAGCACAGTGTGAAGATGTGGATGGTTCTCACGCACCATACGGCCAAGAATGTCCAACACATGTTCGATAGGAGACAGGTCCGGTGATCGTGCTGGCCAGTCCAGCACCGGAACGTTGTTAGCCTCAAGGAACTCACTGGTGACCCTAGCTGAATGAGGACGGGTGAGGACGGGTGTTGTCTTGCTGGAACATAAAGTCTGTATGATGCTGCATAAAAGGGATGACAACTTCTTCACAGTAACGTTGAGCCGTTAAATTTTCACGAATCACAATAAGATCTGTTTTGCCATTTTCATGGATTCCAACCCACTCCATGACACTGCCGCCACCGAATCTGTTGTGCTGAATTATGTTGGCTGCATCATACCGTTCTCCTAAACGTCGCCAACCCCGTTGCCTACCATCCGCCACATCCACACAACATTTTAACTCATCACTGAACAAAACGTGGCTCCATTGTTGAGGACGCCATCGCTGATGAGTTCTTGCCCATGCAAACCAATTCTCGATGTGACGCTCTGTAAGCGGAACAGCATCAAGTGGACGACGGGCATGCAGTCCAGCATCATGGAGTCTGTTTCGCACAGTTTGTGCATGCACTGTAGTGAGCAGTCTTCTCGTGGTGTTGATGCTCTCGGTCTGCCAGATCGTGGTCGGTCATTAACATGTCCAGTTTCCTGCTCACGTTGGCAGAGATGGGAAATGGTTACGGCGTGAACATTAAAATGTCGAGCAACAGCGCGAATGCTCTGCCCAGCAGCGAGTCTTCCCATTGCTTCATGGCGCTGATTTTCGGTTAGCCCTGGGCGGTGGCCCATGTTCGGTAGGGTAAACTTTTAAGCGTTTTCTGTTAATCTGCTTTTGCAATATATTGAGTTTTTGCCTTCGCTACCCGCCAATGTGGGCCAGTGCATGAAAAATGCATTTGCACATGCAGTAAGCGTGCGGCCGAGAAATGCAAGAAATTATTTGCATTTCTTCATGATCAGTGAGACATTACATTGATGAAACATGCCTGCAAATTTGGTTATAAATGGACGCATAGTTTTAATATAACAAACCAAACTTCACTGTTGCTAAACTTTTTTGACTCAGTATATATATATATATATATATACACCTGTGCAAAAGTTAAGCACCAGCAAAAACAATAGAACGTAGAAACATGATGGTACAACTAGGCTGCCATACTTTTTGTCCCCGCGTTAGCTGACATAATTCCAAGTACGAAATGCACATGCATGCATGACTTCACGCCGCTTGATGTCCGTGCGTGGCGGGAAACAGCACACGTGTTCAGTGTTGCTTAACTTTTACACAGGTGTATATATATATATACCTTCCTCGTCCCCTTCACTGTCCTCGTCATCATTGACTGCATTCTCTGTCAGATATGTCCGGAGAATTTGAGCAAATGCGCCATCATGTGATATCAGACTTTCATAATTGTCCTCCTCAGACACAGTTCCATCAGAAAAAACTATGATGTGATCCACTTTGGGGAGCCACTGAACTCCGTGGGTGACCAGCACCCGTGTCTGGTAGAGAAGGAATATTAGACAGATGTCACCATTGTGTGCATATATGGTATTATTACCTCTTTGGAGCGAGCTTTAATCCCTCCTGTATCAACTTAAGGCTTTAATAGTCAAGCCAGCCAAAAGACCCATCCCAGCTGGTCTTAACCCGTTAACCCTAGAATTTGTTTAAGAAAATTTAAATTTTCTCATTGAAAATAGACATTAGCAAACCAAGAGGAGGCTGCTTTTGAAAGATTCCCACTAGAATGACTGGCTCGGTTATCGAGCCAGTCATTCCAATAGTAATTAAAAAAATATTCTGCACTTAGTTTGCAAATGGACATTTCGCAAGATGGCTGCTGAAGCCGGTTTTTTTGGCTGATATGAATGTTAAAGGGTTAACTAATTAAGAATTGTTCATTTGCAGGCCAAGAGAAGACTTTTCCTTGATTTACCATTGGACCGACTGACGCAGTAACAGAACCTGTCATTCCAGTGGTAAATTAAAAAAATGGTGTTCTGTTGGCCTACAAATGGGCAAAGGCAAAGCGAAAATGTGAATATCCTTAATAAGTAATAGCTTCATGATCAAATCGGCCAAACTGTACGTGCCGTGGCATTGGAAAAAATCCACAAGCAGGAAATAGAAAGCTATCTTTGTAAATTCCAATGGTAAATTTATAAAACACAGTCTTAATATTTTTGAACAAGTCTTGACCTTTTAGAAGATTATTTAACAGAAACATTTTAAGCATCTTGAAGGGCCGTTGACACAGGTGGATTACGGTGGAACTATGTGCGATGGTTATTGTTATCGGGTGGGAATGCGCTAAGCGAAACATTATGATATCAGAATCTCCACTGTCTAATCTATCCTGTGCCTTGTAATAATCAGCCTATTAAAATAGGTTTGTGAGATAATTAGGAGAGATAGTGGAAGCAGACGGCATAACTACTCATTCCTATTTGCCAGCTTTAATCAGTTAAATACTCATTTCACTTTCAAATTGGTGTTGATGGATGCGTCAATAGTAGAGTTCACAACATTGCTTCGAAGATGGCAGCAGTAAATCCTAAGCCTCCACCTATTTCTAGCTTTGTCATTCCCATTTCAAGCTATGTCACGCCCATCTCTAGGTATGTCACGCTCATTTCTCGCTATGTTACGCAGTGGCGTAGCAAGGGCCATCTAAGTAGGGGGGGCACCCAAGGGGGCACTGTCATTACTAGGGGTGGGGGCACTCATACTACTGTTGGTTTTATGGGCTAGAAGCTCCACACCCACCCGAAAATTGTTTTATCTGCATGGGCGCAGATGTCATCATCTGCATTTTCAACTGTAATTCATCAATACACGCTTAACGTGTTCCTATTTTCCTTCGTCCTCTGTAATTTCGATAATAGCAGAATGCAGCATGGCTATCCTCACACTTATAATTAAATTAAGTTCTCACATAATGTTATGGTGGTGTTGGCGGTGGTTGTGGTGATTGTGGTGGTGGTGGTGGTTGCGGTGGCGGGTGGGTGGGTGGTGGTGTTAGTAGTAATAGTAGTAGTAGTAGTAGTAGTAGTAGTAGTAGTAGTAGTAGTAGTAGTAGTAGTAGTAGTAGCAGCAACATCAACTGTAGGCGTCGCCGCCGCCGCCGCCGCCGCCGCCACCACTACTACCACTACAGCAACAACACCATACTTTGATTAGACTGTATTTGAATACTCCATACTGTGTGTATTTATATTTTATATTCTTTTATTGACTACCGCCATAATGTATTGATAAAAAAAAATATTTCCCTCATATGCCATCACACGGATGCCAGATAACATGTAGATGTTGGGCCAACGTTGGCAACAGGTTGGCAGATCGCAGTTTGCATTACAACGTTGGCCCGTTGACATTTTTCTCATCATGTGATGATTTAGAATAAAACATTAGGCGTGTATGGATAAAACACATTTTAACTCGAAAATAAAAGGCTTTAACCTTGGAATATTTCTCTCATTCCACAGGAGCTTCACCTAGAACTCTGACATCTCATTATTCTCGCTAGTCCTGGTGCCAATGATGACAACGAGAAGTCAGGGTGGCTGATGAAGCTCGGACGAAATGTGAGGTATTCCAGGGTAAAAACCTTTCAGTTTCAAGTCAGATAAAAATGTGTTTTGGCTATGAATTAGCCGGAACTAGGAAGCAATATATTTGGATTGATCAAGATTGTAATTATGGATTATGTAAGCCTAACCAATAAATCAAAAATATAGTAACATACTTTTTGTTTATTGGATTTCAAGATCTGTAGAGATAAATTATGTTAGTAGAATTTTAACTATTATGGTTTTTGTGTCTGTAAATTCTTCACTTTCCAGTTCATAATTACACTTTTGTTAAGATGATGATTGGGTTATTAATTGGATGTAATGGTTTCTATAAACGTAACATAAGAGGAAAATTATGCAGGCCATTATATGTCAGTTCTATCAGATACTACTAATAAAGCTAATAATCAATGATTCACGTTTGAACGTTCATTCAAAATAGTTGGAAGTTCTTATTCTTGTGCTTTCCAGTGAAAATGTTTATGAAGTTATTCATATTGATTTGTTTCGCTCTCTGTGTATGGATGCCAATTACCCCCAAAGATGAGAGTTTTGAGTCTGACATGGTGCTTCGCAGATAGCTCTTAATATGATGCATAGATGAGAACTTCGCTCACATGAGGCCGATGTGGGTGGTATCACCAACGCGATATTCAATAACCTACACAGGTCAGGGAATGCATCCTTGTAAACCCCAATGAATGTAGAAAACTCACTAATACTCCCAATCTTCACCTCTAACTAACCTTCTGGCTTGTCTCAGTTCCACTTCTAGATATTCATTGCCAATACCATACTGTTCCATCATTGTAGCGAGCTGTGCATTATCCAGGAACTTGGAACCTCTAGGGTCCAATGAAGATATGGATCTTAGAAGTTCTCTGTTGGCAGAATCAAATCTTCTTCCCAATTCAGACACGAGCTTGTCCATTACAGGATAATACAGTGTGACCCGATATTGGTCCTCATTAGTACTCTAATCACCATAATCACGCTGCCCTGTTGGTGTCATAACAATGCTATCTGCAAGACGTCTAGGTAGTGTTCCAACACGCTGTCGCTTGGCTGGTGGAACGACATCAATATTCAGAGATTTAGCCAAGTCAATGTATTTCTGCCATAGACTGTGCCACACCTTCTCACACCGCTGCTCTTGAAGATCTGTTTGTACGGTTTCAATCTCATCTGCAGCTGCTGACAAATCTAGTGCTGGTGATTGGAGCATGTCTGATAGTAACTTTGTTTGGCGCAGAATGTGAGTGAACATAACCAAACAAGCGACTGTTGTAAAGTTGAGATTCATCAGCAGACATCTGGCATCGTGTGCTCTTTTTCAGGTGTGGGACTCTTCTATTTCCTTAAGTGTACTAATCACACTTGGTAGCGTATCCAACATAACATTGCATGCTATATACTGACATGCCCATCTGGTGTCACTCAGTTTCTTCAGGGTACGGATTTGTTTCCCAGGAGAAAGTTCTTTCTGCTTCTTAAGAAATAGCTCATAAGGTGATACAAAGACATACAGTTCTTCAAGGAAGCTGAAGAAGTACTCCGCCATTCTTACTCATTTCACACTGTCTGCTATGACTAAATTAAGTCTATGATTATAGCAGTGAATATAAACCGCGGTTGGTGCTTTTTCATCTCGGAACAATGATTGAACACCTCTGTTACAACCACTCATGACAGACGCCCCATCATATGTTTGCGCTACACAGTCACTAATGTTGATTTCACATGATGTGAGAACATCACACAGTTTGTCTTTCAAATACTCAGCATTCAGTTCATTCAGGCGAACGAAGTCCATGAATTCCTCGTGTATGCTGTTGTTGTATACATAGCGCACGATAACTGAGAGCTGTTCCCTTTTACTTATGTCTTTGGATTCCTCCATCATCACCGAGTAGTCAACACTGGCATGAACTTTCTTACTGATCTAATCATCCCTGCTATCACAGCAAGTATTTCGTTCTGAATTTCTGGGCTTGTATACTTTACTCTTTGTCGTCCTGTAAGTCTGCTTTTAACTATGCCGTCTTGTTCACTTAAAAGTTCAGGAATTTCCAAGAAATTTCCTCTATTCTCGCTGTCTATAGCTTCTCTATGGCCTCTTTGGGCAATTTTCTGTCTTGCTGTCAAGGAAAGAACACGAACAATCTGCTTCACATAATGTCTATTCTCACATAGATTCTTTTCATGTGCCGATATAAGTGCAACATCAACCATTCGTCCTTTACTGACATACTCTTGAAACTCTTTCCATGCAAAAAATGTGAGATGGTGATAATCGCTTCGTTCATCCTGAGCGAATCCTGCATCTTTCTCATTTGCCTTCTTCCATTGTCGGTAGCCCACTGATATGAAAACATTTTCTGTCAGTGGTTTGTTTGGTACTGGAAACATGCGGCAGCAGAAGCAAAATGCTGCATCCTTACTTACAGAATATTCCAGCCAACTATAGGAAGTATACCATGCCGATCTGAATGAACGTTGTTTAACTCCGAAACGAGTTGATGGACAGGATAAGTCTTTTGGTTGTAGTGGACCTTCAGTTCTCCCACTCCACTACTTATATCTGCTGGCGCTGGAGGTCGTTGAGGTTGAGCTACCAGTGAACGTTTGGTTTGCGCTACCTTCGGTGTTCCTAATTCACCCACAGCTCCCACTATAGGTTCGTTC